>JAKSZT010053852.1:1154-13145 GCA_026826555.1 Tolypeutes matacus | reverse complement strand
TGGAGAGGGCCTACATCTGCAGGCATGATCATCCCACCTACCATATCCATGGGATATAAGCCTTCTCCCACTTGGAGATTGAGTGAACATCACCATCCCAGTCCCCTCAGGATTGGGGAAAGAACTATGGACTAGAGTGGACTTGATGGTATTCTGTTGTACACATATGGTGATTCTAACAATGGAAGAAATTATAACAGTGAGGTGGAGTCAGTGGCCACTAGACACTTTCGGGGCAGGGATTTGGGCTTTTTTGGGATTTGGAGATTGTTCTGTGTGCCGTTGTGGCAATGGATGTAGGCCACTTTAAATCAGCACATGCCATTCAGAACTGTCTGGGAGAGAGTGTGGTCTACGATGTGAACTGTTGTCTATGGTTGATGGCAGGGCCCCAGGATGTGTAAGTCCATTGAGGGTGATGGGCCACACTTGTGGGAGATGTTTGTGTGGGATGTGGTGGGAGGTGTGGGAGGTGGGGAACATGGGAATCCTGGTAAGTTCCATGTAATATTTTAGGTAATCTAAGCACCTCTTAAAAAATGTGTATATATATATATAACATTTTTGTAAGCAAATGCACATATATGCATATATATTTATATATCATTTTACAAATATTGGTATGTATTGTGAAAATTTTGATTTTTACCCACAATAAAAAATAAATAAATTTAAATAAATAAATAAATAAATAAAATGAATTCAAAGTAGTTCCATAAAATATTGGTTTTATACGTTGTGAAAAGATCTGTGTTTGCTGAGAATCTATACACCACAAAATGCCTGATACATATATTAACAATGATGTCCCAATTTAAAAACTGCATTGTATTATAATCATAAATAAATATAACAGAATAATAATTTGAAATAAATGTGTGTGGAAAAAAAAAGGTGTTAAATATTCTGACTTCTCACTACTGAAAATCCCATACCAACTCTCAGAAAGTGAAGCACGTAATCGATTTCCAATTTGACAGATGATAGAACTGAATTCAAGGTAACAAATTTATTTGAAGCCTCAAGAGAGTCTATAAAAGATAATTTCTCTTTTATAATTTGGGATTGATTCCAAACATTTCAAGAAACAATCACTTTATTCTTATATTTTATTTAGGAGCTTTAATAGTACTGTGGGATTTTTTTTTTTTTTTAATTTCCATAATATAAATGTGGTCTACCTTCGTTAAAGGAATAACTCTTTGATATATAATTTGAACTTCCCCAACTTTGGGAACTGGAATATCCTTCAATATCAATATATTCAATTAAAAATTCAGAAAATATTGCAAGAACCTATAACAATAAACCAGGAAATGAAGATTCTTTACTTAACTTGACACTATGTGATTATGCAATGCAGGAAAAATCTCTCAAATTCCCCAGGCATCTATTTCCTCTTGAAAAATGAAGATGCATTTTCCAGGTGCAAAGAACTAGTGTTTTATGTAATTATTTGTTGTTTACTTTATCAAGATGTTCAATAAAAATTTCCATACTGTGCATACTATTTGATATTGCCTATTGCTATAATTATTCAATAATTTGAAAATGTTTTTAATATTTTATGTATTTTTCTCATATTGATTTTCTATCTGATTTTGTGTAAACAACATTCCACAATTTCTCTTAGGATCCTATCTCAGCATCTCACCATCCCATGTTTGTAACCAAGGATTTCAAGATAGCACCTCCATTATCTATTAGAACAAGTTGACTGGTAGACTAATAACATGCTAAATGTTACATGAATTAGAAGAATCTAAACACTATAAAAGAAAAAAATCATATAAATTTTGGGCTATATCATTATGGGAAAAATAATTTCTTTGGCATACAGGGAGATAAAAAGGAATGATTCTATTGCTATTCAAAGAAATGATTTTAAATATATTCAGGCATGTTTAAAAAAGAAGAAAGGAAGAAAAGAAGAAGAGAAAAAAAGGGAAGAGAGAAAAATGGAAAAGAAACAAAAGAATTGGTTAATGCCAATACCAAACAAGATTTGAAGGGATATTTTAGTCTGCTCGAACTCATGACAAAATATTGAAAAAATATATTCTAACTCAACAATAATAAATAAATCTCAGGAAAAAATGCAAAAAGATTCATTCATGTTATCTAGTTTTCAAATTATATTTAAAATATACATAATTTTGAAACCATATGTGTAGTCAGAATAATTATTTCACCAAATTTCAGGGAAAATGTCAGAAACATCTGGACTTTGGCTCTTGTCTCTCTTATCTTCAATGTGGTGATAAGCAGTAATTTTCAGTTCCCTAAATGCACAGATTCTTGGGCTCCCTGGAAAAGGTGAATTGAATGATTTAGGAGGTGTATTTAAAGATATTTGAGAGTATTGGAGGAAATTCCACTGACATTCTCTATAATGTTTCTTGAACAAGGGTAGTAAAAATAAACTATAGTGACTTAAACTTGCTTATTGCTCTGGCTTTTTAAATGTGGGTTAAAAAAAAATTCAAATTGCTTCAAATATATTTTCAAGAAGTGACCAAATAAGTTAAAAAATACCCTCATTACTATCAGTGCAATGAATAAACCTTAATTCATTAATATATATTGAATCTTTCTCTGCTTCTATTACCAAGTCTTATCATTTATTTACATTTAAGATACTCTGCTTTTTCCTAAGATAATTAAGGTCAATCAATTGCTCTCTTTTTAAGAAAGTTCATCTTCATTATCTCAGCTTTCTTAGAACCTCAGTCATCTCATTGGACTCCTCATAAATGATTTATCCAGAACATTTGATTACCATTTCATAGACAGTCTGTTTTATTTTTCTAATGGCATTGTTATCTTACCTTCTCAATAGACTGTTAGCTCATTGAAATCAGAGTCTACTCTTTCTCACCTTTGTATCTAATAATAGTCCTTTATCTGACGCCAAGAGTAATAGCAATTATTGCAAGCACTCATTACAATGGGCAAGTAATTGTGGTATGGACTTTGCATGGATTTTTTTAAATTTGAGGCACATAATGACCCTATGAGATATTACTATTAATATTTACACAGAAGCATGAATAGGTAATTTGACAAGGCTAGGCAGCTTAAACCTCAGAGATTTATACTTTACCTCAACTAAAATACTTTTTAACACTAGAATAGCTTTTTACACAAAGTAAATATTTTGTGATCATTTTTAGATTTTCAATGTAAAATAAGATCATAAAATACTATGCTGAATATTTCAGAATCATGTTTGAATTATTAATTTTATAGCTGGGCTTCAAATCCAATCAAGATTCTCAAATATGTATCCCTGGAATTGAGCATAGTAGTTATATATTATCTTTATTTCTCTAAATTATACAGTCTAGTCATAGAAGAATATCAATAACAAAATAATAGTTTGTTAAGAAAATATTTATAGTTTTAATTATTTGGTGATTGCAAATGAATGCATAATTTAAAGGATTCATTGTTCAATTTTTCAAAAGTTGCACTTAAAACTATGTTTCACTGCCACATAATTTCATCTTTATAAGTGTTTTTTGATGTCAGAAAAATTGCCAGGAAGGATGATTATTTTCAATTATGTATATGTGCATGGATGCAAATACCTGTGTGTGTGTGTGTATGTGTGTGTGAATGTGTACAGGAAGATGACTAATGGATGAAATGTAGTAACTGTGTTGAAACATAATTAGAAGTATACATTTTTGTGGGAGATGAATTAAGTCACTACTGCTACACAGGATGTAGTAGTGTTCACCACTCACACTTTGAATCCAGGGTGACAGAGTTGGAATCCCAGATCTGCCACTCACCAGCTATGTCAATTTGGTAAGATATTTCTGTCACTGGGAATCAACTTCTTCATCTATAATCACAGTATCTTATTGTAACACAGGAGGTCAAGCCCCCAAAAATTGACTGAGTACTTTTGCTAATCCAAAGAAACCACACAGAAAGCCAGCAGCAGTCTTGCCACTTATTACTCACAAGTCCCAATGATGACTAGTCTGGTAGTTACCATACTGCTCAGCAGGGAAACAAAGATTATATAAGAATAAACAGCACAAACAGGGGGTTTAGCTAATGCATAAAGCAGATCAGGGATGCACATAGTCTAGTAAATGATTAACAGTAAGTGTGCACATATGGGGGGAAATGTGTAATTCTCCAGAACAGTAAATTCATGGGTTCAAGCACTTAACATTCCTTTGAAACAGACTGTGATTGCCATCTTGTTGTCAAGCTCTTTCCTGTTGAGAAGGAGTGGACCACTAGCTGGTATGGCCTTCCCCATCCCAGCCCTTTTGCCTTTAGGTCATGGAAAGGGCATTCCTTCTAAATACCCTACTTTTATCATACATGATATATTACACTTTCTCTATTATAATAATTATTGTTATTATTATTTTTAATATAAGGAACCCTCTGTCTCAATTTCCTAGAAAAGTAGTATAGGTAACTTGAAAAGCATTTGAGCCATGACTTTTAGTTTGAAATAAATTATATATAAGACAAATAAAACAATAGCTCATTATGAATTACAAAACAATGAAAACTTTAACCCTTCCTCCTTTGGATTTACATATTCATGCATGAAAACAATGTATTTTAATAACCAAATTGATTATGTAAAATATTGGATCAAAGTCATATATTTAGTTGCAAATAAATAATATTTAAATTAATATAAAATGAGACATATTTTACTCCAAGATTTTCTCTCATACTTCGGAGAATTTCATTTTATTACATTAATGATATTTTAGGTAGAGGATGCAAAGTTGTCATAGTTAATAGAAAGAATAAAACTATTTTCATCTTAGAAATATTGAGTTATATTTTTCTGATTCTTGTGTTAAATCTTGGCTATCGAAACTGCTCTATCACTGTGGTAGACAGAATTCCAAAATACCCAGGCACTAAATTTCTTGCCCTAATCCCTGGGACTGTGAATATAATGATATGTCATGCCTATGTCATATTACATGGCATAAGGTATATTTTAGGTATAGTTTCTGTTACTAATCAATTGGGTGTGAATTAGTCAAAATGGATATTATCTGGGTGGGACCAACTTAAACACATAAATTAAAAGATTGTTTTGAAGCAGAGTGTTTTCTCTGGCTGGTAGCAGCAGAAGAAATCAGAAAGCAATGGAGCAAAAGTATTTGACAACCCATTGCTGCCTTTAGGGATAGAGAGGCCACATTCAAGGACCCAAGGATCGTCCTAGAAGGTGAGAGGGACCTCTGGCTGACAGCAAATGAGGAAATGGGGAACTCAGTCCTATAACTGCTAGAAGTTATTTCTGATTATAACCTGAATAACCCTGGAAGTGATTCTTCCCTAGACCATCCAGATAAGTGCCCAGGCACTTGGATTTCAGTCTTATGAGACCCCAAGTAAAGAAAGCAGCCAAGCCCACTCAGAGTACTATGAGATAATAGATGGTTGTCATTTTAAGCCAATATGTTTTTGGTAATTTCTTTTGCAACAATATAAAACTAATGTGCTGAGAGACGGTGCCAAGATGGTGTTAGTGTAGGAGAGCACACACTGCAAGCTCCCAGAGCAAGGTGGATTGTGAACAGGGTCCTGCCCGAGGGTCTGTGCTGTGCACACATGGAATGAGAAGCTTGGGACATCTATCTGTGTGGATCAATGGCGTGGATGGGACGGTAGAGTTTCGTGAGATTTAAGCCTGCCGGTGGTGGTTGGCACGGATGGCTGAGCACCGTGGTTAGGGAGAAAAAATAAAATAAAACGGCCAGTTGGAGCCACGAGCAGGGCGAGAAAGTTTTATTTTCTGGGGATCTGGCTGCCTGGAGCCCCTTGGACCTTGGGTGAACAGAACAGCCGGAGCGAATCGGCACCCGGCGGATGGGAGGGGTGATTCTGTTTGGGGGAGGGAGTTGATTTGCCTAGCTGCCCAGGGATAAGCTTTGGGCCACCACGGAGCCAGGAAGAGGGGACACTCTCCAAAAGAGGGAGGGTTCTGTTGGGTGACAGGGAAGGGAATTTTTTATTTTTATTTTTTGTCATCGATCTGGCTGCATGGACTGCCCCATAGCTTTGGGGAGTAGATAAGCTGACCTGAAGCAGCATCAAACTGAGAGGAGAGGCGAATCTGCAGTCAAACTGATTTACATAGCAACCCAGCGACGCTGGTGCTCGGCTCCAGAAGGGGCGGAGTTGGACGTCTTTAGCACTCTGCACTGACTAACAGCAGAAATACAGCTACCCTGGGGAGTCCAGGAAGTGGGACGTGCTTGATTAATTTGCACATGCCCAGCTAGGGTCCCCTCCATAAGGGAGTTGGTCTAGAGGTGGAATTATTTTGGTCCTGTATTTCACACACACACACAAAAAAAGGTGAGGTCACTTCAATAAATGAAAAATAAATTCTTTTTAATTTAGTTTAATAGCTAAAAGCTGTTTCAGGACCTGCATATAAAATCCTGTGGGGAAATTATTGATAAACACAAGCAGGCAGAGAGGATCCACATGGACCCTTGGGGAATCATTGTCCCACCTTAGCTCTGTTTGACTGCTTGCCTGTGTGTATCTTTGGTTTTTCTCTGTTTATTTCTGTTCTCTTGCTTTTCTTTCTTCTTTATTCCCCACTTTCTTTTTTCTTTCATTATTTTAAAATTAGGTGATGCTAGCTTGTCACTTCTTTGCTGTGCTTCTTCTTCAGTAATTTCCCACTCGCTGTCTATTGATTTTGTATTCCAAACTATTGCTTATCCTTCCTTCATCTTTCTGCATTCTGCTTTCTGTTGTGGCTCTTAGATACATTTTTTTTTTCCATAGGTCCACAACTTAAGGGTGTCAATTTCTATTCCATCCATTTTGTTTTCTTCTTTTATTTTTTATTAGTATTAACTTTTTCTTTCAGCCCTTTCTTTACTATTTCTCTCCCTCCTCATAATTCTAGCCTTTTAAATCACTATATATATATTCCTCCATTTGTTTTCCCATTCAATTGTAGGAGCTCCACTTTTTATCCTATTAATCTACACTGCCTACACAAGTTAAATATTCATCTCATTAAGTCTCAATTGGCCCCTCTTCTAACTTTTATCAATATTACTATTATCCTTCTGCCTTCCTTACATCTTTTGATTCCTCTGGCCTTAGTCTTTGCCTTCAAGGGAACATAGAAAGAAGCAAGGAGATAAAATAAGAATAAAATTTGCCAAAGAGAAGACTTAACTCACATGTAGAACAACCAGCAAAATAAAACACTAGAGCATAGAGAAAAGCTAATCAACTGAACAAACCTATCAAGATAATATCATGACCAGAGGGCAACAAAAATATACAAATGACTCTGAGAAACAGGAAAACATGGACCAGTCCAATTAACAAAATAAAAACAAGGAAGCGATACAGAACATCGAACTACTAATCAAAGCTATCCAAACAAATATCATGGACCAACGTAAAGAAGTGAAGGAAGAGATTAAGGATTTAAAGAAGACACTGGGATAATATACTGAAGAAATTGCAAAAATGCCTAAAAAGGTAATGGATATGATGATGAACAATAGCACAATCCAAGAAATAAAAAAGATGCTGGATTCACATAACAACAGATTTGAACAGGCAGAGGAAAGAATTAGAGATAAGGAAGACAATACAGCTGAAATCAAAGAGACAGTAGAACAGATAGACAAAAAGATAGAAAAATTCCAGCATGGACTCAGGGAATTAACCGATAACATAAAACACACAAACATACGCATTATGGGCATCCCAGGAGGAGAAGAGAAGGGAAAGGAAACAGAAGGAGTTTTGAAGGAAATAATGGCTGAAAACTTCTCATCCCTATTGATAGAGATAGACGTGCAGATCCAGGAAGCACAGCACACCCCAAATAGTATAAATCCCAACAGACCAACTCCAAGACATATACTTGTCAAAATGTCCAATGCTCAAGACAAAGAGAAAATACTCAAGACAGCAAGAGAAAAGAGAACCATCACATACAAGGGAAGCACAATAAAATTAAGTGCTGATTTCTCATCTGAAACCATGGAGGCAAGAAGACAGTGGTATGACATACTCAAAATACTAAAAAAAAAACTTCCAGCCACGAATTCTCTATCGGGCAAAACTGGCATTCAAAAATGATGGAGAGTTTAAAATATTCACAGATAAGCAGAAATTAAGAGAGTACATCAATAAGAAACCAGCACTTCAAGAAATACTAAAGGAATCTCTACAAGTTGAAAGGAATAAACAAGGGAGAGAGAGTTGGAGGAGAGTTTAAAAACAACTGAAAAGACAAAAAGAGAAACAAAACAACATATGACATACATTAACCCAAAGAAAAAATGGCTGAAGTAAGAAATTCGTTACGAGTAATAACATTGAATGTTAATGGATTAAATTCACCAATCAAGAGACACAGATTGGCAGAATGGATAAGAAAATATGATCCATCTATATGCCGTCTATAAGAAACCCACCTTCGATCCAGGGATTCAAGGAGGCTGAAAGTGAATTGCTGGAAAACCATTTTACACGCTAACAATAGCCAAAAAAGGGCAGGAGTAGCTATTCTAATATCAGACAAAACAGACTTTAAATGCAAAACTATTGTAAGGGACAAAGATGGACACTACATATTAGTAAAAGGAGTAATATCTCAAGAAGAGATAACATCAACATTTATGCACCTAATCGGGGTGCCTAAAAATACGTGCAGCAAACTCTGGAAAAACTAAGAGGTGAAATAAATGCCTCTACCATTACAGCAGGGGACTTCAACACACCACTATCATCATTAGACAGAACATCTAGACAGAGAATCAATAAAGAAACTAAGGCACTCAACAATACATTAGAAGAACTGGACTTAATAGACATATACAGAACACTACACCCAAATACAGCGGGATTTACATTCTACTCGAGTGCACATGGAACATACTCCAAAATAGACCACATGCTAGGCCACAGGACAACTCACAATGAATTCAGAAAAAATGAGATTATACAAAGTAATTTCTCTGACCGCAACGGAATGAAATTGGAAATCACTAAGGGCCAGAGAAACAGGTTAAGCACATGGATATGGAAGTTAAACAACACACGCTTAGAGAAACAATGGGTCAAAGAGGAAATCTCAAAAGAAATTAATAACTACCTGGAAACTAATGAAAACGAGAACACAACATATCAAAACCTATGGGATGCAGCGAAAGCAGTCCTGAGAAGGAAGTTCATAGCCATAAATTTATATATAAAATAGGAAGGAAGAGCTAAAATTGAAGACCTAACTGCACACTTGGAGGACCTGGAAAAACAACAACAAACTAAACCTAAAGGAAGTAGAAAGCAGGAAATAACAAAGATTAGAGCAGAACTAAATGAAATAGAGAATAAGAAAGCACTGGAAACAATAAAGAAAACCAAAAGCTGGTTCTTCGAGAATATCAATAAAATTGACAAACCCTTAGCCAGACTAAAAAAGAAAAAGAGAGAACAGATGCAAATACATAAAATAAGGAATGAGCAAGGTGATATAACTACTGACCCCACAGAAATAAAGAGTATCATAAGAGGATACTTTGAAAAATTATATGCCAACAAGAATGACAATTAAGAGGAAATGGACAAGTTTCTAGAAACCCACAAACAGCCGACATTGATGAAAGAAGAAATAGATGAAATCAACAGCCCAATTACAAGTAAAGAGATAGACTCAGTCATTAAAAACCTCCCAACTAAGAAGAGTCCAGGACCAGATGGTTTCACAGCTGAATTCTACCAAACATTCCGGAAAGAGCTAACACCAATTCTACTTAAGCTCTTCCAAAAAATAGAAGTAGAAGGAATATTACCTAACTCATTCTATGATGCCAACATTACCCTAATAACAAAACCAAATAAAGATACCACAAGAAAGGAAAATTACAGACCAATTTCACTAATGAACCTAGATGCTAAAATCCTTAACAAAATACTTGCTAATCGCATTCAACAACATATCAAAAGGATTATACACCATGACCAAGTGGGTTTCATCC
Source organism: Tolypeutes matacus (assembly GCA_026826555.1). Taxonomy (NCBI): domain Eukaryota; kingdom Metazoa; phylum Chordata; class Mammalia; order Cingulata; family Chlamyphoridae; genus Tolypeutes; species Tolypeutes matacus. The sequence goes on along the minus strand of JAKSZT010053852.1, from coordinate 3,123 downwards.
CAGGTATGCAAGGATGGTTCAATATAAGAAAATCAATCAATGTAATACACCACATATACAAACTGAAAGAAAAAAATCACATGATCATCTCTATAGATGCAGAAAAAGCATTCGACAAAATACAGCACTCTTTCCTCATAAAAACACTACAAAAGATAGGAATAGATGGAAACTTTCTGAAAATGATGAAGGGTATATATGAAAAACCCAAAGCTAACATCATTTTCAACGGAAAAATCCTAAAAGCCTTCCCTCTGAGATCTGGAACAAGACAAGGACGCCCACTATCACCATTACTATTTAAAATTGTCTTAGAAGTACTTGCACGAGCACTGAGACAAGAAAAGGACCTAAAAGGCATCCAGATTGGAAAAGAAGAAGTAAAAATTTCATTATTTGCAGATGACAAGATTCTATACATAGAAAGCCCTGAGAAATTGACAACAAGGCTTCTAGAACTTATAAAGGAGTTCAGTAATGTTGCAGGCTATAAGATCAACGCTCAAAAATCAGTACCATTTCTGTACACCAATAACCAGCAAACTGAGGAGGAAATCAGGAAAAAAATACCATTTACAATAGTAAACAAAAGAATCAAATACCTAGGAATAAATTTAACTAAAGATGTAAAGGACTTATATACAGAAAACTACACAACACTGTTAAAGGAAATCAAAGAAGACTTAAATAAATTAAAAAATATTCCCTGTTCATGGATGGGAAGACTAAACATCATCAACATGTCTATCCTACCCAAACTAATGTACAGATTTAATGCAATCCCAATAAAAGTCAACACTATATTTTTTAAGGAACTGGAAAAACTAACCACAAAATATATTTGGAGAGGCAAGAGGCCCCGAATTGCCAAAGATATATTGAAAAAGAAAAATGAAGTTGGAGGTATCACATTACCTGACTTTAAAACATACTACAAAGCTACAGTGATCAAAACTGCGTGGTATTGGCACAAGGATAGACTTACTGACCAATGGAACCAGATTGAGAGTTCTGATATAGATCCTCGCATATACACTCATCTGATATTTGACAAGGCCATGAAACCCACTCAGTTGGGAGAGAGTGGCCTCTTTAACAAGTGGTGCTTGGAGAACTGGATATCCATATCCAAAAGAATGAGAGAAGAATACCATCTCACACCTTATACAAAAATCAACTCAAGATGGATCAAAGATCTAAATATAAGAGCCAAAACCATAAAAACCTTGGAAGATAATGTAGGGAAGCATCTACAAGTCCTTGTAATAGGAAATGGTTTCATGAACTTCACAGCCAAAGCACAAGCAGCAAGAGAAAAAATTGATAAATGGGATCTCTTCAAAATTAAAAACTTCTGCACCTCTAAGGATGTTATTAAGAAAATAAAAAGGCAACCTACCAATGGGAAAAAATATTCGGCAACCATATATCTGATAGGAGCCTAATATCCTGCACATATAGAGAAATCCTTCACTTCGAAAATAAAAGGACAAACAACCCATATAAAAAATGGGCAGGTGACCTGAAAAGACACTTCTCCAAGGAAGAAATACAAATGGCTAAAAAGCACATGAAAAAATGCTCAACTTCACTTGCTATCAGGGAAATGCAAATCAAAACTACAATGAGATACCATCTTACACCCATCAGAATGGCAGCTACTAAAAAAACAGAAGACACTAAATGTTGGAGAGGATGTGGAGGAATAGGAACACTCATCCTCTGCTGATGGGACTGCGGTATGGTCCAGCCACTGTGGAGGACAGTTTGGCAATTCCTCAGAAAACTAGCAATAGATCTTCCATATGATCCAGCAATTCCACTGCTGGGTATATACCCAGAAGAACTGAAAACAAAAATACAAACAGATATATGCACACCAATATTCATAGCGGCATTGTTCACCATTGCCAAAAGTTGGAATCAGCCCCGGTGCCCATCAACATACGAATGGATAAGCAAAATGTGG
>JAKSZT010053851.1:588137-692903 GCA_026826555.1 Tolypeutes matacus | reverse complement strand
GCCCATGATGTGACACTCTTCCATCAGCTGTTACCTGCAGCACTAAAGTTGTTCTGCTCCTGTAATTTTCAGCTGACTTATCCCCTGTCAGGTGAGTATTTGAGGCTGAAACTGCCAGCCACACCAGGATGATCCAGTTTCACAGATCCCAGACCCTGTAATGTTGGGTCTTATTTTAAAAAAAAAAGTGAAACTTAGTGGTTAATATAGGTCCTGAGGTGACGGGAAGGGAATAATAGAATAGATAGAATGTAAGACATATTTTGGGCATCAGAATTGTTGGCATGAATTTGAAATAATGGATATAGGCCATTTTAAATTTTGTAAAAATTTATAAAAATTGTACAGTTCAAAATGTAAATCATAATGTAAACCATTGACCATGGTTAGTTGCAATGCTTCAATATTTGTACATAAATTGTAACAAAGAACCATACACGTGTAAAATGTTATTAATAGGGGAGAGGGGAAAAAGTGGAGAGCACTGGGTATGTGGGAATCCCCTATATCCACTATGTCCCCTTTAAAATTCCCCATATCCTCTACAAGTCCAGCTGTAGACTACCAGGTGAACAGCTGGTCTCTATCCTGGGGCCTTCTCTCCTTTCTCATGACCAGGCTCCTCTGTCTGCTTGCTTCCCCGGTCTCCAGCATTAAAACTCAGCTTCAGAACACCAACTCAAAAATACTCCAACTCTGTCCTTTGCCATGTCTTTTATCTTTGAGACCCCACCCACCAAGAGGTGGGACTCAAAACCCTACTGATGTGGCCAATCAAATCCCTAATCATAACTTAATTATGCCCAAATGAACAGACCAGTTTACAAGCATAATCCAATATCAATTTTTGGAATTCATAACTATATCAACCTGCCAAACTGCGACATATATTATTTTTAAAACTATTATTATTTTGTCATTTTCTTATTTTTATATGGTTATTTTCTTGGTTACATTTTTGGAGAGGTCTTGTATCATAGAAATGTCACAACCATGGCAGGCAAGGAACTTTGGTGTGGAGTGTTGGTGATGGGGAAGCATGAGAGGGTATTCATCTGGGGTATACTTATAAGGCATATGAATGTGTTCAAGTGTTCATGAGGCATGTCATGGTGGATGAAAACCCACTCAATAACTAAAATAATATAGAATTCTTAGCCTGGAGAGTTCTGCTACATTCTCTAATAGGACCACAAGAATTACCTGAGTACAGGGGGCAATCCCTAGTAAAGGATGATGGAACAGGCTAGTATTATATGTTGCCTAAGACTTACCTCCTGAGTTCCTCCTTATTGCTCAAAATTTGCCTCTCTCTAAGCCAAACTCAGTGTATAAACACATTCGCCCCACCCCATACCCAGTGTGACATATCTCCCTGGGATGAGCTTCCCTGGCATGGAGGGATTACCATGCACAAACTAGCAGTGCACCTGGAAAAAGACCTTGGCCAAGGTAGAAATGGTAAATAAAATGACTTCTTATGGGTAAGAGATTTCAAAATGAGGTGGGAGATCATTCCAGAGGTTACAATTATGCATGTCTCAGAAGGATCTCATTGACTGTCACACTAAATATTGTCTCAAACAGTAGGTCTCCTCAGGGCTTTGGAGACATCCAGAGAGTATAGGCAAGGCAGACAGCTTAGGAGTTTGGTGCCCTGCCAGTGGGCCTTACCTTGGAATTTACGCTCCCCAGTGTGACTGAATTGGACTCAATTGCAGTTTCCCTGCACATGGCTCTTCTTCTCCTTCTATTTGAACCCATATTTAGTACTAGAGTTGGTAAGTTTATGTCCAAAAGACTTAAATCTTTGGTCTTTCTATGTGTCAGTTGGGCCCTGAATCATAGCAGAGTTGCAATACCCACTCTCTAGTTCGTTGGACTCATGCAGGGCATCTAACAAGGTGATGATGATGGATATCACCTATCCCAAGGAACAGAGAGAGTCTGGAACTGCAAGAAAGATAGTTTCATGCATCTGCCCTATGGGATCTAAGCCCCTGCTCAACTAGAGGCAGAGTGGTCCTCATTATCCCCAAATCCTCAAGATTGTGGAATGAACATTGGACTAAAGTAGATTTACTATTATTCTACTATCGATTTATTGTTACTCTAGCAATGGAAGAACTCTTATCATTGATGTAGAGGCAGTGGCAACTTGATGTTCGGATGGGAGGGAGAGGGAAAAATAGGTGTAATGTAGGGGCATTTTAAGGACTTTGGAATTGTCCTCCATGACATTACAATGACAGATACAGGCCATTGTATATTTTATCGTAGCATAAAATTGCATGTGACAAAGTGTAAACTATAATCCATAGTTACTAGCAATTTTTCAATATGTGCTCATTAATTGTAACAAATATACCACTCTGATGAAGGATGTTGTAAATGTGGGAAAATGCGGGATGGAGAGGGAGGGGGCCATATAGGAATATTCTATAATTTCTCTTTTAAAGATAGACTTTTTCTTTCAATTTCCCTTTTGCTGCTTGTCTTCCTTTGTTGTGCCAGCTCACCGCAACACGTGGGCCTTGAGCTCACCGTGCCAAGCAGACACTGTGCTCTCCACACCACACGGGCCTTGAGCTCACCACGCTGTGTGGGAACTCCTTCACCAGGAGGCCCTGGGGGTGAACCCAGGGCCTCCCATATGGTAAACAGGAGCTCAACCAATTGAGCCACAGCCACTTCCCAACATTCTATAATTTTTATATAACATTTATGTAATCTAAAGTTTCTTTAAAATAAATTATAAAATAAAATTCCCTTTTATTTTGGGCACATGAAAGTTAATTCAAATTATTTGGCTTATAAGCCCTGGATATCTGTTCATTATAGGCTCTGAAATATATGTATGTGTGTATATATATATGTATATAAATATATGTATGTAAATATATGTATGTATATATAATGAAGTATGCAGTACCAGACATTAACTAGGTAAATGGTCCTGAGTGTGGTGGGAAATGTGTTATTTAACCCTTTGCAAAGAAATTTGGTCAGTCTTCATATTTAAACCATTTCCCAAGGTTTTATCTTCCAATATATTGAATGTTAACCTAAATGTGTGGAGACCCACACAATAACCAATGGAATATTGAATTCCAATCATGGGCCCTTGTGGCAGTTTGTATTCTTTATGAATTACAAAAATAAATATTGGATTGTGTTTGTAAACTATCTATTCTGCTGTGTGTATTAGATTGTATTAGATTCAGAGGTTTCAATTTTATTTTATTAAATCAAGATTAGAGCTTTTATTTGACTATGTCATTAGGATGATTCAGTTTGGGTCCTCTCCCACTCTCTTTTTGGGCCATATAAATGGTTTCTCAATCAAAGATAGGGAAGTAAATACACAGAGAAGGAGAAAACAGAGTTAGTTTTGGATACTGGAGCCATGGAGAGAGAGCTGAGTAGTTTGTCTGATAGTTTACAGCTGAGAAAGCCCTTAATTAAATGAGCCCCTGGGAGAGAGACAAGGTTTAGGCTAGCATAAGATTGAAAGAGGCTGGGACTATGAAACCTTGCAAAAACTGGCAGCCATCATGCTCCAAAATGTAGCAACAGACTTAGTGATGGAAGTAACTTACTCCCTATGGCCTTGTGACTATAAGCTTCTACCCCAAATAAATATGCTTTACAAAAGCCAACAGATTTCTCGTATTTTGCATCAGTACCCCTTTGTATGACTAATACAGAATTTGGTACCAGGAGTGGGGTTATACTTTTGCAATTATCAAAATTCTGGAAGGTTTTATAAATGGGTAAGGATTTTTTTGGAGAAATTGTGAGATTTGATTTTAAAAAGGCCTAGAGTGTTTTGAAAATACTATTAGTAGGAGTATGGACACTAAAGAGGCTTTTTATAAGGCTTTAGAAGTAAATGATGAAACCATTATTGAAAACTGAAAGAAAGGTGATCTGTGTTTTAAAGTTGTTGAGAACTTAGCATGATTGACTATCAATATTATTTAAAGGCAGAATTTGAATATAGTGTTCCTGGACTTTTAGCTGAAAAACTTTCCAAAGTAAACTCAGAGAATGAAGATTGGCTTCTTCTTGCAGCTTATAGCAAAATGCTAGATGAGTGAGATAAGCTGAGAACTGAATTGTTGGGCAGAAAGAAACCAGAAACTGATTCTGGAAATACCAAACCTCTGGAAATCAAGTCCCCAGATGATTTTGACCCATTTGAGGAATTAACTAAACTTGTAGCTTATAAGTCAGGATTGAAAATGTTGCTATCCAGGAAGGACTTGTGGAAAGTCCTATTGTCTGATGGCCTGGAACCCTTCTTCCTGCATGCTAAACCAACAAGCTTTTTGAAAGACCTGTGTGAACAAAAGCACTGTTAACTGGGACTAATAGGGACATATAGGGGAATGATGTATGGGAAAATGGGAAACCATGGAAGATGAAATCTGGTGTTAAGACATATCCTTGGGCCAAGAGAGGTATGCCACCCATGTGTACAGAGAGGGTGAGTTTGCCTCAACAATTGAAGAGAGTGGATGTTCCCACCTATTCTTCAGGGAGTGTTTTCCTTCCCCCAGGTACAGAAATGGTGGATTACATTCCCCAATTATAAGGGAGGGTAAGATCAACACCCAACAGGTCTGAGTAGGGTTGTCCTGTCCCACATAGATTAAGGAAGTCCTGGTCACCAGCTTGTTGCTCTGAGAGGGTTGAGCAGGTACGCCAAAGATTAGGGAGGATGTTTCATTCACTTCAATATACTAGGGGGCTTAAGACTCTTACACCAGAGATCAGGGAAGGAGTGACAATCACCCTAATGTTATTTGAGAATGATGTGTGAAGCTTGGTCAACACCCAGATGCTTGAAGATGGTGGAACCAAGAAAATGCTCATTAGGCAAGCCTGTGCAAAAGGTGGGCCCTCATGAGACCCCAGGCAGAAAAAAACTATCATTTTAAGAATGGCTCTAAAACTTTGAAATCTAATGAATTATGCCCTACAGGTTTTTACAGAACTGTAGGGGACCCATGACTCATGTTTCCTTCCCAATTTTTCCTGTGGTAATGCAAATATTTATCATTTTTCTGTCCCTTTATAGATTGGAAGCAGATGATTGTGTTTTTTCCTAAGAAAAACTGTATTTCTTTAAACTGATTGTGATATTTTTTACTTGCATTGTTACTGATTTAAGTTCTTTCTTACACATTGTAATGTCTTTTTGGAATTCAGAGGGTGGAGTGTGGCAGTTTGGTATTGTTTATGAATTCTAAAAATAGATATTGGATTGTGTTTGTAAATTGGTCTTTTCCTCTGGGTGGATTAGATTTTATTATATTCAGAGGTTTCACTTTTACTTTATTAAATCAAGATTAGGGCTTTTATTTGACCACATAATTAGGGTGGCTCAGTTTGAGTCCCCATGCCCCCACTTAGGGATATATAAATTGATATGAAATCAAGGACAGGGAAGTAAATACATGGAGAAGGAGAACATAGAGAATTTAGTTTTGGATGCTGGAGCCCTAGGGAGAGAGCTGAGCCATTTGTCTTATAGTTTGCAGCTGAAGAGACAAGAGCCCTGAACAGCTAAGAAAGCTCTGAAATTAATGAGCCCCTAGGAGAATAATGACCCTTATGATAGCCTACAGCTGATATCTGAAGAAGCTGGGCCCACATTGCCTTAGGAGGAAGAGGAAGGCTGAACCCTCACAGAGACTGGCAGCCATCTTGCTGCAACATGTGGCAACAGACTTTAGTGAGGGAAGTAACTTACTCTTTATGGCCTTGTGAAAAGTAAGCTTCTACCCCAAATAAATACCCTTTATAAAAGCCAACAGATTTCTGGTATTTTGCATCAGCACTCCTTTGGCTAACTAATACAGGAGTCCTGGTACCTTCTCTAATAATGTAGCAAGACTATCTTGAGTGCATGGGCAGTGCCTACTGAAGGAGGACAGACCAAAACACCAGGCCCTTGTCAAATAATTCTTTGTACTTATAAAGCTTGTTCTTATGAAATTGAAACTTAGCCTAGTAATATATACTCCCTAAGATTTAACTCCTGAAAGCCTCCTTCTTGATCAAATGTGTCTTCTCTCTATGCAAACTCAGCATATAAACTCACTACCTTCCACTTGGCATGGGACATGGCTCCTAGGGAGGAGCCTCCCTGGCACCAAGGGATTGCCAAGTGCCAACTAGCAATGCATTTGACCAAAAGGTGGAAATATTAAATACAAATCATTTTTTTAAAGCTAAGAGATTTCAAAGTGAGTTGAGAGGTCACTCCTGAGGTTATGCTTAGGCACATCTCAAGAGGTCTGACTAACAGCCACAGTAAACAATGACTAAAGCAGGGGTTCTTGTGAGGACTCTAGAAACATCTAGGCACTATAAGCATAGCCAAAAACCCCAGGAAATTGGCACCCCTTTATTGGGCCTTACCGTGGAATATATGATAAATGATCTCTCCTATGTATCAGAGTTAGACTCATTTATATATATCTACATATGTTTCTTCTGTCCCTTTTTTTGAACCCGTAATTAGTACTATACCAATTAAATATATTTTGAAGAGACTTAAACCTTCTGGCTGTTTTATGCCAGTTGTGCCCTAAATCTCAGCAGAGTTGAAGCCACCACCTACACTCCAATTCATCTTATTTACTCAGGACAACTAACAAAAGGATGATGAAGGACTATATCCATCCCCCCCAAAAACACAGGGTATCTACAACTGCAAGCATGACAGTTCCACCCATCATCCCTATGGGATATAAGGCCCATGTCAGTCAGAAGCAGACAGAGCATCACAATTCCAAAATCATCATGATTCATGAATGAACAAATATAAGGAGCGTAATGCAAATATGGACTAAAGTAGACAATATTGTTCTAGTAATGTAAGAACTTGTAACACTGATATAAATATAGTGGCCAGAAGAGGTTCTGAGCTCATGGAGAGGGAAGAATAGGTATAATATGGGGCATTTGGGGACATTGGAATTATTCTGCATCATATTGCAATGATGGGTACAGGCCATTATACATTGTGTCAAGACCTATAAAGTTGTGTGGTGCAAAATGTAAAGCATAATATAAACTCTAGGCCATGGTTAGTAGCAATGTTTCAATATCAGTTCATCAATTGTAACCGATGTACCACACTAATAAATAATGTTGTTAGTGGAGGGAAATTTGGAAGGGAAGGGGATGGGTATATGTGAATCCTCTATATTTTTGCTGTAACATTTCTGTAAACGCATCTTTAAAAATAAAGAAAAAATAATAAAACTGAAAAATAATCCCAGCTCCAACTCAGAAATCTTCTCCTTAAGATTCTTTCTCCAAATTCACTCCTGGTACCAAAGCTGTCATTCTCTAGGGAAACAGAAATAACATGATTTTTACAGAATTACTGCTTTACTTGCTGATGATTTAAATCCATGAAAGAACCTCACAGAAATGATCAGGCCAGTACTTGCTTGACCAGACAATTACACCATAACCAGTGGGAAGGGCAGACCTTGGACCAGTACTTTATTCTATCATTTAATTTTGCTAAGCTTGTTAATCTGTCTTAACTTTAGTTTTATCATCTTTAAAATTAAGATATACTTATCTCTAATTGTTGTTATAAGAACATCATGAGATGCAAACTGCTTGTTTATTGACTGGCACACAGCAGAAAACAAAATTAATCTTCTAGCATCAAGGTCGCAGAATAATGAGCTAATTAAATTTGAGATGGGATTCAAAGATAGATCTTCCTGATTTTAAGGCAACTGCCCTTTCAATTATAACATAAATTGCTTTTTTAGTTTTCCTGGTTCCTAAATCAAATACCAGATGTTTATATACTCTTCTTATTTACATTATATTAAAATACTTCTTTTTATAAAAAATTGTAGTAATATTAAACTGGATCTATTTTCTACAGTACACAGAGTAAGATCACTAATATAAGATGAATACTGCAATAAAAAAGTATAATCATTCTTGCTGAATTTATTTTAATAGAAAAAATGATGTTTTTTTAATCCTAGAACCTCAACATTTTGCTAGGGTTGTCCATTATCTCATAGTACTTATTATTATTTTTAATTATGTCAATTTAGACTTCAGATTGCATTAACTTGAAGAGTTTTTTCAAAGCCAGTTTCACATCTTTATTCCTCAGACTGTAGATCATGGGGTTCAAGATGGGGAAGACCACAGTATAAAATATAGAAACCAATTTGTCCCTCTCAAGGGAATAGCTAGAACTTGGGTGAGAGTAGATGTAGAGAATAGAACCATAGTACAAGATGACAGAAGTCAAATGGGAGGAGAAGGCTTTGAGATGGTCCTGTATGGAACAGATTCTCAAGATGCAGCAATGATGAAGATATAGGAGGCCAGTGTGAACACAATGGGGGCAATGACATTAGAGTCCATGAGCAGAACTTGGAAACTCTCTTTCACATCACATGCCAATTTCAACAGGGGTGGGACATCACAGAAAAAGTCATCAATGATACTGTCACCACAAAACTCCATTGTGAATGTGTTGCTAGTCACTATTATTGCATTGATAAAGCCTCCAGCATAAGAATATATCACTAAACAGATGCACAATTTCTTTGACATGGCTTGAATATAAAGCAGCGGGTTGGAAATAGCCACATAACAGTCTTAAGCCATGGTAACCAACAGGTAACAGTCACTAAAGTCCAGCCCAGCAGTGAAGAGGAACTGAGCTACACAGCCAGCCAAGAAGATGCTCTTATCTTCAGAGATGCAGGTCACCAGGATCTTTGGAGTGTAGACAGAGGAATACCAGAGATCCAGGAGAGAGAGATTACCAATGAAAAAATACATGGATGTGTGTAGACTGGAGTCATTATGGATCAATGCAATGAGATTGGTATTTCCCACTACAGTCACAGAGTACACACCAAGATCATCATAAATAAGACCAACTGCAACACAGGGTCTGTGGTGAAGCCCACCAGGATGAACTCATTCACAGTGTGATTGTGTCTCTCCATGGCTGAAAGAGACTTCACCTGGAAATGGTATAGAGAAAGCTTAATTCACATAATAAATATGAAATGAGGGCTTTCTGTGAGCCAGCACCATGTGACACAGTCATGACCACAACTATTAGAGGTAGGGAAATCTCAGAAGGAATCTTGCCTGACTTGGGAGGTCAAGGGAGTTCTTTGACTCTCTATATGAGAGGTTCTTAACATTTTTTTGTTCCACAGACCCCTTTGCTAGTCAGGTGAAAACCACAGACTCTTTACTAAGTCATATTTAATAAATATATTTTATTTTTTATTATTTAATAAACATATCACACCTGCACCAGCACATCCCCTCATGAATAATGGTTTTTTGAATTTCAATTCAAGCTCAGGACCCTCATTAAAAACCCTTGCTCTATATATTCCTTTCTGTAAAATGCATTTGATAACAAGATTGCCTGAATCCTGCTAGAGGTCTATTCCTTTCTTTAGAAATTTTTTCTTGAATCCCAGGTCCTGTTCTAGGCCCTGGGGTACAAGAGTGAGAATAAAAATAGTGGGCCTTACTTTTATGGCACTCTTAGTCTAGAAGGGAGAGATGCATAGGTAACAAATAAATAGCAGAAAGATTTTCAGATACTGTTCAATGTTTTTAAGAAAACAAACTGGTTTCTTGGAGTAAACAAACTGGGGTAGGAGCTAATTAAATTTAGACACAGGAAAACAAAGCCTTCTCCAATTTCACAGCTAGGAATGGACAAGTTGTGCAGATCACATGAGAGTTAGGAACTTCCCCGTGGATCACCAGTTGGTGATGACATTCTCTCCTTATGTAACCACAGAGGAATTTCCCCTCTCTGCTATTCTAGAGGGGCCTTTGGTGCAATCACCATAAATCCTAGGGGAGGGAACTTTTTTGAAATTCAGAGTAAAATTACAGAATGGAGACTAAGAAATGAATATATCCCATTATCCTAAGTAAACAAATTGTGTGTCTTTAGAGTTCTAATATCCTGGAATTTACCATTATTCCATAGTCTGTCTAAATAGCTATATACATATCTCCATAAAAGAAACATATTCTAAATTGAATTTGTTTGTAAAATAATTATCAGTTGTATCACATTAAAAACATCCTTTATATAACAGGCATTGTTAATGCCTCCTTTATACTTCTGAAACAAAATTTATCAATATATACATGCATACATGAATGGAAATATTTTAACTGTAATGTAAAGGTGATATAAAAGAAAATCAGTTCATAAAACAATTATCATATGATAATAACTATACTATAGATATTATAGTAAAATAATGTGAATTTCATCTATAAAGGTGACAAATTTTAATGAAATGGTCAGATACACATAAATGTAGAATCAATATGAATTATTGGTGACTTAAATATATGGAAAGGCATGTACATTGGTGATATAATTTTTCTAAGTTGAATAATTTTTTATTTTTCCAAACCAAAAAAAGACAAATTTCTTTAATTTTTAATTCCTTGTCATGTTCATATATTAAAACCTTGCAAAATTATGCTTTGTACATATGTAAACTTTTTTGAGCAATAGTGAGTGATTCCTGTTAAAATAGCAAATAAACCAAATTAAAATCTTTTTCCTTTTTTTTGCAGTGGCTGCATTCCTAGAAAAATGGATATATCTTACAATGATTCAATATATACTTTGTGTATTTTGTAAGGTGGAATAGATTTCAGATTCATAATTTAAAGCCTTTTTCACAAGACATTGGGTGTAGGGTTTGGACATTTTTCTTTAAATGGACTGTCCCATGAGTTCAGGACAGCTATTATCCTTTTCTCTACATAGTAAATGTCCTATAGAGACCCCAATCTTTGTGATCATCAAAAATCAGAATGCATATTTTAGAAATGTTCCTCCAGTAATTACTACTTCATTGAGAAACTCTGCCCCACAGCTTTGTCACTAACTCTTCATAGGATTCTTTTAGGGATGAGGTGAAGGAGCAGCAAATACCTGGAGGCTCTCCCTGTGTGGTCACATTACCTGTTATGATCTAGTGTTCCAGGCACCTTTTAAGTGTTCTTTGGGTCACTGCAGTAGTGAAGAGATACTTGGGGTGTAAACTAGTCCTAGTATGTTTGTTACATCCGATTGTACACTCTATGAGACATAAAACTCCACGTTAGCAGGGATTTTTTTTTTTCCCAGTTTTATTCAACACTACATCACCCGGGCCTAGAATTGTACCACGTATAAAATAGACATACAATAAATATCTGCTGAATAAATTAATAAATGAATGGATAAATTGCCTTGATTCTGGGAGAAGCAAGCCATCAGAATCTGTTTCTGGGTGGTTTCTAAGGATGTCATTTTACCCTAAAATCACCAGAATTGTTTGATAGCCCATATGTGTTTTCTGGGCAAAAATATTCACTGGTTATTTGCATTCTTTGCAGACAGGTATAGAAAGGAACAAAGAAAGCTGCCTACAAAATAGTTAGCCTGACCAAATAACACGTTATTTGTTTTACCAAATGGAATGAGTTTATAAAGAAGGTGTCTTTCCTATAGCAACAGCTAGTCTGTGGCTATATGTCCTGATGGATAGAAAATAAGTCTTGGAATTCAGAGCTGACAGCTCAAATTGGAGAGAGGTGGGGTAACATAGAAAAATTGTTTGACCTCCAGGCAAATAATGTGAGTTCAAATCCTGTACACATTGATTACAGTATGTGGGGCATTGAAGAAATCACTAGACAGTTTCTTTATATGTAAAACAGGGAAACTTTCTCTTTCCATAGTGTTGTTTTAAAGATTATTAGAGAAAATCTGTGCAAAGGCTGAGCCCAGTGCCTGGAAGGTGATAAATACTCAAGCTACAAGAGGTCCTTAAATCAGGACACATTAGAATTAGCATGTTGTAAGTGAGGTCCAGGAACCTGCTTTCCTTCAAGCAGCCCAAGTCCTTCTGATGCAGGTTGTCTGTAGAAATTCTGAAATAAATACCATTGTGTGATTACTATGTTTATATGATTATTATTTATTAAAACACTTTTGTCTGTATAGCACTACTATGAATAGTCAAGGAGGTAACAAATGTGAAATATGTTGTGCAAAGTTATACATTTATAAAGATGAGCTTGAGCAGATCTCAGTTTGAATCTATTGCCAAAATTTTCCATTGCTTTGACCCTGGAAATCTTTTTAAATTTCTCTCAAGGCTCAGTTTTCTCATCTATTTGTAGGCATAATAATAATTTCCTTATTATTGTTGGAAAATTTAAAGGGAACATTATATATAAAGTACTTAGTTCTTTATGTAACTTTTAAACCCAGCTATCATTTGTAATTAATGATGTTACACAGTAGTAGAGCAGTGGTAATTGCTTTTTTATACAAAACATTGCAATGAGCTAAATTTGTACCCAATGGTACTCCTCTATGCCCTTGATATTTATTCTCTTTCCCATTCTGGTCTCTCTACTCTCTACCTCATCACCATTACCCTTTGGCTCAGAGTCCTTTCAATGACCTCATCATCCATCATGGAGCCCAGGGTTATGCTCCCTTCCTTTGATTCCTTCTGCCCTTAAGTTCTCTGTTCTGAGCTCTATTACTTAAGAAATGATAATTGACTTCCACTGGCTTCCAGGCCCTTTTGACTCTTTTAGCAAAGGTATATAATTTTTCTGAGTAGGGAAAATGATCTCATCACTCATCTTTGATGCAAAAACAAAATAGGGCATACAACTTTTTGCTTCTCCAGAAATCCACCTATGTACCTAAGTTAAAAGAAGGGCTGAGTTCTTTGTTATACAGAACCAGAAATATCCCTTCTAACTCCTTCTTTTATCTAGAAGTGTTATATCCTGTGTCTTCCTTTCTCAAAATATATCAATATGAAAATATTAAACATTTCTTGATGTCTTTTATTTCTTAGACTCATAGTCTCTGCTATTTCTCTTGCTATTGCAATTGGTCTTGAAATATTCACAAAGGACCTTACTTTTTTTTTTTCTTACCTTTTTAAGTAGTTCTTGATGACAGTTTCTTTGTTGTTCTTGTTATTGCTTAGGTTAATTTTTCCACTGTCCTTCCCTAATGGTTAATTGCTCTTTTTTGCATAAACATGATAAATAATACCTCCCTTTTTGTTATCTCAGCTGTCTCAGAGATTGTTCTAGTAATATGGTGAAGATATGTGAAACAGAGCCCTATTTTAGCACTTAACATAGTCTAGCATGTAAATGTCTAATGGATGGTTGTCAGCAACAAATACAATTTTCTACCTACCTCTAAGATTGGAAGTAGGCAACTTACCTAAAGTCATCATTAAAACCATCACCCTGTGATGGACAACAGGAAGAAATAGTATGTCTTTAAGAAGTTTCTGAAGCAGTGAGTTATAATAGGAAAAGAATGCATGACCTGTGTCCAAACAGAAAACTGCCAAGGACAGTACATGCAAACACTGGAGGTTACCCAGAAGGGACACATCTGTTCCCATGACATGTTCTTGATAGTTACTAAACAAAGATAAATAGTTATGCTAAAAATGTAACCATAGAATAAACACATGTGCAGTAGTAAATCCTTTGTTCAAATTTTTGCAATAAAAGTCATGATAGAAAGCAGTACAGGGCTCTCCTCTTTCAAGGTGGAGGGTCCCCTAACCCCGTCTTTCTTTCATATATGTCTCATGTCTTTCCTCTGCAGCACCATCTTCACAATTCCTGTTCCAGAATTCTAACAACTGGCACCTGAACAGGGACCTCAAGGTGTATTCTCTGCCTCTCCTGAATCAGTGTCTAGCAGACTGGAGAGCACATAAAGTGCATCAAGGAGTGGTAAGTTTAATCTCCAGCACATCAGGGTAATGGGGAATCAGCAGTTGAATTTTGATGAATATATTTCAGTGTTGTGTATGCTCTTGAAAAGTATGGAAATTACAGTTAAAATAGCTTCTTTTGAGGAACTTTTCTATTTAGTCAGAATACACTGTTACTGGTTTCAGCCTAAAGGACATAATGTTCTTAATTTAAAACAATGGAAATTGGTTATAAAAGCTTTGAGGTGAGCTTATCAGAAAGAAGAGTCCATTCCTTTGCATGGCTGGGAAAAAAAAAATCACTCCTCCAGGAACAGTGGCTCCCTCATTTGCACATGTAAAACAATCGGCCTCTGAACCATATGTTAATTTTATAGCTCACCTTAAAAAGACTCTTGAGCACACTGTGACAAACCCAGCTGTTCCTCCAAATCCTGACCTTTGATAATGCTACCACAAAGTGTCAAAAAGCCCTTAGACCCATGAAAATCGCTGGGACCACTCTTGAAGAGTATATAAAAACATGCCAAGAGATCAGCTCAGAGCACCACAAGGCTCAATTATTAGCAGAGGCATTTGCCAGCATTGCCATAAAAGTTAAGGGTCACAAAACCTGTTTTAACTGTGGAAAGGCTGGTCATTATCAAAAAGACTGTAAAAAACAGCCCTCTCCAACATCACTACCTGTTCAAAATTCACAATGAATTAATTTTAATTCCACCCCCACAGTTTTCAGATTATGCCCCTACTTAGAAAAGTGCCAGCCTGGACTTTGCCACTACCAAAAAATTAATGCTTAAAAAACAAAATAAAGTCTGTCTAGCCAATTCTGGAGTGAAAGGGACTATTCGAGAAGATTTAGTGAGATTAATATTAGAAAAATCTAGCATTAGTTGCAGGGGCATCACTATTCTGTCAAAGAATTAACTAAGATTAAAAAAACATTCCAACAGCAACTTTATAAACCTCCTACTGCCTACATAATGATAAGGCTGTGGGATGATAGAGGCTAATAAAATTAAACCACTAGAAAAGTAAAAAAAAAAAAAAAACAAACTTGCAAAACAGTTCCCAGAAAAATTCTCAAAAAGCAGTAAAATCAGAGATGTATGTTTCTATTGATGTGTTGTAACTTGTTTTGTGTTTGTCTGTTTGTTCAGTGTTGTGTATATTTTGAGACCTCTGGATGGTAATATTACATTAATAAATAAAAATTATTATAAGAGCTCTATTCAAGTGGCCCAAAGTTAAACAAGCATTTATATTAATAAATAAATATGGATATTAATTTAAAATAATAAAAGTAGTTATAATCAAATTAAATCATTATTCTGTCAAGTTTGTTTAATGTTGATGGTAATTGTATGTTGTCAGAACCCTGTATTGTCACAAGCCATCTTTAAGATGCAAGAATTCTAAATATAAGGTGGTTTAGTAATAAATAAAAAAGGGGGAAATGATGGAGAACAGGAAGAAACTGTATGTCTTTAAGAAGTTTCTGAAGCAGTGAGTTATAATAGGAAATGAATGCATGCCCTGCATCCAAGCAGAAAACCTCAAGGACAGACAGTACATGCAAACACTGGAGGTGACCCAGACAGGACACATCTGTTCCCATGACACATTCTCGATAGTTACTAAAAAAAGATAAATAGTTATGCTAAAAATATAATCATAGAATAAATAAACGCATGCGCAATAGTAAATCCTTTGTTAAACATTTTGCAATAAAAGCCAGGATAGAAAGCAGTACAGGGCTCTCTTCTTTCAAAGTGGAGGGTCCCGTAACCCCATTTTCTTTCATATATATCTCATGTCTTTCATCTGCAGCACCGTCTTCACAATTCTTGTTCCAAAATTCCAACAAGCCTGAATAATCAAATCTGCTGTCATAGAATCTTTTATGTCAGTTTCTGGATCTTGGGGATTGCAGATTCCTATAGGTCCCCAGGATTTCACAGCTTGGGGAATGACTAACAAGACAACTAAAAAGTTGGGCATTGAAAAATCGGTTCTTTATTAAGTTGGAGAAAAAGCATTTTGAAGTCTGTGATTCCTCAGGAAAACTGTAATCAGTCAATATATTCTTTCTTATTCCATTTTTGGTTGTGAAGAAATCAAACTAAATGTATGTGTAAATTAAGTCCATAGGATATGTATTATTTGTATACTTCCATTTAATTAGATGCACATAAATTCTGATTGTCTATCTTGTGCTGGACATCTTCCATTTGCCCCTCCAAATCCATTCTCCATCTCTTTGTTCTAGGAGGAAAGGTTGTTATGTATCATCTGTTTAAATGGGATCATATATTCAAGTCTTCTTAATGTGTTTAGCCCAGGGTTGTCTGTGGCAGTGACAAAAGTGAGGTCAGAATGTTCCTCCCCAGTTACTTCCCTGCAAGGTTGCCACAAGCTGGCTGCATACTTGAAAAGAGACCATAGCACTGGCTTGACAACCCTTTACCAAAACTGTCCCTCTATGGCCTTAATTACTACTTTTCTATCTCCTGTGCTAGGTATGGTAAAAGTTCTCAGAGCTGACTAGCTCTGGGTTTATCATACCATTCCATGAGTTTGTCCCATAACATATGCATTCCTTTGCAAAATTTGCTTTATTAAACCCTCTTAAAATTACACACCTATGTCGGACATCTGTTACTTGCTATGCTGATAATTTATACTGGTCCAGATGACAAATATTCAGATGGATCAGAAATGCTCACCTATTTGATGAACAGTCAAGTGAATCCCTTGCTAGGGATAAATAGGAATCTGGTAACCTATGGCATCCATGGCTATCATGCTATCATGGTAGGAAGTATAGGTGGTGATCAAGTTACCAAGAAACCAAACGCCTATAGCAAAGAGGCTTGAAAATAGAAATTATAAATCTGTGTGGGCCATTTAATCTGCTAATATTAAAATCAATATATATTCTCCTCATCAGAAGGGAGCAATTACTAGTATAAACCACAATTTCAGGCTGGTAATCAAAGTGGGCTTGTGTGTGTGTGTGTGCAGACATCTGTGAGCATGGGTCATGGATCAAGTGGATCCTATGGGATTAAATAGATGGGAAAACAACACATATGCTATTTTTATTGTACCGAAGAAGCATTCTATTTTGCTACGCTGAAAACTAGGCCAAGTGGTCCTAGTAGGATATCTCAATAGAATTCTCTGCCCTAAGCCCTTTCGCAATCTGGAACCTCTTGACTGAGAAGATGTTCAGTTCTCTTTGTGGAAGGACCTTAAGCCAAAGTGTGTACTGTACATCTTCCTGAGAGCCTTCTTTGGATAGCTTGAAGCCACTTACCAAGCTATTTCTACTTTGGACCACACCATAACTCTTATTAAAACCCTTCAGTGGCTCCCTATAGCACTTAGGTTATACTCCAAAGTATTTAACATGGGCTACCTAGGACCTATGTTGTCTGGCTCTGATAACTTCACCTACCTAATTTACTGAGGGTTTATCTTTCTGGGGTCCAGCCACCCCATTGTTTTGGAACTTCAAGTACGTAATGGCTTTTCTCACAGTGCAAATTGGCACTTGATATAACCTGTGCAGGACTGCTCCTTCTATCCTCTCTGCAGCCGGTTACCCCACCCCCATCACCCACTCTATCTTGTGAGCTCCTATTGCCATCCTTTGAGTCTCAGAATAAATATTATCTGAGATAAATCTTTTCTGAGATCCCTCACAATGTCAAGCCTTCTCATACAATCTAATACTTTATAATATTCTTCCACAGAATTTTTTATAATTTATCATTATGAATTTATATAATTAATTATCTCCCTTCACAGGGACAGACACAATCTCTCTTCTCATTTTGACTTATTTATTTTAATATCTATTTTATATTATTATTCCTTTTCTCATTTCTTTTGATGTTATTAGTTGATATCTATGGAAACCCTTCACATATGTTATCACATTTAAATTTTTCAATAATCTTATGGAAGACAGAATTTCCCACATTTCTTAGACCAGCATACTGAATTTATAGGTTCATGGATCCAAGTATATTACTTTTAGTAATACAACTAATGAATTGTAGATACACACTCAGACAGCGTCTGCCATGACCTTGCTACATTACCATTACAAAGCTAATCTAAGTCCTTACTTTGCCTCACTGTTGTGTCTCCTCTATTCTTTTATTAAGCACGGTACACAGAGGAATTGCTTGATAAGTACTGTATGATATGAATGAATAAACATAACCTATTGTATCGATAAAGTTTGTACTAGCTATATGGCTTTGGGCTAATCAATAAAGTCACTGTTTCTCAATATCATGATTTAGAAAACATGACAATTTTATAAGTTATAGTATTTAGAACTAACTTTCTATGTTTTTTCTTGATTACTTTTATCAATATTATTGTGAACTGCAAATAATTACTGAGACTCTGTGTTGGGCATCTATACACTTACACTTTTTTTTCATGCCAATTTATTTTTATCTCACTTGCATAAATGACACTCAAATTGATCATTTTTTTAAAGTTTTATTGTACCTATTATATGAGAATGAATAATCTCTCCCTTCTTCATGCCAAAAAGATAAGTATTATAATTGGATACCTGGTACCAGGATAGCACTTGAAGATCCTCTTTACTTTTAGCAGCATATTCCAAAGGGATTCTCAAACTTATATATTCTCCCAGGTTTATTACTATTGGAAAGAGGATTCTTGTGAAGTAAGTAGAATAAGCAAGCGTTCTACTCCAAGTTAATGTGAGAAACTCAGGACCAGCTGAAATTCAAATGAAGTCACTGTTTATGTTCATGACAATAACCTTTGCATTAATTTAACCAGAGGGAAAGGGCAGTAAATCACAATATGGATGATATAAAAGAAGTTTTCTTAATGTAATCAAATCATAATGTAATTTAACTTCATGAAATTGATTAAGATTCTTTTTACGCTATTAATAAAATTTGATGAAGGAAACTAAGCCTTCCCAAATGTCCTTCTTTCAGTCCTTATTTCCACCTTTAGTTAAATAGGGAATTAGATGTATACTTGATATGAACCTGTTGGATATTTTCACTTCATGAACCCACTATTTTCTGTCTTTTTATCCTGAAGAGACCATATTTGATTTTATAGTAGGTTAATGTGTGGAAAACTGAAAATAGCTCAATATTTTTGATGTTTTAAAATATTTCTACATTAGTTAGTACATGGGATAGGACACCTTAAGAGAGAGTAATTTTATATCACTGTATGATAATATTGAACATTTATAATTAGTCCATACTTGAAGGAACATCTGATTAAAGTTGCAAAGTGTATGCCACAGACAGCAGATGCATTTAGCCTTGAGAACTGAGAGAGAGCTAAGAGATCACTTCCTTTTGGTATGACCATATTCAGAGAAGTTACTTCTTTTTTTATTTCCCCCACTTTGGGGATTTTACTATGTGGATTTTTTTAATGTATTTTTATTACAGAAGTTGTGAACTTACAAAACAATCATGCACATGTGTAGAATTTCCATACAACCACCCTTCACCATTACATCACACCGTTGTGGAACATTTGCTACAGATTATGAGGTAATATCATCAGACTATTACCACTACCTGTGATCTAAAATGTACATTTGGCCTATTTTTTTCTATACTCCCTATTATCAATACAGTACATCTTTGGCATTGATACAAGAATATTACAGTATTGCTGTTAACTCTAGTCCATAGGTTACATTAATTGTATTTTTCCCATGCTTCTCCACATTCCCACCACCCTGCAATAGTCATGTACATTTGTTCTAGTTCATAGAAGGACATTCTTGCATTTGTACTATTAATCACAATTCTCATCCACCTCTGGGTTCATTGTGTTATTCAGTCCCTATATTATTATCTATCTTTCTTTCAATTGACATTTACATTCCTAGACTACCCTTTTCAACCACAATCCCATTTACAAACCAGCTGCTACTCACTATAATGTGTTATCATCAACTCTATCCATTTCCACACTTTTACAGTCAAGTTAATTAAAACTTCTACATACATTAATCATCAGTACTCCCTCACAGCCCTTTTCCTTTCTCCTAATAACCTATACTCTAGGTTTTAATTCCATGCATTGATTCTTCATATTTACTTCATATCAGTGAGAGCATACAATATTTGTCCTTTTGTGTGTGCCTTATTTCACTTAGCATAATGTCTTCAAGATTCATCCATGCTATCATATGTGTCCCAATTTAATTTCTTTTTCCCATCACATGTATATACTACATTTTGTTTATCCATTCATTGGTTGATGGACATTTGGGTAATTTCCAACTTTTGGCAATTGTGACTAATGCCGCTATGAACATCGGTGTGCAGATGTCTGAATGTGTCAGTTTCAGTGCTTCTGGATATGTTCCTAATAGAGGAATTGCTGGATCATATGGCAGTTCTATATTTAGCTTCCTGAGGAAACATCAAACTGTCTTCCACACAGGCTGCACAATTTACAATCCCACCAACAGTGAAGGAGTGTTCCTATTTCTCCACATCCTTTTCAGCACTTATTTCTTTCTGTTTTTATTTTTAATAATGGTCATTCTATGCAGTGTGAGATGATATCTCATTGTCGTTTTTATTTGCATTGCCCTAATAGCTAGTGATATGGAACATTTTTTCATGTGCTTTTTGGCCATTTTTATTTCTTCTTTGGAGAAATGTCTATTTAAATCTTTTGCCTATTTTTAAATTGGATTGCTTGCTCTTTTATGATTAAGTTGTATGATCTCTTTATAGAATGGAAATCAAACACTTAACAGATAGGTGGTTTCTAAATATTTCCCCCCATTGAGTAGGCTGCCTTTTCACCTTCTTGAAGAATTCCTTTGAATCACAAAAGTATTTAAGTTTGAGGAGGTCCCATTTATCCATGTTTTCTTTCATTGCTCATGCTTTCAGTGTAAGGTTTTAGAATGCACCATGTACCACTAGCTCTTGAAGATGTTTTTCTACATTTTCTTCTAGGAGCTTTATGGTTTTAGCTTTTATATTTAGGACTTTGATCCATTTTGAATTAATTTTTGTATAGGGTGTGAGATATGGGTCCTCTTTTATATTTAGTCTATAGATATACAGTTCTCCCAAAACATTTGTTGAATAGGCTGTTCTTACCCAACTGGGTGGGTTAGAAAGGCTTGCCAAAAATCACTTGACCACAGCTGTAAGGATCTGTTTCTGAACCATCAATTTGTTTTCATTGCTTTATGTGTCTATCTTTATGGAACTATCATGCTGTTTTTACCACTGCAGCTTGGTAATATGACTTAAAGTTTGGAAGTGAGAGTCCTCAAACTTCACTTTTTTAAAAAAAAAGATGTTTCTGGCTGTTTGGGGCCACTAACCCTTCCAAATAAATTTGATATTTGGGTTTTCCATTTGTTTAAAATATGCTGGTGAAATTTTTATAGAGATTGTATTGAAAGTGTATATCAATTTGGGTAGAATTGACATCTTAATGATATTTAGTCTTCCAATCCATGAACATGGAATGTTCTTCCAATTATTTAGGTCTTTTTTAAAAATTTCTTTTAAGAATGTATTGTAGTTTTCTGAAAACAAGTTCTTTATATCCTTGGTTTAGTTTATTCCTAAATATTTGGTTATTTTAGTTGCTACTGTAAATAGAATTTTTTCCTGACTTTCTCCTTAAATCATGCATTACTAGAGTATAAAAACACCATGGTTTTTGTGTATTGATCTTGTATCCTGACACTATTGAAATCATTTATTAGCTCTAGCAGCTTAGTTGTAATTTGTGTTTTTTGTTTTTATTTCTTTCTAGGTGTAGGCGCATATCATAGGTGAATAGTAAACATTTTACTTCTTCCTTTCTGATTTAGATGAATTTTATTTCTTTTTCTTGCCTGATTGCTGTAGCTAGAATCTTTAGCAATATATTGAACAACAGTAGTGACAGTGGGCATCCTTGTCTTGTCCCTAATCTCAATAGTAAAGTTTCAATCTTTCACCACTGACTACAATGTTAGCTGTGTTTTTTTCATATATGGCCTTTATCATGTTGAAAAAGTTATTTTCAATTCCTATCTTTTGTAGTATTTTTTATCAAGAAAGGATGCTATATTTTGTCAAATGCCTTTTCTGTGTCAATCGATAGGTTCATGTGATTTTTCTTCTTTGATTTATTAATGTGGTGTATTATGCTGATTGTCTTGTGTTAAACCACTCTTGCATTCCTGGTATAGAACCAACTTGGTCATGATGAATAATTCTTTTAATGTGTTGTTGGATTCAGTTAGTAAGTCTTTTACTGAGAATTTTTGCATCCATATTCATTAGGGAAAAGGGTCTGTAATATTCTTTTTTCTTAATAGCTTTACCTGGCTTTGGTATTAGGGTGATATTGACTTCATAGAATAAGTTTGGTAGTGTTCCTTCTTATTCAATTTTTGGAAGATATTGAGCAAGATCAGTATCAACTCTTCTTTGAATGCTTGGTAGAATTCACCTGTGAAACCATCTGGTTTTTCATTTTGGAGATTTGTTTGGTTACAGTTTTAATCTCTTTACTTGTGCTTGGTTTTTTGAGGTCTTCTACTTTTTCTAGGGTCAGTGTACATTGTACATTCTTAGGAATTTTTCCATTTCTTCCACATTGTGTAGTTTTTTGACATAAAGTTGTTTATAACATCGTCTTATGATCTTTCTCATTTCTGCGGGGCCAGTAGTAATGTTCCCATTTTCATTTTTTATTTCATTTATTTGAATCATCTCTTTTTTTTCTTAGTCAATCTAGCTAATGGCTTGTTAATTTTGTAAATCTTCTTGAAGAAAGAACTTTTGGTTTTGTTGATTCTATTTTTTTTTTTTTTTTTTACTCTCAATTTCACTTATTTCTGCTTTGATCTTTGTTATTTCATTTCTTCTACATGTTTTGGGACTAGTTTGCTGTTCATTTTCTAGTTCCTCTAGTTGTGTAGTTAGGTCAATCATTTTAGCTCCTTCTTCTTTTTTAATGTAAGCATTGAGGACTATAAATTTCCCTCTCAGCACTGCTTTGCTGCATCCCATAGGTTCTGATATGTTGTGTTCCTTTTAATTCATCTCAAGATATTTACTGATTTCTCTCATAATTTCTTCTTTGACCCACGGATTATTTAATACTGTGTTGTTTAATCTCCATATTTTTGTGGATTTTTCATATTTCTGCCTCTTGTTGACTTCCAACTTTATTCCATTATGATCTGAGAAATTGCTTTGTATAATTTTAATCATGCAGAATTTATTGAGATCTGCTTTGTGACCCAACATATGGTCTATCCTGGAGAAAAGATACATAAGCACTTGAGAAGAATGTATGTCCTGTTGTTTAGGGGTGCAATGTTCCGCATATGTCTATTAGGTTTCGTCCATTTATCCTATTATTCAAGCTCTCTACTTATTTATCCTCAGCCCAGCTGTTCTATCCAATACTGAGAGTGGTGTTGAAGTCTCCAACAATTATTGTAGAGATATCTATTTCTTCCTTCAGGTTTGCCAATGTTTGCCTCATTTATCTCTGGGTATTCTGGCTAGGTGCATATATATTTATAATTGTTATTTCTTCCTCATGATTTGCCCTTTTTATTAATATATAATGTCCTTCCTTGTCTATAATAACATTTTTGCATTTAAAGTCTATTTCATCTGATATGAGTATAGCTACTCCAGCTTTTTTTTTTTTTTTTTGGTTATTACATGCTTGGGAATATCTTTTTCCAGCCTTTGCTTCAATCTATTGTTATCCTTGGGTCTAAGGTGAGTGTCTTGTAGACAGCATATAAATGGCTCATATTTTATTCATTCTGCAAGTCTGTGCATTTGATTGGGGAGTTTAATCCATTAACATTAAATGTTATTACTGTAAAGGTATTTTTTATTTCACTCATTTTGACTTTGGGTTTTAGCTGTCATTTTTTATATTTTTCTTTTCTTAATTTATTTTTTATTTTTTTAAAGATACTTAGATTACATAAATGTCATATTTTATTTTCTTCATTCTTTTTACACTTTTAAATACATTTACTGATATAATCTTCATTTTTAGATTCTTTTCCAAGCCTCTCTCTCCTGTCTTTTCTTTATAAGCTGTAGCCATCCCTTTAGAATTTCCTGCAAACCTGATCTCTTGGTTACAAACTCTCTCAATTTGTTTATCTGTGGACATCCTAAATGCACCCTTAATTTTGAAAGACAATCTTGCTGATATAAGATTCCTGGCTGATACTTTTTCTCTTGCAGTATCTTAAATATATCATACCACTGACTTCTTGGCTCCATGGTTTCTGATGAGAAACTGGCACTTCATCTTATTGGATAAACTTTGTATTCTATGCATTGTTTTTCTCTTGCTGCTCTCAGAATTCTCTCTTTGTCATTGGCATTTGACATTCTGATTAGTATGTGTTTCAGAGTTCTTCTATTTGGATTTATTCAGATAGGAGTATGTTGTGCTTCTTGTACACTGATATCCATGTCTTTCAATAGGATTGAGAAATTTTCTACCATTATTTTTTCAAATATTCCTATTGCCCCCTTTTCCTTCTGGGACACCCATGACACATATGTTTTCATGTCTTTTGACATCATTTAGTCCCCTGAGACCATGTTCAAGTTTTCCATTCTTTTCTTTATCTGTTCGTTTATGTGTTCACTTTCAGAGGCATGTCTTCAAGTTCACTGATCCTTTCTTCTGCCTCCTCAAATTTATTATTATATGCCTCCAGTGTATTTTTAATTTAATTATTGTGTCTTTCATTTCCAAATGATCCACTATTTTTCTATGTATGTTTTCAAATTCTTCTTTGTGCCTACCCACTGTCTTCTTAATGTCCTTAATCTCTTTAGCTATCTCATTGAATTTATTAAGGAGATTTGTTTGAACAGCTATGACTGGTTGCCGCAATTCCTTTATGGCATCTGGAGGCTTATCTTGTTCCTTTAAGTGGGCCATATCTTCCTGTTTCTCGGTATTGATTGTAATTTTTTGTTGGTGTCTTGTTATTTGGCTTATTGATGTATTTATTCTGGGTGAAGTTTCTCTCTTTGGTTTAAGACTTTCTTGCCATTTCTCCCTTGCTGGCTGTGTAGTAGGAGCTGAGGATGTAGTTGGTCCTGTAGCTGTGGAGGCTGAAGCTGCCTGCATTGCCCTGGGAAACAATGAAGCTTTTCCCACATTTCTAATCTGCCAGGGATATGGACAGAGCTGCAGCCATGTGTAATAATCCAAGTTTTGCAGGTCAAGTCTCTCTGTAATTGCCCGGAGAGACTGATGAAACTTTATGCACCTTCCTCCCCTGCCTGGGGTAGGGATAGAGTTGCATGTGTGGGCAGCAATCTATGCTGTGTGTGTCCTATATGACTGCAGTTACCCCAGTAGACTGACATAGCACTGGTCTGCCCCCTCCCATGCCAAGGGAGGGGGTGGACCCTCTGGAGACCCAACAATCTAATATTTGTGGGCCAAATTTGCATGTAGTTGTCCTGAGAGGCTGAGGGAGTACTGTGTCTTCTGTCCTTTAGGTGCTGGGTATGGAATCACAGGCACACAACAGTTCAGTCCATGTAGGTCAAAAGTGCCTGCCATTGCCTGGAGATTCTTAGGAATCACCAGTTTTCTCATATCCTATTTTGGGTTGGGAGTGGTTCCACAGGTACCCACCAGTCCAGGCAGTGCAGGCCGAAGGTGCCTGCCTTTGCTAGGAAAGGCTGAGGAAACACAGCTCCCCTCTTATCCTACATGGAGGTGGGGCTGAAGCTACAGGTGTCTACGTACTCAGTCTGTGTGGGCCAAAAGCACCTGCAGTTACCCAGAGAAGCTGGGGAAATGCTGGCCCCTCTTGTCCTATCAGGAGTGTGGGTGGAGCCACAGACACCCAATAGTCAGACCATGGAGGCCAAAAGTGCCTGCAGTTGCCCTGAAAGGCTGAGGAAACACCAGCCCCCTACTATCCTATGGGTGGGAGGTTAAGGGTGGAGATGGAAATGAAGGCACTCAACAAACCAGTTTGTGTGGACTAAAAGTGCCTGCAGTTGCCCAGACAGGCCAAAGAAACATAGCTCCTCTGCTATGCAGGGTGTGGGGATGGAGCCCCAGGTGTCCAACTATTCAGTCTGTGCCAGCCAAAAGCACTTGCAGTTACCAGGATAAGCTCGTGTAGGTCCTGCCAGCTATCTCCCTGCCAGAGGTGGGACTGGAGCTTAGGCTAGGGTGGAAAGAATCTGGTCCCTTGTATCGCTGTGATTTTCAATCAGATCTGCTTCCCATACTGCTGGGGGCAGAGCTAAAGTGGAAGCTACCAGCCTCTTTCTCACCTGGACAGGTTCAAACTTTAGCTGTTCTTAAGATTATACTTTAGCCAGCTGAATTTTCTATTCAGTAACTGAAGTCGATGGCCAGCTGCCTCTTCCTCCCCCATTTTGGGAAATGGAGCTTCCAACTCCAGACATGGAATAGTCCCCAATGTGGCTTGTGCCACCAGTGAAGGATGGAAACTGGCAACTTCATGCAACTTTGTTGCAGATGGACAGTCTCCTCTTTCCATTTTTTCAAGGATGTTGTAGGATGCTCTTCTGGTCGCCTGGGCTCCTAAAACAGGTGCTTTAGTTATATCTGGGTGATTACTATCTGCCCTGTAGGAGGAGCTGACTCTTGGCACTCCTTACTTAGCTGCTTTCTTGACCCTCCAAGAGAGAAGTTACTTCTTAAGGGAAACTTCTGCCAGACATTTTCCATACTCTCCCATTATCAACACAATACATCTTTGGCATAGATGCAAGAATATTACATTATTACTGCTAACCACACTCCATAGGTCACTCCAGTTGTATTTTTCCCATGCTTCTCCATGTTCCCACCACCCTCCAATAGTGATGTACATCTGCTCTAGCTCACAAAGTACATTCTTGCATCTGTACCTTCAACCACTATTCTCATTCACCTCTGGGTTTACTGTGCTATTCAATCCCTAGATTATTCTCTAGCTTTCTGTCAACTGGCATTTACATCCCTAGACTAACATTTTTAGCCACATCCCCATATATAAACCACCTGTTACTCACTATAATGTGTTACCATCAACTCTGTACATTTCCACACTTTTACAGTAAACCTAATTAAAACTTCTACACACATTAAATATCAGTAGCCCATCTCAGTTCTCCTCTTATTTCCTTTAAGAATCCACCACCTACCACCAGGTCTTGAATATATTTTCCTAAATTTTCTTCTAGAAGCTTTATGTTTCTTGCTTTTATATTTAGGTATTTGATTCATTTTTAGTTAATTTTTGTTTAAGGTATGAGATAGGGGTCCTCTTTCCTTCTTTTGCTATGGATATCCAATTTTATCAGTGCCATTTATTGAATGGACTGTTCTGCCCAAGCTGGATGGGTTTGACAGGCTAGTCAAAAATCACTTGACCATAGATGTGAGGGTCTGTTTTTCAACCATCAGTTTGGTTCCATTGGTCTATGTGTCTGTCTTTATGCCATTACCATGCCTTTTTTTTTTTTTTTATCACTGTAGCTTGGATATATGACATAAAGTCTAGAAATGAGAGTCTTGCTTTTCCTTTTTAAGATGTTTCTGGCTATTCAGGACCCCGTACCCTTCCAAATAAATTTGATAATCATGTTTTCCATTTATTTAAAAATACTGGTATAATTTTTATCGGGATTGCAATGAATCTGTATATCAATTTGAGAAGAATTGACATATTAATAATATTTAAGTCTTTCAATTCACAAGCATGGAATATTCTTCCAATTATTTAGGTCTTTTTTTATTTCTTTTAACAATGAGCTGTTGTTTTCTGAATATAAGTGCTTTACATTGTTGGTCAATTTTATTCCTGAATATTTGGGTTTTAACTGTCATATTTTATTTACACCAGTCTTTTGACATTTTTAATTAATTTTATTGATATAATCTTCATTTCTAGACTCTCTTCCAGGCCTATCTCTTCTGTCTTTCCTTTTCAGGCTGTAACACACCCTTTGGTGTTTCCTGCAAAACAGGTCTCTTGGTTACAAACTCTCTCAGTTTCTGTGTATCTGTGAATATTCTAAACTTTCCCTCATTTTTGAAAGACAATCTTAATGGATATAAGATTCCTGGCTGGAAGTTTTTCTCTTGCAGTATCTTAAATTTATACCACTGTCTTCTTGCCTCCATGGTTTCTAATGAGAAATCAGCACTTAATCTTATTGGGTATCTCTTATATGTGATGCATTTCTTTTCTCTTGCTGCTTTAAGAATTCTCTCTTTGTCTTTAGCATTTAACATTCTGATTAGTATGTGTCTCAGAGTTGGTCTATTTGGATTTTTTTGGATGGGAGTATGTCATGCTCCTTGGACATGAATATCTATGTCCTTCAGTAGGTTTTGGAAATTTTCTACCATTATTTCTTCAAATATTCCTTCTGCCCCTTTTCACTTCTCTTCTCCTTCTGGGACACCCATAACACATATGTTTGCACATCTCTTGTTGTCCTTTAGTTCCCTGAAACCTTGCTCAAATTTTTCCAATTTTTTTTCATCTGTTTTTTTGTATGTTCACTTTCAGAGACCATTTCTTCAAGCTCACCAATCTTTTCTTCTGCCTCTTCAAATATGCTATTATATGAATCCAGTGTATTTTTAATTTCATTTATTGCACCTTTCATGCCCATAAGATCTGCTATTTTTCTATGTATGTTTTCAAATTCTTTTTTGTGCTTATCCCATGTCTTCTTAATATCCTTAATTTCTTTAACCATCTTGTTGAGTTTACTATGGAGTTTTGTTTGAACATCTATGATTAGTTGTCTCAACTCCTTTATGTCATCTGGAGGCTTATCTTGTTTCTTTAACAGGCCATATCTTCCTGTTTCTTAGTGTGGATTAGAATTTTTGTTGGTGTCTTAGCATGTGGCTTACTAGAGTATTTATTCTGGGTGCAGTTTTTTTTCTTTGGTTTAAGGCTTCCTGCCCTTTCCCCCTTGCTGGTCATGTAGTAGGAGCTAAGGATATAGTTGGTGCTATAAGCTGTGGAGGCTTAAGCTACCCTCATTGCCCTAAAGACCAGTGAAACCCAACTTTCTCCTTTGCCAGGGGTATGGACAGAGCCACAGCTGTGGGGAATAACCCAACTCATTCAGGCTCAGTCTATTGGGCTGTTTTTACCCAGAGAGACTGATGAATCTTCACACCCCTTTCTCCCAGGCCTGGGGCAGGGATGGAGCTGCAGTGTGGGAAGCAATCTATGCACTGCAGGGCCAAGATGACCACAGTTGCCCCGGTAGATTTCCAATTATTCAGTCTGTGCCAGCTAAATGTACCTGCAGTTACCTGGATAGGCTGATGCAGAGCCTGTCATCTTCCTCTCTGCTAGAAGTGGGACAAAACCTAGACTAGGGCTGCAGGCCAATCTGGGTGAAAGAAACCAGTCTCTACCATCACTGTGATTTTCATACAGCCTGGCTTCCCCTCATGCTGGTGATGGAGTCCAAATGGCAGTTACTGGCCTCCTTCTGACTTGGAAAGGCTCAAACTTTAGCTGTTCTTAGGGTTATACTTTAGTCAGCTGAATTTACTAATCAGTAGCTGAAACTGGTGTCCAGCTGTCTCTTCCTCCCCTGTTTGGGAAATGGAGCTTCCAATTCCTGCCATAGAATAGCTCCTGGATTGCACTGCCAAAGTAGGATGATCACCGGCCTCCGCGGCATGGCCTGTAATTTCCTGGAGAGGCTAGTTCAGCTCTCCCCAGCTTCCTCCCTGCCCAAGGTGAGCCTGGGGCTTAGGCTAGAGCAGCAATCTCATCTAGATGGAAAGAAGCTGGTCCCTACCAGCACTGTGATTTTTAGTTAGCTCTGCTTCCCCTCATGTCAGGTGCAGAGTTAAGATAGTGGCTCCCAGCCTCTTTCTGACTTGGACAGGTTCAAACTTTTGCTGTTTTTAGGCTTATACTTTAGCCTGCAGAGTTTACTAATCAGTAGCTGAAGTTGGTGCCCAACCATCACTTTCTACACCATTTTGGGAAGTGGAGCTTCCAATTCCAGCAATGAAACAGCTCCTAAGGCAGCTTGTGCCTCCAGTGGAAGATGGGCACCGGCCTCCATGGTGTGGAGTGCTCTACTCATCAATCCTCTCTGCAGATGGGAAGTCTCCTCCTTCCATTCTTTCAATGGATGTTGCAGGATGCACTTCTGGTCTCCCAGAGACCCCAAACAAGTGCTCTAGATAGCTCTGGATGATCATCAACTGCCCCACAGCAGGAGCTGATTCTAGGTGTTCTTTACTCTGCTGCCATCTTGCTGGTTGTCTCACTCATTCTCTTTTAAAGAACCCCTGGAGAAAAGGTTTTTGAGGTTTGTACCAAAATATCCACTTGTTGCCTCAATTTTTGGCTGGTTTATTTGTGGAAAAAATACCAAGAGACAAAGTTCCTGTATGATAAACATGAAACTATTGGAGTCATACAAGGATACAATTGGAAATCCTTGGTAGTTAATGTAAAAATGTCTGAGGAAGGAATGTCTAAGATGAAAAATTTATGAAATCAAAGCATATGCAATTACCCAATTTTAAACTTCTAATTTTTTAAATCTCTTTCTCACATCTGTGTTCTCATCTGAATTTTAAATTTTCCACTGAATTAATAAGAGCAGATAAGAAATTAAAGACTTGGATAAGATTCCATTTAACTTGGCAGCAATTAATATCACAATCCAGGCTGCCTGCTTCCAGAAACACTTTGTTAAAAATGAACTAATTTCTGAAATCCCTGAAATTCTATGGGAACTGAAATTTCACTCACTCAAATTCCTTTCTGGTTATTATGAATAACTTCTACTTTAACATAATTATGGTAAAAATTTGTATTGAAATGACAATTATAGAATCTAAATCTCTAGTAGAATTAAATTTTATGTCATCAAATAGAAGCAGTTCCAGGAGA
Source organism: Tolypeutes matacus (assembly GCA_026826555.1). Lineage (NCBI taxonomy): Eukaryota > Metazoa > Chordata > Mammalia > Cingulata > Chlamyphoridae > Tolypeutes > Tolypeutes matacus. The sequence goes on along the minus strand of JAKSZT010053851.1, from coordinate 662,108 downwards.
TCATTCTTTATTTTTCTAATTTAATTTTAGATTCATTGCCTGGCATAAGGGGCAGGTTAAGAATTTTTTTCTAGCACAAAAGATTTTTAAGACATGGATCTATTGGCATAAATGTTATACACCTGCCAATGGAGAAAAGTAGCAAAGAAAATTTAGTTCTTTGGATTGTGATCAGTTGTAGTAGCAGTCTCTGGGTTGTATGTTAGACAAGCAGAGATGGGCTGCCCCCATTTCTAGCAACACACCACTGTTGGACATGACTCTAGGGGATGAGCCTCCCTGGCAATGAGAAATTACTAACAAGCACCAACTAGCAACGCATCTGGAAAAAGACCTTGACCAAAAGTGGGAAAAGGTAAAGACAAATGAGTTTATGTGACTAAGAGAATTCAAAGTGAGTTGGGAGGCCATTCCAGAGGTTACACTTATGCACATTTCAGCAGGATCTCATTGAATGCCACAGTAAATAATGCCTCAAATATGGGGGTTCCTGGGGGTTCTGGACACATCCAGACACTACAGGCAGGGCTAACAGCTTAGGAGTTTAGTTCCCTGCCATTGGGCCCTGCTTTGGAATTTATGCTCCCCAGTGCTGGACTCAGTTGTCATTTCCCTACACATGGTTCTTCTGCCCCTTATATTTGAAACTATAGTTAGTACTAGAGTTGGTGTGTGTATGCCAGTCTTGGGCTGTACATGTCCCAGTTGGGCCCTGAATATCAACAGACTTGTAATACCTACTCTCTAGTTCATTAGACTCACCCAGGACAACTAACAAGGAGATGATGATTGACAATGACCATCTCAAGGAACAGAGAAAGCCTGCAACTGCAAGCAAGAAAGTCCCATCCATCTGCTCCATGGGATTTAAGCCCCCTCTCAATTAGAGGCAGAGTGGGCATCACCATCCCTGAATCCTCAGGATTGGGGAATGAATGATGGACTAGAATAAATTTACTGTTATTCTACTATGGACTTATTGTGATTCTAGCAATGGAAGCACTTTTTTCATGATATGGAGGCAGGGGCCAGTGGAGGTTCTGAGGAGAGGGAGAAGGGAAAAATAGGTGTAATATGGGGGGATTTTGGGGACATTGGAATTATCCTGAATGACATTGCAGTGACAGATACAGGCCATTATATATCTTGTCATAACTTTCAAAACTGCGCAGGACAGAGTTTAAACTATAATGTAAACTATAATCCACACTTAATGGCAATGATCCAATATGTGTTTATGAATTATAACAAATACACCACACTAATGAAGGATGTTGTTAATGTGGAGCATGTGGGATGGGTAGGGAGTGGGGCATATGTGAATCCCCTACATTTGTTAGTTAACATTTATGTAATCCAAGTACCTATTAAAAAAATAAAAATAAAAAAATAAAATATTGAAAAGCAGCACATAACTTATTTCCCAGCTATCCAAATTGTAATAACACCAAATTCAACATGAACATGGATCAACATGAACAATGCATATGTGTCAATTGAATATTTTAATAACCTAAATGTGCATATGATGGGAAGAGGCAGATACTGATATTTTAATTCATGATATACTTATTAATTTTTGCACAGAAGGGCACCACAGAAACCCAAAGTCAATTGAATAAAAATTTCATCATGTAAAAGAGTTCATTCTTTTTAGGGTTCACAACTGACTTGTGGGTACAGAGAATACTCTATTTCATCTCCATTAGTTTTGTGCTTCATGTCTTAGAAAGATCCACACACCTATGTGTTTCTTCATTGGGAACTTGTTGTTTCTGGTCTCCTGAAATTCTTCTGTATTTTTTTTTCCTGGACCATAATCCTGATGGCCTGCAACTTTGGATAAAAACTATGCATTATTGGCTGCTTGGTTCATTATTTCTTCATTCCTGGGCTGGCTTGTAGTGAGTGTTAACTATTGGCTGCCTTTGCTTATGACCAGTACATGGTCATATCCAGCCTTTCTTGAAATCCCAGCCTTTCTTGAACTTATGTGCCAGTCTTGGTTAGGCTTCATTGCCTGGTGGCTTCCTTGAGATTTTGTGGCAACAATATCTTCAATGACTTATTCTATATTCTGCCCCACTTGTGAAATTGGCATGTGATGTGAAGGAAAGCTACCAGGTTGTGATTTTTTTCATGCCTACCTCCAATGTCATCACTCCCACTATCCTTATTTTTGCCTTCCACCCCTTCATCATTGCTGCCATTTGAAAGTCTGTTCTACCCTGGTTGTCTCAAGGCCCACTCCAATTTTGTCATTCACCTCTTGGCTGTCCCTTGTAGTAAGGTTAAATTCTCTTCATTTACTCCTGACCATGTACTAGCTATGTCCTGGTATGGGATAAAGCATTGTCTATTTTCTATAATATGGCAGTTCTAATGTTGAAATTCCTGATCTATAGCTTAAGAAATGAAGGTGTGAAAGTTATCCTGAAGAAAGTGCTTAATAGAGTCAAAACTTTTTATAATTCTTAGTAAACAAAAACTATATTATAAGTTATGTCCATGTCTCTGTAGTCAGTCTAAACACTTAGAAGCAAGTAAAACAGAAAAGCAAAAAAAAAATCATTAGGTAATATGGAATCATCATCTTGCATTTCTCTTTTGAAGTTGTGAACTAATATATTTGAACAAACTTTAGCAGTATTTTAAGATATATTGGGCTCGGAATTTTGGGAAAACTTCTATATATGCTTGATTGGAACACGGTCTATAAATCTGCTCATATTTTGTGAAATTTTCAAGATGCGCTGATTTTTTATATTACTTCTGCTTAACAGTTCATTTGTTGCCTGAATAAATTATATTTTAATCTCCGAATGCGAAAAATACATGTTATGTCCTTATTTTTAGGGTTGAAGGATTGGACTATTTCCTTCAAATCATTTAATTGAGTGTTGAGAAATCAGGAGGACAAATTTAGAACTTAGGACTCAAGTTACTGCACTACTTTGGAGAGAAAATGAGGTAAGTTGTTGTAAGAAAATACCTATTAAAAGATGGACCAGGAAACAAGTTTTTTTTTGTTTGTTTGTTTTTTTATTTTTTTTAAGATTTTATTTATTTATTCATTTATCCCCCTCTTGCTGCTTGTGCTCGCTGGGTCAGCTAACCACACTGCGCGGGTGGGCTTGCCTTCACCAGGAGGCCCCGGGAACCAAACCCGGGACCTCCCATATGGTAAATGGGAGCCCTACTGATTGAGCCACAGCCGCTTCCCAGGAACAAGTTTTTAAGCTTTTTATTCTCATTCTTGTTTCCTGCTTTTTCATGATATAAAGATAACAGATTTCTTGAGGTGCAAGAGACAACAAATGCCTTTACTTGTAGTCACTTGAGCTTTGAGGAACTGAAAGTTTCTTCAAAATTACAGAATAAAAAGGAAGTATTATATGTGAATAGGATATAGAGATAGAAAGGTCTATCTATCTCTAGAAAGATAGATTTCAAAATCTTCAACTCTAACATTATAATCAGAGCAAATATATCTTCTGTATAATGCAATGATTTATGACCATTAAGATTCCAGAAAGTTTGTATTTCTTTTCTTCTTCAGTTTTATTTATGGTAAAGTCATAATTAAAAAAACAGAGACAATTTCATGATGATGCAAAATATTTCCTAATTGTAGTAGTACATTTACATGTAAGACATGGGTTTTTGCCTTCATAAAATGCTCCTATGATTGCTTTCTGTATTACTCAGTCAAAGGGGTGCTGATAGAAAATATCAGAAATCTGTTGGCTTTTATACAGGGTATTTATTGGTGGTAGATGCTTAGAGTTACCAGCCCATAGAGCATAAGATACTTTCTTCACCAAAGTCTGTTGCCACATGTTGGAAAAGATGGCTGCCAATATCTGGAAGGGTTCAGATTTCCTAGGTTCCTCTCTTCCTGGGCTCAGCTACTCTGCTCCTCCACAAGGCCAGCTGTAGGCTATCAGGCTAATGGCTTGTCTCTCTTTCAGGGGCCTCTGCCTCATGACCATGCTCCTCTTGTTCTTCTGTATGTTTACTTCCCCAGGCTCCAGCTCAAAAAGTCCGAACTCTGGCCTTTGCCAAGTCTTTTCTCTGTGAGTCCCCACCCACCAAGGGGGTGGGGACACAATATCCTACTGATGTGACCCAATCAAACCTTAATTATTATTTAATCAAGTAAAGGTGAAATCTTTGAATCTAATATACTCTAATATGCCCAGAGGAAAAGAACAGTTTACAAACATAATCCAATATCTATTTTTGGAATTCATAGTCTATCAAGTTGCTACAGTTTCCAACAATGGATAAGGTTTTACTGATGGAAAAGTTTTCAAAGCATAGTCTGGACACAGGAAAGAGTTTATGACAAGGAATCAAATTATGGAGCACATAATATGTTAATTTTATAGAAAATTTAATTAGTACAATTTGGAGAATTTCTATTCTCAACCATGTTTAATATTTACATTCTGCTTAATAATCATAGAGTCAATTTTCAATAAAACATTCCTTGTTTCATCATATCCTAATTATTGTATCATCCAACAACTGCACATTAATTCCAATTAATTCTTTGGAGACCACAGAATTTTAATTGAGTCTTGGAGAAAGAAGTAAATATTTCTGTGTGCTATAAGGAATGAGTCCCCAAGGGCTGTTGAGGAAATCAATATATCAGCAGAGAGGGAAAATAAAAAGTCATTTTTCTGGACAGGAATTCACTGTTCAGAGCAAGGGTGAGCAATTAGGATTAGAAGCAACTATGCATTGTCATCTCAGTACATTCAGCTGAAACTTGGTATGGGACTGCAGAGTCTGGACTGGCTCTGAGCATCACAGCTATGCCACACACCCACACCCACACATGCAAACACATGCACACACATCCACATGCACTCTCAGGCACTCTCACACTCACACATTTGTATGCTCCCTTTTAAAATAGACTACCATCCAATTGTGTACCTTGCCTTCATCTAGAATTGGAAATTCAATCTGGTAGTCACACTGGGGCCCATATATATATTCATTTCCACAGTGAAGAAAACAAAGGGACAAAAAAATGTGACAACTTTTTGACTCTTATGGTTTTACTCCATGTTGTCCAGGCCTCAGTAGATGATATTTTTATTTCCTGATGCTGATTTTCCTATGTTGGAGGGGCCAATAACTTCCAGGAAATAAGAGAAGTGTAGAGTTTTGATTGCTCCCAGTGAAGCAAACTGTACTGCTATAGGGGAAGACACATTTTGAGAAACCATTCTATTTGGGATGATTTAGCATGATTGGCTCTGATATTTTTTGTGCTTTTATTTGACATTTCTATATGAATTGCAATTCATCCTGGGAATTAATCCTCTTTTATTTCCTCTTCCTCCTTATTAATCTTATAGTATACTAACCTGATTAAGTCCACCTGAATGTAGATTATTTACTGAATATTTTGAGTTAGGTTAGAAGTAGAAAGTGCTTTGGGATAAAGGCATTCAAAATATAAAGGTAGCTATGCCTTTATTTATCCACATATTCTTTATTGACCAGCAATTTCTATTGGGAACTCTTTAATATGCTAGAGATATGGCAGCAACCAAAATAGAGTGTTTGTTCTTCTCTTGTAGAGGTTATATTCTGGTTTTGGAAAAAGACAATTAAAACAAAAGCAGAGAGAGGAAGTAAACAGGTATGGGTAGAAATAGTGCCGAGTCTCAGCAGAGTAATGAGGAAGAGGTTTTTCAGTAGAGGTTGACATTCATATTTAAATAAATTATTAAGATGGGCCTAATTGAAAAAATGATAAATTAAAACAACTTAAAGGTGAAAAGGAAGAGTCATGCCTTATATATGGGAATAATGTTCCTGGCAGAGGGAACATATTGTTCAAAATCTTGGATTTTGTGTCATGGTTGGAATTTATTTTTGGGGGTTGGAAGATTTGAGAAACAGTGAGAAACCCTACATGGTGGGAGCAGCGTCAAAGAGGGGACAAGTATTAGATGATGAGGACACTGGTTAATGGAGAGTCAGCTCATGGATAACTATAGAACATGGCATGGAATTTGACTTTAGGTTAAAATGGGAGGTCTGGCAGTATTTTAAGGACAGTGTGTCATGACATGTATTTTGCAAGGAGTCCATGCTATAGACACTAGGGCCACAGAGGTGTAGACCAGTTAGGAGATTATTATAACACTCCTGTATAAATAAGGGTGTTTGCACTCAGGTGGTAGCAGTGGAGGTGGTGAGAAATTACCAGATAAGGATATCTTATGAAGGTAATTACAGCAGATTATCCCAGGATTTCTTAGAAGATTAAAGAGAACAAAGGAGGGAAATTGAGTAGGATAATGTGATGTTTTTACTTTGTCAAGCTGGAAGAGCTGAATTTTATAACTGATCTTGGAAATGAACAGACAGATCAATTTTTGGAAGTGAAAAATACAAATTTGGTTTTAAAAATGCTGTGTTTGACATATTTATTGTTTATCTCTTATAATCATAGAATGTTTATATAGGAAAGAAATTTAGGCATTTTCTAAGTATAGAATTTTTAATCTGAGTTTCATAAACAAGAATTCCATAATTTCTGGTAATTTCTAAAATCACTAAAATTTTGTGCATTTATGCAGATGCACATTTTGGTGGGATGACCTTTGTTTTTATCGGGGTCTTGAAGAGGTCAACTACTCCAGAGTTAAGAGGCATTCATTTGATGATAATTTGACAAATAAATAGGTGAATAGGTGGGTTAGAGAATATATACACAAACTCACATGAATGATATTTAGGGAAACAACTATAAGAATGCAAATCTTGAAGTAAAACAATGCTCTTGTCTAGCTCATTGTGTCTCTCACTTCAAACAATATGGTCATAGTGTCCCATGTATCCAAAGATATGTGTGTAAAAAGATTGCTAATCTCTTCTTTCACTCCATGTCACAGTGGAGGTTATGTGTTCTTATATTTCTGATGGATTCTATAGGAGATTTTACTGAATTAGAAACCTAGAAATTGGGTGCCAGAGAAAAAGTTCAACCAAAATTTTTTCAGTGATGAATTGTATTCCAGGGAGGAAGAGCAAAGCTCAATATAACATAGTAAATTAGTTTTGGAGCCAGGTCATGAACACAGGAACCTCTAATCCAAGAACAATGAGCTTCACACTTCCAAGACTGCTACTTATTTGTCAAATTACATGAGGGTATGGGAAAATTATTAAAACTTAAAAATTTATCAGGGCTCCGAATGACAACTCTGCTGGTTTTTACACTGTCTCCTACTAAAAGCTTGGCCTTATTTTTCTTCCCCAGGCTCAACTTTTACAAATAAGTCAGGCCTTATTCTTTTCACTCTGAACAAAATATCTACCTTTGTTAAGTGTAATTTTATATCAGACACTGGTCTATCTGTTTTACCTATATTTTCCTTATTAAGCAGTTCATCTTATCGGTATTTTTCTTTTCTTTTCAGAGGTGAAGTCTTTGATTGGGGTTTGCTGATACGCTTTCCCAAGATTACAGAGCTTCCAAGGAGTAGAATATGATTTTGAAACCAGGTGTCATTTCAATTATGCAATTCTGTCTATGCCAGACCAGTCTGCTCTCAGCTGTCTTCTTCAAGTGTTTGTGTTCACTTTTCACTCATTAGGGGCTAGATGATCTCTAATAGCCCTACTCATATGCCTGGAAGATGGCTTGCTGTCAGCAGGGAGACAGGAAGAACCTGGCTAGATTTCTAAAAAGCTAACTCATTTTGATTTCTTTGGTGGTGGTAGGATTCTAAAAGTGAGAAGAGCAACTTCCAAATCTACTTGAGACCAAGGCATGCCAGATTCACATTGCACAATGTATTCTCTAACCTATTGGCCAGATAAACCACAAGTTCATCCCAGATAAAGAGGGAGAAAAAGAGACTCCACTCATGAAATCAAGGACTGTAAAGCTGTGGAGCCATTTTTTTCCTGATATCCATATAGATCATTAGTTTGTGGTTTCTGTTATTTTTTTTATCTATTTTAAACATCAGAACTTTGTTATTAAAATACAATGTTATGACTTCATGGTATAATTATATTGCACACAGTTCTTTTAATGGAGGACTAAAAGCTTTCATCAAATTTATTTATGAACCAGTTCCAGTACTTTTAAGTTTCTTGTATAAAATTGAGTTACAAAGCTTCTATTACAAATGCATACTTTGAAAGAATCTTGTCCTTAGAACTTCACTGCAACTTGAAGATAAACTATTGTATAAATTGAAATTTCTGTTTAGAAGAGAGTTTGAGAATGACAGTCTTTGTGTTTTGTCCACCAGAATGAGGACACAGATTATACAATCCCTATTCATTCTTTCCAGAATATCTTAATGCTTCCCTTTCCTGCCTCTTTAAAGGAGTGATTAAGAGGCAACAGATTGTGAGGATTTCAGGGAATTTTCAGGTAAGGAACATTTGTTTCCCTTCAATTCATTCCTTGACCTGCAGCCTGAGTAAAAGTAAAAGGTATAGAGCTGATCACATGACTTCCTCCTTATGACAAAGGCTTACATTTGGGTTGTTTTAAATAGCCACATCTCAACATAAATTACAAGGAGTTTTGTGATTTGGTGACCCTTTTGGCTCATCTGGTGGGACCTTGCTCTACCACATCTGTATTTAATCTCTCTTAGTTCCTTGAACTTACCAGGGTCCCTCCCATGTGAGGAATGTGGTATATACTCTTCTGATTGACTGCTTTCCCCTCTCTCCTTATCTCTACAACGAACTACCATCTGGATCTGCATCGATGCTCCGAATATTTTGGGTCTCCTTTAAAAATCTCTTCTTTTTGGAAGGATCTTTGAGAAATAGAACTGAAATTTTATTTTATCCATTTTCATACTCTATAGAGGCGAAAAAAAAAAGTATAGTGATTGGTTCTGTCAGATGTTTCCAATGCTGCCCAAATTATTTGAACTTAAATGAATTTAGTAAGTCCCAGATAACTTTCCTTGTCTAAATAAGTGATATAGCACTAATATATAAGTTCAAACACTGAATACATTCACCAATATATAATTGGTAGAGAAAGTTCACGGTGACTATTGCAGTAATAATGTTATAACCCCCAATTTTGCATAATATGCATAAAATAATCATAAGTTCCTTCTATGCAAAGAAGATTTGAGGTTGAAGATTTAAGAACAAGATTTTAGTATACAAATGAGTGATAACAGTGCTATATATATAACTTTGAAACTCCTTAATTATGGGGAAATTTTTCATGAGTGTGATTTAGTTGAGTTGAATTCCTGAGTGGGTGAAAACAAGTAGTGAGATAGAAGTTTGTAAAGGTAAGTTGAAAGAAACTTGTAAAGAACCTAGGGTGTTGAGCTAAAGGATCTGAATTTTGTGTGCTAATGAGTAGAGGTCCCTTAAATAGGATCAGTTAGAGAACTAGAAAAGCCTTCAGAACCCCAAGTTCTGTTATCAAGTTTTATGAATCAAGTCGCCTCTTTACTGAACATTACCATGTGTGTATGAATCATTAGGACACCTACATCTTGCTTCTTATCAAGGCAGAATGCTAGATCTCAAGTTAGATTTAGATTTGCATTCTTGTTACAACATTGACTCTGTCTAAGCTCAAAGGTAAGTCTTTTAGACATTGATAACCTATAATTCTTTTCTTTTAGCTCTCTCCTACTGACATTATAGGCAAGGGCATGTAAGCTGGCTACTGAGGCTGTTAGCTCTAATTTGGTAATGATAATGACTTTACATGGATGCCTCCCTCTTTGCTTTTCTGGAAAGCTTTATAGCATCAAGACTTAGACTTTGAATTATTCATGGTTCCTCAATGCCTTGACACCAAAACATGGGATTTTCCTATTGTTCAACATCCAGAGTATCAAAAATTGGCCCAACCATGCAAAAATTTTCACACAATAACAAGATATTCTAAAACAAAGCATTCTTAAGAGAAATACATTTAAATATGTTCTAAAGGGAAAGAATAAGTCAGGTTACCAGAGGGCTAGAGCACTGCCTTCATAAGGAAAATAAGAGAGAAAAAAAATTCACTTATAAAAGAGGAATTTGGTTTACCATTTGAGAGCATGTGCTCTTAAGAAGATTGCGGTTTTCAATACCAGTTTTGTGTTTACTAGCTTTGCAACCATGGGCAAGTTACTTAAACCTCTTAAGCTTCTGTTTCATCAACTCTAATTAGAGAATCATTGTAATATGTACATTGTAAAGTGTTGTGAATAGTAAGTGGGTTAAGTATAAAACTTAGTAACTGACACATAGTGAGTTATGTATAATTTTTGCTATTTTTACTAATAATGGCAGGAGAAGTAACTCTATCTTGGTATTTATACACATATCTCCAAAATGCCTGGTTCAGAAGAAGTTCTCAGTAATATGCAGAAGGATTCTGACAATTTTTGAGTGCCCAGAATGTGTCAAACATTCGCCTAGTGTTTTCATGTATGTCTACTTTGCTCTATTAGATGAGTTTTCAGGAGCTACTGATAAACTTTATGGGCTCAGTATTGCTTAGCTGTCTCATGAGAATATGGGATTGGCCCCCTTTTTACAGTTAATAAGTAAAGATCCCTAGTTTTAAATCCAGATTCTGACTTCTATTTCATTGGTCTTCTCAAATCACAGAGTGAAATTCTATACTTCTAGATAGTTAGTAATAAAAGTGTCTCTCAGTGATTGACTTAATTGATGCCTTTGTTTGCTTCTTGCAGTAGCTGTGTCACTAAATCACTTCTTCCCTCATAATTATTCAGGATTTTCCCTTCATGTACATGGAAGTGGGAAATTGTACTAACTTGACTGAATTCATCTTTGTGGGCTTCACTACATATCCCCACTTGCAGATGATTCTATTTGTAATATTTCTGATACTTTAACTTGGTAACCTTGCCAGGGAACATGACTTTGGTTCTCTTAATCTGGTTTGATTCCCACCTACACACACCCATGTACATTTTCATTGGCAGTCTATCTTTCCTGGACTTCTGGTACACATCTGCATATAACCCTGAAATCCTGTCTATTTCCATCTCAGAAGATAAACGTTAGTCTTTATGTGGATGTGGGGCTCAGTTCTTCTTTTTCTGGGTTGTAGCCTGCACTGAGTGCTATCTGCTAGCAGCCATGGTTATGACCGCCATGTGGCAATTTGTAACCCCATTACAATATTCAAGTACAATGTCCATGTTCTCTCTGTATCAGTCTTGTTGCTTGTGCCTACTTAGGTTTCATAAATGTTCATAGTCCTTACTGCCAACACTTTCCACCTGAGTTTCTGTGGTAAAAATGTCATTGACTACTTCTTATGTGATGCACCATCATTGGTAAAAATGTCCTGTAGAGAGAGCTGGATTTAAAAATAAGTCTTTTTTAGTATCCTGGGATTCACAGTCCTCTCCAGCCTATTTGCCATCTTGATTTCTTATTTCTATAACCTCCTGGCTATCCTGAAGATCCACTCTGCCTCTGGAAGGAGCAAGGCTTTCTCCATCTGTGCTTCCCACTTGATCTCAGTCATGTTCTTCTATGGATTCTTGCTTTTCATGTATTCAACACCTAGTTCCACCTATTCCCTGGAGAGAGACAAAGTGGCTGCCCAGTTCTACACCTTTAGATCACATCGTTCAAAGTTCTTATCTATAGTGTGAGAAACAAAGATATCAAAGAGGGTTTCAGGAAAGCAACACAGACTCTATGACCACAAAGATAATATGCCATTCTTATACAATTTGCTAAATGTTTCTATTGCATTTTGCAAATTACTGGCTTATTGACATGTTTGTAAACTATACAAATATTTCAAATAATTTCAGCAAGTTATATGTAAACAATGAAATGTGTAAACGCCAACTTAATTTTTATTAGTTTCTTGTGACATAAACGATTTTAAACTTATTATTCTGGATTGTGAGGTTCAGCAGGATAGTAATTTACCCACCGGTTTTCCTCAAAATTTATCCTCTAGCTTGTTTTTAGAGCTCTCAGAAAGCGATAAAAGGAATTGAATTGTGTGTTTGTGTGTGTGTGTATGTGGTTTAACTTTGAAACTTAGTAAGCACATTTTATTGGGTGAAGAGAATATATGAAATAGTAGGCATTTGGAAATCTGACCTAGATTTTAGAAATATTAATTTATGCATAGCCCAATCTAGTTTGATCTGCTGCTATGGTAAATAACAGACAATGGGTTGGCTTAACCAACAAACTTATTTATCTCACAATTTCTGAAGCTGGAATTCTTGCTTCCTCCACATTTTGGTGACATTCTGGAGGGCTAGAAACCTTAGGATTCCTAGACTTTCCTGTCACATGTCCATGCTCTCTCCTTTCTCTTCCAGGTTATTTTGACACTTAGCTTTTATTCCTCCAAGTGGCTTTCTCTTCATAACTCCTCCCATAATAGTGTTAAGTCCACAACTCAACAAGTTGCTACAAACCTTAACCAAAAATACCATCTTTTATTGCTCCTACCAACAATGGGTTCACACCCGCAAGAAAGGATTAAGAACTTGTTTTTTTCTCTGTTGTTCCAAAACATAATCTAGCACAGTATCCTCTCTAAATTCCTTCATAAATATCAAATTGAATATGCAGAAAATAGATTTCTAAATATTTTGCTCATGACATTAAAATAATATTAGGCAAAGTGTTTAAAAGTTGTTGAGGCATAAACATTTTTAAAATTTATAAAAATTTTTTTATTATTCTTCCAGCCAAGAATCTTGTATCTGGCAAGATTGTCTTTCCAAAATGAGGGTGAGTTTAGAATATTCACAGATAAACAGAAACAGAGATTTTATAACCAAGAGACTGTTTTGAAAGAAATACTAAAGGGTGTACTACAGCCTGAAAAGAAAAGACAGGAGAGAGAGTCTTGGAAGAGAGTCTAGAAATGAAGATTATATCAATAAAAGTAACTAAAAGTGTCAAAAGAGTGGTGAAAATAAAATATGACAGATAAAACACAAATATTCAGGAATAAACTTAATCAATGATTCAAAGCACTTGTATTCAGAAAACTACAACTCATTGTTAAAAGAAAAAAAAAAACAACACCTAAATATTTGGAAGAACATTCTATGCTCATGGACTGAAAGACTAAATATCATTAAGATGTCGATTATACTCAAATTGATATACAGATTCAATGCAATCTCGATAAAAATTCTACCAGCATTTTTTAAGTAAATGGGAAACATGATTATCAAATTTATTTGGAAGGATAAGGGGTCCTGAATAGCCAGAAACATCTTAAAAAGGAAAAGCAAGACTCTCATTTCTAGACTTTATGTCATATATCCAAGCTACAGTGATTAAAAAAAAAAAAAAAAAGGCATGGTAATGGCATAAAGACAGACACATAGACCAATGGAACCAAACTGATGGTTGAAAAACAGACCCTCACATCTATGGTCAAGTGATTTTTGACTAGCCTGTCAAACCCATCCAGCTTGGGCAGAACAGTCCATTCAATAAATGGCACTGATAAAATTGGATATCCATAGCAAAAGAAGGAAAGAGGACCCCTATCTCATACCTTAAACAAAAATTAACTAAAAATGAATCAAATACCTAAATATAAAAGCAAGAAACATAAAGCTTCTAGAAGAAAATTTAGGAAAATATATTCAAGACCTGGTGGTAGGTGGTGGATTCTTAAAGGAAATAAGAGGAGAACTGAGATGGGCTACTGATATTTAATGTGTGTAGAAGTTTTAATTAGGTTTACTGTAAAAGTGTGGAAATGTACAGAGTTGATGGTAACACATTATAGTGAGTAACAGGTGGTTTATATTTGGGGATGTGGCTAAAAATGTTAGTCTAGGGATGTAAATGCCAGTTGACAGAAAGCTAGAGAATAATCTAGGGATTGAATAGCACAGTAAACCCAGAGGTGAATGAGAATAGTGGTTGATGGTACAGATGCAAGAATGTACTTTGTGAGCTAGAGCAGATGTACATCACTATTGGAGGGTGGTGGGAACATGGAGAAGCATGGGAAAAAATACAACTGGAGTGACCTATGGAGTGTGGTTAGCAGTAATAATGTAATATTCTTGCATCTTGCCAAAGATGTACTGTGTTGATAATGGCAGAGTATGGAAAATGTCTGGCAATTGTATGCTGTGGATTTGATAATAATCGGATGATATTATCTTATAATCTGTAACAAATACTCCCCCATGGTGTGGTGCGTTGATAGAGGGGCGGTATTTGGGAATTTGCACATGTGCATGATTGCTTTGTATGTTTACAACTTCTGTCATAAAAAATATATTTAAAAAATAATAATAGGTTGAGTTGGGGGAAAATATACCAAATGAATATGGGGATTATAATAGTAAGATTTTGACAATACTCTTTCATAATTTGTAACAAATGTCTCACGACAATGCAAGGTGTTGGTGGAGGGTTGATAAATGGGACCCCTGCATTATGTTATGAGTGTTTGCTTTGTAAGTTCACGACTTTTACTATATACTTATTGTTTTGTATGTTCATATATAAATGATATAAAAATAATAATAGGGAGGGCTGGCTAAAATACCTTGGTTAGTAGTAACATTTTTAGTATGCTCTTTAATCATTAGTTAAAACATTCTCCAAGGGAGCAGCAACAGTCCCTTGAGTGAAGGGGCAATGTCTGGCAAAAAAAGGATAGCCTGCTGATGAGTTCTTGTTATTGATGACTAGCCCTATGAGTCTTTGCTCTTGTAATTGAAACTTAGCCTACTGTTATGGGGTGCCTAAGGGTTGTCACCGGAGAGCCTCCTTGTTGCTCAAATGTGGCCTCTCTCTAAGCCAAACTCAGCATATGAATGCATTACCTTCCCCCAAACGTGGGACACGACTCCCGGGGATGAGCCTCTTTGGCAATGAGGGATTAATACCAAGTGCCAACGGGCAACATGACTGGAAAAAGACCTTGATTAAAAGGGGGAAAAGGTAAAGACAAATGAGTTCATGTGGCTAAGAGACTTCAAAGAGAGTCGGGAGGTCATCCCAGAGGTAACGCTTACACACACCTCAGTAGGATCTCATAGAACACCAAAGTGGATATCACCCCACACAGAGGGGCTCCTGAAGGTTCTCGAGACACCCAGGTCCTATATAAGGGGGGATAGCTCCAGAGATTGACACCTTATCAGTGGGCTCTACTTTGGAATCTGTGCTCCTGAGAGTGACAGAGTTGGACTCAAATAAATTCTCCCTGCACATGGTTCATCAGTCCCTTCTATTCAAACCTATATGTGATGCAGGAGTTTTTAGGTGTACTTCCAGAGACTGGAGCCTCTGGCCTACCTATGTGCCAGGTATGTGTGGAATCTCCGTGGAGCTGCAACTCCTACCCTACAGCTCAATGGACTCACCTGGCGAGGAGACGATGATGGGCAGTGGCCATCCCAGGGAATGGAGAGAGCCTGCAGCTACAGGCAGGATAATCCCATCCACCATATCCATGGGATATAAGCTCTCTCTCACTTGGAGGTGGAGTGGACATCACCATCCCAGTCCCCTCAGGATTGGGGGAAGAGCTATGGAATAGAGTGGACTTAATGGTATTCTGTTGTAGACATATTGTGATTCAAGTAATGGAAGAAATTATAACAGTGAGGTGGAGCCAGTGGCCACTGGACACTTTCAGGGCAGTGAGGGGAAGGGCAGTTGAAATACAGGGGGTTTTTCAGGACTTGGGTGTTGTCCTGAGTGGCGTTGCGGTGACAGATGAAGGCCATTTTACATCAGCCTATACCTTGCAGAACTGTGTGGGAGAGAGTGTGGTCTATGATATGAACTGTGTTCTGTGCTTGGTGGCAAGGCCCCAGGATGTGTATATCCATTGCGGATGATGTGCCACTTATGAAGGATGTTATGAAGGATGTTTGTGTGGGA
Organism: Tolypeutes matacus; assembly: GCA_026826555.1. Lineage (NCBI taxonomy): Eukaryota > Metazoa > Chordata > Mammalia > Cingulata > Chlamyphoridae > Tolypeutes > Tolypeutes matacus. The sequence goes on along the minus strand of JAKSZT010053851.1, from coordinate 646,208 downwards.
TGTTGTAGGAGGTGTGGGAGGTGGGGAACATGGGAATCCCTGTAATTTCTTTATAATATTTAGGTAATCTAAGTACCTTTTAAATATATATATATAAAATAACATTTATGTTAAAAAAAAAAAAAAAAAAGAATACAACTAACCAGGGGCTGGGTAGTTTTGGGAACTGAGGAGATAATGCTTAATTGTAATGGAGTTTCTGCTTGGGGTGATGGAAAAGTTTTCATAATGAATGCTGTTGATGTTTGATGGTGGTAGAATTGTGAATTTAATTAACAGCACTCAATTGAATAATTGAAATGGATAAATGGGAATATTCAGTTTGTGTGTGTGTGTGTATATATATATATCACCAGATTTTAAAAAACTATATAACTTACAACACAAGAGAGAAGCCTAGTGTAAACTATGGATTATAAATAATAGTATAATTATAATAATATTGTTTCACCAATTTTAAGAAAGTCACCACTCTAATGCAAATTGTTAATAATGGGGGGATATATGCATGTGTGTGGATTTATGGGAACTATGTACTACTTGCAAGATTTTTTTCTGTAAGTTTACAGCTACTTTAATAAAAATTTTAAATAGGTAAAAAAAATGTTTCACAACAGTGCAAAGTATTGATGGTAGGATCAGGTATGAGAGCACTGTATGATACTATGTATGTTTGTTTTATAAGTTCACAACTATTACTATACACTTTTTGTTTATATATGTTCCTGTATGAGTGATATACTTCAATTAATTTTTAAAAATCTTTTTTTAAAAAAACATGATTTTGACAAACTTTACAGAATTGTAAACTATAAACTGAATTTTACTCTATTTAAAATATACCTTAATATAAGAAAATTGAAACACATGCATATATGAATTTCCATTTCACACCTTCACATCTATAAGAATTAGCTAAAATTAGAAAAACTGACAACATAAACTGTCAGTGAAGATATGAAACAATTTCTACAAACCTATATTAATAGTGTAAATGCAGAATAGTAAATTAACTGGGAAACAGTTTGGATGTTTCTTTTAAAATTAAACACTTACCATTTGAGATAACAATTCAACATCTGGATGTTTCCCAAGCAAAATGAAAACAAGATTGAAAAATGACTTGCACATACATGCAAATAGCAGTGCATTATTTTGTCTAAAATCTGAGCTCAACCCCAATGTCCATCAAGTAGAGAATGGATAAGCTAATGTGATATAGTCATACAAAACAGTATTACTCAGCAATAATAAAAATGAACACAAGAAAATGGAATCTAAAAATATCATGATGAAGGAAAGGAGTCAAACACAAGAGAGCACATGTTGTATGACTCCATTTTTATGAAGTTCTAGAACAGGCAAAAACGAATCCATCAGGACAGAAATTATAGCAATGCTATCTCAGAGTAGGTTGTGACAAATTACTCCAAAAAGGGAAGAGGAAACTTTCTGGTATGATGGAAGTCTATGTCATGTTCTTGTTGGAAGCTGGATGGGTATAAACTAAAAGAGCCAGCAAGCTCCTTTTTGTAAGATATGTAAACTTTACTATCCATAAATTGTGACTCAAAATTTAAAGTAGAAAATTTTAAAACTCCTCTGAGAAATATGTAAAACTATTGTGTTTCATTTTTTGTAACCCATCTCTAAAAACTTTAAAATTAACATCAAAGGGGAAATCCACACCCTTCCATGCCATCATTAGTAGTGTAATACTGGGCTAGTTGGAACAGTCGTTTTATATAGCATAGAACTCCAGTGAATGCATAAAGGAAATTCTGATGTTTTTTAAGGTCACTTCTACAACTTAGAGAATACCCATAAATCTGAGGAAAACACATAGTGGGAATGCAGTAGAGAAACAGACATTTTTCCTTCAAATTTAAGCTTGTTACCTTTAAGAATCACCAATAATCACCTTGACCTTGTGTTTTCATCAACAGTAATGGTCAAGCATCAATCTGTAAGTTTTATTTAATGGTTGGTATATATTTAAGGACATATTACAGCTATAAAATTAATAAAAGCTGAAAGGCCCAATAAAATAACTCCTGGGGATGACAACATGTGTAACTTAGAGTTTGCTGTACTATTAGCTGGGAGATTTTATTGCTTAGGTCTACCTTAAAATAGATGTAAGTGAAAAGAAATGGCTTATTTTTTAAAGAATGGTTATTATTTTTTAATTGAAGAAACACCTGATAATTGACTCAGGCTAATTATAGGCTAATTATAGGTTTGAGAGATACTTAGCAAATTTTGAGAGCTAGCTCTGGAAAGAGACCCTTTCCATCAGTTGATTGCACAATCTTCTGACTATATATTGCCCAGTACACTTATCTGTTCCCACTGTTATTTTTAAGTGCATAGTTCAAATGAACTTGTTAAGTTTTAGATGGCATAGAAGACTGATCTTTGATGTAAATTGAACCAAGGGGGAAATGTGGTCCCTGTCACCAAAGCCCTGAATGAGCAACAGGCCACAAGGATGGGATTTGTGAGAATTGGCACCTATGCCTATGGGGAAACCTGGGGACTGACTGGAGAGTGGCATTCCTCAACCCATGGGGGCTAAATCCCTGTAAGCCCCTTGGTAGGTCTAGTGGGTCTTCTTTTACTTCCTGGTGTGTTGCTTTGCTCTATGTGCATTATGTATATGCCTGTGCTGTGAAAGTTGCCACTAGGCAACACCTGCCAAAATTATTCTTAACACTGTTCAGACCTTCTAGGAGGAGGAAGGTATGGATGCCAAGGCTCACCCCTGGCTTGGGAAGTCAACCCAAAAAGCTAAGGTAAAAATGATCATTAAAAGCAAGTCTTTAGAGTGTACGCAAGCTCGTGGTGTAGCGGCAGCTCTGGGCTCTCCTAAGCTGCTGTTCCACCTTGGTCACATTCCCTGCCTACACCTGTGCTTACTTCCTACCCCCACCCCCACCCCCAGCTGCCCCTGCAATTCAGGAGGGTTGAGACGCTACCTTCTAGTCACCAGACGCTACCTTCTGTTGGGACAGCGGGGTGAGCCTCCCTACCCGTGTGTGCCCGGACAACCGGCTGAGCTCCCGTGTGTGTCCTCTGGCATATCCAGGAGGGGCCAGGCACCACCTAGCCAGTGATTCGCCAGATGCCTCAACTCGGTCGGACCCCACGCTGCATGCAGGTGGCCTCATGAGCTGACTTTCTTGAACAAGTAGTAGAAAAATCTCCCAGCATATTTATCCACTTGCATTTACTATGGTTGGGCCAGTGTAGGAAGTGGAGATGTCCATAAGATGGTGGTCAGTATATGATGGAACCCATACCTCAAGAATATGAAAAAGTCCATGGAAATTCACATAAATAACTTCAAAGAGGACTTCTATGGATAAACCCTCAATCTTGCCATCACTGGCTACCTCAAGACCAGAAAAACTTTGATTCTTTAGAGTCACTTATTTCAGCAATTCAAGGTAATATTGAGGAAGCTAAGAAATGACTAGAATTACCAGAACATTTGTAGCTCAAAGAAGAAAATTTCTTCCAGTTTCCTGAAAGCAAAGTAATCAATGGCCACTGCTGAAAAAATCATCTCATTTATTCATTTGCTGTTTTCTAGTATTTTACCGCTCATCCAGTCTTATGTTGGCTATATTTTTTTAAAAATCAAGCATTTTCCTAAAACTCTGAATTAGTTGAAACAATACAATGTATTTACTAAATTATGCTCCAATTGTTAAATTAAACCCATCATGCCAGAGTACTAAAGAGATTCATTTAAAAATCAAGATTCCTTTACATGATGGAAAACTCAAAGCTTGCTAAAATGTCCCACTGGTAAGGTCCTAAGCTTTTATAATGGAAATAAAATGTATAAAAGGCACATCACTAGTTTGAGATAAGACATATAATTCTAATGGTAAAATGCCAGTATGTATGTACTTGGATAGTATGTGCTGCTAAACAGAGAAGGCTTGTAGAAGTGCATGTATTAAACAGAAATTTTGTAGTTTATTATAAACCTATGAGGAAAAATCAAGACTTATTTTTTATAATTGTGCATTATTTTTTGTATTCATATATTTTATTATAGACATGAAGACTTAAATTTCATTTCAGCCATTTCCTTCATGAGGTGAAATCACTGGACTCTGTTCCATTTTTGTATAGCCTTGCCTCAATTATAAGTGATCTTGACACCTTCCTTCCATTTTTTGGTTTGTATTTGAAGACAAAGAAAAAAGTGCTTTTCAAATCTGTAGTTCTCATTTTTGCATTGGTTAATACTTTTCTCCTATTTAATAGTAGATTTTTTTGTTCTTCAAATATTTTACTTGATTGGTTCTTTTTTCCTTTAAATGACTGTCAGTGTCAAGTTTTTTATCTTTATTTTTTCCCTTTAGAATAACTTACAATTGTACACTTACAGAGCATTGACTTTGTCTTTACAATTCCATCCTTTCACTATATGAACGGTGAATGTCATGCATAACTGAAGTGCACTTTTAGGGAAAAAAAAACTTCTTTACATTTCTTCAAGATTTAATTGAGAAGATCAGGTGTAGCTCAGTCAGTGGTTGAGGGTCTGCTTTGCATGTATGAGATCCTGGGTTCAATCCCCAGAACCTTCTTTAAAAACAAAAACAAAAACAAAACAGAAAACATAGCAGCTCATTTATATATATCAGTTTCTTTTTTTAAATCTTAATTGTCAATTTTTAATAATTTCCCCGCATAGTTATCACAGAAATATATTTCCATTTTCTGATAGTATACAAATTCAAAATTATCATATATTTTATGTTCCTCATCTGATATTTTACTTTATGGTATATTGCAAACAATGCAGATTGGCAATTTTCATTTCTTTATAAAATATTTACAAAATTTAATTTAATGTTAGAAATAAAATAGTTGAACAAAAGATGCTTCAATTATAAAGCAGAGTTAAACAAACATGCAAAATGTAAAAACAGATTTATATTTTTGTTTGAATAGCTTACTGCTAATTATGTTCTCATAAGTGTATGAAAGTTCTTTGATATTTTATTGTTGCCTTGTGTCTTTTATACAGCCATTGTTTTTTTGAAAATCTGATAGTAAACTGTTGTTTATAGGTTAGGTCAGAATATCGACATTTTCAGAAGTTTTATATGAAGTATTTATGTATTTTAAGAAATTACAGTCATAACCGTTTTCATTAATCTGAATGTTTCTAGGCATTGAAATAAATCTTGACCAAGTGAAAAAAAATAAAAAGCATGCCTTTAATAAAGTTTTTAAAAAGTATATCTGCATACCTAATGCTGCCCACCAACAAGGGAGTTAAAAGAATATCCCCCAGATGACACCTGTAGTAACCCAATAGCAAAGTCCACATAATAACAAAGGACGCATTGCTGCAGACCCTGTCAGCTCTGTGCACCCTGATAAACTGTGGAGCTCCTGAAGGGGAGTCCTACACTCCAAGATGCTTACCAGGTACTTCTAGCTGGGCCCAAACAACATGCCTGAGTTCCTTGGGCTGACATTTAGGATGTGGCGCCGAGTCATGGGAGTGGTAGAAGAAATTTACAAGGGGACCAGCAGTCACCACCAGGTGTGAGGAAAAGAAGAAGCCACTATGGCCACAGCCAGCTCAGAGGAGGAAGACCGAGCCCCAGATACCATGGAAATAAAAAAATAAAGTCTGTCCCTGACCTGGACAATAATTCTATGCCTGCCCAAAGACTTGATGTAAGGATGAAATAACAAGGGCCCTTAGGCTGTACCACGTGACCCTGAAAAAGCACCTTTGCTATTCACAGGTCAAAAGAAGCAACAGCTTCTCAAGAGGTGGAAAGAGCATTTCATTATATAAATAGCCCATGAAGTTTACCCAAAACACAGCTGGTGGGGCCCTAGAGGTATGGAGAACAGATAAACCACTCCAACACCTTGTTACAATGGCTGTTTTTGGCCTGGGGCAGGGCCTATCCCTATGTGAGCTTATTTATCTCAGAGCCATGTGTGGCTAGAGATGATTGAGGAAGAGCTGGAGCCTCCCCTGCCTGAGAAATGCTCCAATTGGTTTACACAGATACCAAACCTACAGGGCTGGACACCACTGGAAAGTCCCAAACAAGCCATCCCAGTCCTGATGTACAGTTATATTTAAGGGGAGCCCTCACCACAAGACAAGCCAACTCTGTTAGCCCTGTTGGCAACAGCCCTCAAAGTAAATCAAACTTTGTAGACTCTAATCAAAAATACAAAAGACAACCACCCACTAGCTCTTCAAAGCAAAAGCCTGCCCTTCTTTCTGGAAACAACTTTGCTAAAAGTTTCACAGTGAACGACTTTCCTGGGGGCCCCAGCTGACCTGTCCACAGCAGGATCAGGGCAATTTCTATTGGAGCTGTGCCAAGGAGGACTTCCTAAATGGTTCATCTCTGAAAAGGCTCCCAAGTTTCTGAGACTCTTCTTGATGACATGAGATGACAGCACACCCACCAGGACAAACAAGCTCCAGACCTCCAACAATGGTGGTTCCTTGCTTGCCTTAGAGGTACTGTAGTCCTCCCCAGGCACATCACAATTCCCTATTTACAGATCTCTTTTATTTGGGGGTCCCACAAACCCATAAACTTCAGGACTTTATTAGACATCAGATTACAGGTCATCCTAATACCCCACTTGATGCACTGGGAAGGGGCAACACTGAGATGCTTTCCATGGTCACCATGAAGATAAGACCTAGCCTTCTCCCATGGCTGGATTTACTGCTGCCCACCTTTCCTCTGCCATTTCCTATTTTTGACATAGACATTCTGACACTCCAGGTCTCCACACAGACCAAGCCCAAGGCTTTTAAGGTGACAATCGAGAGAGCCCTCTAAGGGCTAATAAAGCTCCCAAACTCCTCCATGTTTTTGAACTCCACCATATCTCTTCTAATAGGGCACTGCAAATATAAGCACAGTCATAAGTGACACAGTAGAGAGAGTATTAAAAAACCCAACAACTCACCTTTTAATTCACCAGTCTGGCCTGTATTTAAGGCCAGAGGAATAAACTAGAGACTGGCCATTAATTACCACAACCTCAACAAGGCTATGTCTCCTATCAAAACCCCTCTACCAGACATTGCCTAATTGTTTTTTTTTAAGTTCAAATGCCTCTTCCAATTACTTTCCTGTTGTTTACCTGGCCAACATGTTATATTCAGTGCCAAAACACACACAAAAAATCAGACTTAATTCACTTTCATTTTTAAAATCCCACATGGGATAGGGTGCAACTGGGGCATGCCTCTATGGCAGGGGTTCTTAACTAGGAGTCTGTGAGCTTAAATTGAAATTAAAAAAAAAAAAACATTATTCTTGTGCAAATATGTTGGTGTGGGTGTGATATATTTATTAAATAATACACAGTATAGTGTGGACTTAATAAGGGGTCCGTGGTTTTCACCTGACTGGCACATGGAACAAAAAAGGTTAAGAATCCCTGCAATGGAATATGTAAGTATTCATCTTGTCATAATGTGTTATCTCAGGGGGTGGAGACCCACACAATAAAAAGGAAAATCCAACAATATACCCTTAATAGGCTCCTGAAGGGCTCCTCAGAATCCCCCTACTGGCCCATGGATGGTGCGGACAAATATCTGACTGTGCACTGTTTGTCATTTAAAATCCACCTGTGGCATTATATAAATGACATCCTTTTGGCCAATAAACAAAAGCATGAAGTAAGACAGGCCCTCACATTGACCATCACCCTCCTAACCCAGCAGAGATGGGTAATTGCCTCTCATAAAATACAGGTGACTGCCATCTCCATCAAATTTCTGAGCTACACTGAAAACAAAAACATTCCAAAGACCCTACAGCCATTATGCCTCAAACTCCTCACACTTAGGGCTCCCAGTTGGGTCAAAATATTGTTGTATTCAGGACATTGTTTGATAAATCTCAGGGTGACATTTTTCCTTTGGCTCAGTCTACATCAAAGTGAGTCTTAGACACTGTCTAAGGTTAAAACAGGCTTATTTAAACAGCACCCTTACAAAAATAACTTCAAGTATCTGTTGTTGTCATGGACACTTTACATTCAAGCAGTCATAGAATCTACTGACTATGAGGGTCTGATGCAGATCCAGCCACAGGGGAATTGTTGCCTCTGAGGACTCTGCCACCCAAATACCCAAACATGATAAAAGTAAGTTCAACATGAGTAATTTCACCTTAACCCTGTCTGGATAATTTGATGTGCCAAATAACAGGAAAAAAGCAAAATGAAAAAAACAAAAAACACTTGAAATTAATTTAAAACCAGGTAGGCAATCAAGCAGGAAAATCCAACCAATATTAAGGAAAATATTGATTGGTAGAGAGATACCCAGAAGAAACAAATATGCAGAAGTTAATAGATTGGGCTATAAAGTACCTATTATCAATATATCCCATTTTCAAGGAGATAGAAGAAATATGTAGCATGCATACATGAAAGAAAGGAAAAATCCAAATTACAATTTCAAGTGATGAAAAATGTCATGTTTGAAATTGAAAAATACACTGAATAGGATTAAGAACACATTAGACACAGCAAAAAAAAATGTGCAATTGGAAGGAATAGCAATAGAAACACAAAGAGAAAAAAAACTACAGAATCTGAAGAGAGAATTATGAAGCTATATGGCAACTTCAGGTGGCCTAATATATGGATATTGAAACACAAAAGAAGCACAGGATCATTATTTGGAGAAATAATAAACAACTCTTTTCAAAATATATTAAAATTAAAAAATCACAGATTCAAGAATCTCAAAAAACTCCTTGTAGAAAAGAAACATGAGGAAAACTTGCCCCAAGTTTTCAAATTGCTTAAAAACAGTGATAAAGAGAAAATCTTAAAATCAGTGAAAAGGAAAACAATAGACACTTGACATAAAGAATGAAGGTAAGTATGACAGAATTATCAACACAAGGCAAGTCAGAGGACAGTGGAGTAACACCTTTAAATTACTTTAATGAAAAATACTTGTCACCCTAGGTTTATAAATCCAGTAAAAATATTTTGAACAGTTAAGAAGAAATAAGCATTTTTATATGTACAAAATATGGCAATTATAAAACCTAGCCAATAGAGCATATACAAAATAAAATAGTACAGATTTATAGAATTGATTCTCTTTGTATTTAGTGCCAACATGTTCAAAAATCTGATGTGATAAAATGTGAAAACACGAAGTTTTATATTACTTGGTTATGTTAAAACTGTATAATTGAAAGAAGTATAGAGTATATTAGCACACTCAAAAAGACTTGAAACCGTAACAAAAGTAAGTGTAGCTTTAACATTATAAATAATGTTATGTAGTTAACAATGTAAAATTGCTTGCTTGAATATTTTACTAGTTGTAAATAAACATTTTTGCTTATCCTCTATTTCATGGCAAAAGTTATTTTTTTAAGGGTAAGCCATTGTTTGTGCTGAGTAATTCTATATAACATAAGCAAATTCATTCAGAGAGCTGTACATTTCGTAGCCACAGTTAGATAACCAGTCAAATTATTGTAAATTTTATTGTAAATAAAATTGCATTTGGGAAAAAATAGCGTAAATAGTAAAATAAAGTTATTTCTTCATTAAATAGAAAATTCAGTGATTTTCCAGGATTCAGGTCAACCCTGACCAAGCATTTCAGATTTTCAGATAATGTGACCAAGGCCTGGTTTCTCTCAATCCTTTTCTTGATCCTGCTACTTCAATGCGGGGTCCAATCAAAATATGTTTTCTTAATATGATCACAGGATGGGCACTGATATGTCCAATGGTTGACAGCTACCCTTAGGCAAGGGTGAACAAGTGACAAGCATCATAACGGATGCCTCAGGTTTGGTGTGCTTTATTGCCAAAACCTGAATGGGCCACTTCACTTATTCAGATCCTAGAAAAGCCTGTGTGTCTGATAGTGGTTAACTATCAGAGTTAATCATAATGGAAAATAGAAATGAGAAAACAGTGGGGAGGGACAAATTAGAAAAAGGGAAATTTCAGTTTAGTAAAGAATAAAAATTGGACTTTGTCACCAAACACACAACTGAGAAGACGGATGGATTAATTCAAGACAAATAAGATGGAACCAGTTCAGCACTGAGAGACCAAAAAACAAGACATGAAGAAAAAAGCTGAGAAGAAAATAATCTAAGTGCTTTCAAAGCTGCAAGAGCCCATCAGGGGCTGTAGAAAAGCACCAAGTTTAGGAAAATTTATTAACTTATGTTGTATATATTTTTGTTTGCTTTGCCTTACTGCTTCAACATTTTCTTTTGAAATATCTACCATGAAACAGCTATTGTATTTGAAAATAGTAATAATTGGAATAATCCAGAATCAGAACCAGAGGTAAATCCAAAGGATATGAGAAAATTTAGAGGAAAGAATATAGACTATAGAGCTACGTCATCTCATTTATATATGTTGTCCATAAAACATTTGTATACATTTAAATGATTCTGCATAAAGTTAAAATGTCTATCAAATATTTAATGAAAGCAGTCCTGAAAAAGTCTAACAAAACTATAATATTCATCATCTCAAAATTTTAACATTAAAAGACTGTATGTAAAAATATTTTTCCACCTATGAAAATATTCACCAAAATTGAACTATATACTGAGTGCACACACCCTACTTACCCCAGTTTGGGGCACATTTGATAAATAACTTATTTCACAATTTACCCATCTGTAATTGTAAGGTAAGTTATTGAAACAGAAACACTTCCTGACAGCTAAAAATACTGAATAAAATGTTCTGAAACAGGAAGTGGCTGTGGCTCAATCAGTAGGGCTCCCGTTTACCATATGGGAGGCCCCTGGTTCGATTTCCGGGGCCTCCTGGTGAAGGCAAGCCCGCCCACACGGCGCGGTTAGCTGACCCAGTGAGCACAAGCAGCAAGGGGGGGATAAATGAATAAATAAATAAAATCTTTAAAAAAAAAAAAAAAGTTCTGAAAGTATTTTATTTTATGACTGCAGTGGAGATGCCATTGATTTTTAGCATTATTCATTAAACTATACGTGTATGGTTCATGAACTTTTCAAAGTATACGTTAGGTTAGATGGTAAAATATGAAAATTAAATATTTTCATTGTGTAGCAAATTATTAAGAATTAATCAAAACTCAAAATTATCCATTTTGTATTTGAAACAAAATTGTGAATATTTTATTTTTTAGATATATGCAAATGAAGCATTATCAAGATTCTTAATGTAAATATGTTTTGTTTTTAGAACATGTTTTTATTCACATTTTCTGAATTGAACAGTGAATGACCAAGAGTTCTTACTATTATAACCAAATTTTTTTTTTTTTAAAGGCGGTACCAGGGTTTGAACCCCCAAGTTCATACGTGGGAGGGAGGCCCTCAACCACTGAGCTGTATCCACTCTCCCAAACCACAATATTTTCAAAAGTACCAACTATAAGTAATATTAAATGCAAAAGTAAGTAATATCATCCAAAATCATTTTTAAAAAACCATCCAGATATGTAAACAATTTGAGATCTTATTAAATAATGTAATTGCTCTTTCTCTCCCAACACTAATACTGCAGCGCCTAAGGCTGCACACTGAGTTCTTTGAGCCCCTTAGCAGCCCCATGGCCCTTGCAAACACTAAGGACTGCCCCCTCTGTGTGTGTCTCCTTCAGGTGTGGAGCAGATCTTTGGTTTACTGTTGAAGAAGGAGAGAATGCCTTGTTGTCTCATTGCTCTTGCTTTCAAAGAATGAAGTGGGATGCGATACCAGGCCACCTCCACTCTGGACCTCCCAGAATACTTTTTCTGGGGTAGAAAATTCCACAGGAATCATACTAGAACTCTAGCTCTACTTGGCCAAACCTGCTTTCCCTGGCATCATTCCATAAGCATCAATGTCATAGGTTTCTGAAATTTCAAAATTCATGTTTCCCCTAAAAATTAAACCTAGAGATAATGCCCTTTAAAGTTAATGTTAATAATCTACTTAAAACAAAATTATAATTAATGGAAATAAGCTTTGATGTAAAAACATATTTTATATGCCTTTGCAATATGTTAAGATGTGTTCGATGTAAAACAGAGGTTTTCCAATTTGAATTGTTTATGGAGTAGCTATGATATAACAAAAAGAGAAGAAATGTACCACACTAATATATGTGTTATAAATAGGGGGAAATGTAGCAGGGGATGGGGTGGGTTATATGGGAATCCCTATACTTTCAATGACACTTTTCTGTAATCTAATACTTCCCTAAAAATAAAGTTTATTATTACAAAAAGAGAAAAAAGAAAGATATAAATATGATAATACACAGGTCTTTTAGGAATTCACCAGTTTACAGATCCAAAACTTCCAAGCATTCAATAATTATAGGTAAGCTTTTACCTTCTAAATTTTTACATCCAGTTTTCTTTGATATTAACTTATAAAAACAAGTTTTGAATTTGAACAAGTTTAGTTATAAATATTATAATATATGACTTTAATTAAAAATTAAGTGATAAGTTTTGCTAGGGCAACATAAGAATACAAGTTCAAGCTGTAAAATAAGCCTCTTGACTTCATAGAACAGAGCCAGGTTGTTTGCTGACTCATACACCATCAGGGAGAGCTGCTGAATATTATATAGGACGCAGATCAAAACATGCCTTTTATATGTCTGCCATTCACATGATATTTTCAGGTACATACCAAGAATTTAGAGGTATTAATGACATATACCTTACTTTATGTTTTTATTAAAATGGGAAATTTAAAAGTATGCACTTTAGAGCAAAATTCAAACCAAACAATTTTAAGCTATTTAAAAAGGTAAATTAATAGGTATAGCCAAAAATGGATAGAAGTATATACTTTGCATTCAAATTCTACTTGGGGAATAAGAATTTAAAAACAATTATGATGGTGACAAAATTATTACAATACATATAAATATTGGATGATATCTGCTTTCATAATAATAACTGCAATCAGATTTAAGTAATATTCTTAACTGGCACTAATATATTCTAAGGCTGTTTCCATACACCAATCTTGTCAAGTTTTTCAGGGCTCATAATCCTGGAACTCAGTGCTCAACTCCTCATATATTTCACAGGAGAAATTCCTAATCCCCAGTGTAAATCATACACAGCTCCCATGTTCACTATGCTCAGTATTCCCTGGAACCTAAGCACAGCTCTAAAAGAAGAAGGTCTGTCGGCATAGTCACTTGCCATTTCTAGACCTTTCCTATACCATGTCTCTGGAATTGCATGAAAAAATATTAGACCATTATTTTTACTATATATATATATTTATGGATAACAACTCAGTAAAGTGATGTAATGTAGTTGATAAGAGAGTGGACCCTCAAGTCAGACTGAGTTTAATGCAGATTTCTCCATTTCCTAATGTGAAATATTAGAAAACTTATGAAACTCATCTGAACATTTTATCTTCATTTGTAAAATGAGGCTAAGAAAAGAGCCATCTCATAGGGTTCTTGTAATAATTAAATGAGTTAATTCACATAATGTATTTGGACCATTCCTGGCACATGAAAAGAACCTGATAAGTCTTTGCATCTCTTACCTTTCTCCTCTCTCATGTTCCTATAGAGAGAGATTCTGAACATTGGCACTACAGATATTTTGGATGTGAAAATATTTTGCTATGGTGAGCTGTCTATATATTTACACAATGCGCAGCAACTCTGGCATCTACCAATTAGATACAGGACTACTGCCCCCCACCCACCACTCACAATTCTAAAAGTCAAAATTTCTGGACCTAAATAGTTTTTGATATGCCCTGGGAGTCTGAATTGTCCAGGTTTGAGAAACTCTGGTATATATGTAGAGCCTGATCTCTGCCCTGCCTCCTGCAAGTTCTATTTCATGTCTTATAGATGCCTCAAGTGCAAATTACTCCAAACTCAATAAAGCATTGTCTTATCTTTCCCAGGGGGACCCCTAATAAGGTCATCATGGTCTTCATTGTTTTCACCACCACAAACTATAATGTCATCCTAAATTGCTCCGTCTTACTCATCACCTTCATCCAGAGTCCACGTCATGCAATATATATCTCATTTAAATCCTGGTCTGGCCTATCCTCTCGCTTTACAGTTTTCTGGTGTCTATTTATCTCAGATTTGGATGACTCTAATTGTTTTATAACTTGAGGTCCTACGGAAGATAAGAATTTGGACCCTTTTCACCACCCACCCTCTGAATAATACACTCATACACACATACATTCTCTTGTTGCCCTCTCTCTCAATTCCTATCAATATGGTTATAATCATCACAAATGACATATTCTTATGTTGCTTTAAGTCTATTTAAATGTTATTCACAACTATTTCATTAAATATCTGATTGTTTCAGTATTAAAAATATTTTTCTCCAGAATTAATTTTCATTCTTTAATTAGCTTATTTTTCCATAGATTTACCCTGCTTCCTCCAAACTTCTTCCCTTTTTAAAAAAAATCTCCTCTCAATACATTCAGTCACTGGTATTCAAGGAATTTCTTTTTCTTTACCAAGTCTTTCTAGGAGTTTTCTGACCACTCCAGGGTTGAAAGATTGTCCTATAGCTTTGAGGCAATCTGATATCTGGAGATTTCTCTTCACCATCATTCTAGTGAGTCCTTTATCGTTCTCTTTGCTGGTTACTCTGTTGCCTGGATCACAGTTCTTCCTATTTCTTTGTTTCTTATTAAATTTTGTACAACATATGCTACCTTGGCTTCTTGAGAAAATGTGCATGGGATTCAAATATTACTAATCATACATGTTTAAAATTTCCTTTATTGTACCTTCATATTTATTAGACAATTGCGTGAGAATAGACAACTGATGTGGAATTCACTTTTCCTCAAAATACTGAAGGCATTGAACTAATCCTTAGTATCTCAATATTTTTATTAATCTGGACACATTTATGGAAACCAGGTATCATCACACTATTCTAGAAGCTTTTAAAAGCTTATATTTCCCATTGTTGTGAATATTCATAATGATATATTTTCATACATTAGGAAGAGCATTAATTAGATCAGTTCTTGAAGCTCAAGACTTTTACTTCTGAAAAATGTTTTCTCCTCCTGTTTTTAAAATACAGACCTTTGGTCTCTTTGAAATTTATTTCCTCTTTTATTTTCCAGTTACTAATATCTGATACAGGGATTAATATTGAGTTTTTCTTCCAGGATTTTTAAAATTTTTTGCTAACATTTTTAATATTCAAGAGGAAAATTTGTCATTTTATGATACCGTCCTTGAACTTTTTTCTATTTATAATGTCTGCTTTCTTCAAATTGTTTTTAAATATTCTGGCTTATTTTATATTAGAGGTTTTCTTTAAGTGTCTCAGAAGACTTGTCCATACTTCAACATTTAAGAATGCGAGGACTGTGGTTCAGAATACAACTGTGGGAGTGTTCTTTTGTCAACAATGGCAGGGAAGGGTCCCTGGGGCAAGGTGTCTGTGGTAGGGGGATTTGTAGGAAAGGGTGCACCTGGTGAAAGCCTCTAGGGAATATGAATGTGTTCATGTGGTCATAGGGTATTATCTCAATGGGTGAAGACCCAACAATAACGAATCAAATATTAAATTACCATCTTCAGGAGTACTGCTACATTCTCTAATAGAGTGGCAAGAATCTCTAGAGTACATAGGAAGTGGCTAATAAAGGAAAACAGACCAATATCCAAAGCCCTTGATATTAATGCTTGTATTACAACCCTTATTCTCTCAAAATTGAAACTTAGCCTAATAATATCTATTGCCTAAGAATTAGCTCCAGAAAACCTCCTTGTTGCTCAACTGTGGCCTCTGTAAGCCAAATTCACTAAATAAACTTATTATCTCTCTTTTACCCCCATTGTGACTCCCAGAGATGATCCTCCCTTGCACAGAGGGAATTCATACCAATGACCAACCAACAACACATTTTGAAAAAGACCTGACCCAAAAGGGGAAACATGAAATACAAAAGAGTTTTTATGGCTAAGAGAATTTAAAGTGAGTTGGGAAGTCATTCTAGAAGTTTGCTTGTACATTTCTCAGGTAGGTCTCTCAAACTGCCACAGTAAACAAAGCCTCAAACAGGGGTGCTCCCGAGGGCTCTAGAGGCATCTAGAAACTATAGATAGGCAAGGCACATAACCCATGAAATCAGCACTGCTTTGGTGGGCCTCACCTTGGAATACATGATAACATATTTCCCCTATTTGACAGAATATGACTCATTTATAATTTCCCTGTACATGATTCTTCTACCCCTTTTATTTGAACTGATAATTAGCACTATACTCATTAAATATGTCTCAGAGACATAAATCTTCAGTCTGTTCATATGTGGATTGAGTTCTGAATCTCAGCACGGTTGCAGACTATACCTACTCTCCAGTTCAGCAGACTCATCTAGGATAACTAACAAAGTGATGATGATGTACAACCCCAGCCCCAAAAACAAAGAATACCTACAACTGCAAGCAAAACAGTTCCTTCCATCTGCCTCATAAGATCTAAGCCCCCTCTCAATCTGAAGCAGAGTGGGCATCACCATCCTAAAATCCTCAAGATTGAGGAATAACCAAACAAGGGGAAATGTAACCAAGGACCCAAGTAGTCTCATTATTATTGTAGTAATGGAAGAAATTTAACAATGATATAAAAAAAAAGAATGGGTTTCAAAAGCAGATTAGCATCTCAGGGTACATGGTTAGTGCTTATGCGCTGTGAGCCTCACTAAGATAGGGGATACCTGGTGGCAATGCCATCAGGTTTTATAGTGAGATGATTTGTTTACTCAGGAAATGGTCTTTCCATCTGCCTGCAGGTTATAGGCCCCTGGCTTTTTTTTTTATTTTTTTATTTTTTTTATTATGGGTAAAAATCAAAATTCTCACAATACATACAAACATTTGCAAAATGATATATAAATATATATGCATATATGTGTATTTGCTTACAAAAATGTTATTTTTATATATATATATACATATATTTTAAGAGGTGCTTAGATTATCCAAAATATTACACGGAACCCACTACATTCTGAGCTAAGGTGTAAAGAGGAAATAGGCTGAAAGGGTCAACATTTATTAGGTAAAAGTTCTACTGAATTGTCCCATAAAGGTGTTAAAAGCTCCCCCAAATATGCACATAATCACCTTTTATCCTTTTTATTAATATTATTTGTTAGAGAAGTTGTAGATTTACAGAAATATCATGCATAAAATGTATAAAATATAGAGTTCCCATATACCACCCTATTAGTGAGGTCCATTTGTTATAATTCATGAAAGACCATTTTTATAATTATACTGTTACCTACAGTCTATAATTAACAATAGATTCAATGTGTTGTACAGAACTAGGTGTCTTCATTTAATGTTTATTCTAGTAAAAATATATGACCTAAAATATCCCCTTTTAATTTTCTTCACATGCATACATCAGTGCTGTTAAGTACATTCACAATGTAGTGCTATAATCAGCTCTAACCACTGCCAAATCTTTAAAAATCAACCCAAAAAACATTCTTTACAATTTATTAAGTCCCCTTTCCCCACCCTGAACCCAGCTCCTGGTAACCTATATTCTAGATTCTGACTTTATAAGCAAGCTTATTCTAATTATTTCATATCAGCGAAATAATACAATACTTGTCCTTTTATTTCTGGCTTATTTCACTCAACATGATGTCTCAAGGTTCCTCCAGTTTGTTGCATGAATGAGAACTTCATTCCTTTTTAATGATGAACAATATTCCATTGTATGTATATACCTCTTTTTTTTTTAATTGATTCATCAGTTGGTGGACACTTGGGTTGCTTCCATCTTTTGCAGTTGTAAATGATGTCACAATGGAACACCAGTGTGAATATGTCTGTTTGAGTCTCTTTCAATTCTTTAGAGTATATACCTAATAATGGGATTCCAAGGTAAAATGGTAATTCTATACTTAGCTTTCTTAGGACTGCCCCGCTTACATAGCAGCTGAGCAATTTTACATTTACACCAGCAATAAATGAGTATTCCTATTTCTCCACAACCTCTCCAACACTTGAAATTTTCTGTTTTTTTTTTTTTTTAATACTAGCCATTTTAGTGGGTGTGAAATGGTATCTTAATGTGGTGCTTTTTGTTTTGTTTTGGCTGTTGTTGTATTTTAGGAATTACCAGGGATTGAACCCAGGATCTTGTACATGGGAAGCATGAGCTCAATCACTGAGCTACACCTGCTCCCCTTAATGTGGTTTTGCTTTGCAATCTCTAATAGTTAATGAAGTTGAGCATCTGTTCATGTGCTTTTTAGCCATTTGTGCATTCCCTCTGGAGAAATGTCTTTTGTCCTTATTTTAATTGGGTTATTTGACTTTTTATGTAGGATTTAAAAAATATATTCTGGACAATAAACCCTTATCAGATGTGTTATCCAAATATTTTCCAATGTATAGGTTGTCATTTTACTTTCATGATAAAGTCCTTTGAGGCACACAAGTTTTAATATATCCCATTTATTTATTTATTTTTCCATTTGTTGCTTGTTCTTTGGGTGAAAAGCCTAACACAAGGTCCTGAAGAAAACAAACAGAAGCCACAAAAAACAGGCATGATTTACTTGTTTCTGGGTGTTTCAGCCCTATTGGTTCAACCTTTCCATAACACCAAATAACCAAAACCACCATCCTACCCAGATATCCCATGATCTCCACAATATTTCTAGAATCTCCTAAAAGAGAGAGGGGTTTCATTTCCTTATCACTTTATGATCAAAATTCTAACCAGAGTTTTGTTTATTACTATTTTATCTCCTGAATTTTCTGCTCTCTTTCTATATTACCTAAAAATGTGATCAGAATTTTTCCTCCTCCATTCCCCAAGACACTACTAACAATGGAGTCATTGTGAAGTATAACTACTCACAGCTTTATGTACAATGGCAGATAGTGACAGCATGTTACTATACCAAACACAAATTCAGGGTGAAATGTGGTTTCTAAACCCTCCTTGACCAGTAACCTACTTAGTGGAGGACAGAAACACAGGAGTGAAACTTTATTGTTTGATTCATGCTTCAATTGGCACATTACAACAGGCATACCAGAGTCGACCCTTCAATGAAAAAATGTAAACCTAGTGTTATTGCATTCAATCATTGCAGAATGATTAATCATAACCAGGTGAAAAAAAAAAACCAGTTCATGTAGACAATAAATAAACAGATGTAATAAATTCCTTCCTTAACGTTATTATCAAACAAGAGTAGGAGAAAAATTGTGCAAATGGTGATGATATGAAGAATAAATATGCTAAAGTACATGGAAATCAATTAGTGAGATAATTCACAAATTTTCTTCAGCATAATAAATAGCACAGGAAAACTGCAACCAAGTAAATTGTAATAGACACAGTAAATCTCCTTGTCTTGAAATTCCTTAACAGGAGGTGCTATTTATGATCAAAACTTTGTCCTAATCAGGGTTTGGCTCATGGCAAGTTTAACATCTTTATTTCTCAGGCTGTATATTAAGGGGTTCATCATGGGAATCACATTAGTGTAAAACACAGATGAGATTTTTCCCTCATTCATAGACCTGGCAGAGGATGGCTGGAGATACATAAATGACAATGACCCAAAGAACAGTGTAACAGCAACTATGTGGGAACTGCAGGTGCGGAAGGCTTTGGACCTGCCCTCAGTGGAATTCATGTGGAGAATGCTGTAGAGAATGAAAACATAAGAGAGAAAGACAGTGAGACTGGTCACAAAGATGTTAATGCTTCCTAAAATGAACACCATCAGCTCATTGACAAAGGTGCTTGTACAGGAGAGCTGGAGCACAGGAAGGATGTCACAGAAATAATGGTTGATGGTGTTGGCATCACAGAATGTCAGTCTCAGCATACATCCAGTATGGGCCATAGCACTAGAAAATGCCATCAAATATGAACCAAAAATAAGGATGGAGCACACTTTAGTGGACATGGCAATGTTATACAAGAGTGGATTACAGATGGCCACATAGCGATCATAGGCCATTGATGTCAGCACATAGCACTCAGAGATGCCAAAAAAGCAGAAAAAGAAGAGCTGGGTCATGCATCCCTGGTAGGAGATAATATTCTTCTTTGATAAGAAGTTCATCAGCATTTTGGGTGTAAAAACAGAAGAATAACACAGATCTATGAAGGACAAGTTAAAGAGGAAAAAGTACATGGGGATATGAAGATGGGAATTCAGCCCAATTAGAATTATCAAGCCCAAGTTTCCCATTAGGGTGATCATATACATTGTTAGAAACAGGACAAACAGAGGGAGTTGGAGGTCTGGCTGCTCTGTTAATCCCACCAGTATGAATTCAGTCACAAGAGAGCCATTTCCTGAAGCCATTCTGCTATGGGGGATCTGTGGGGACAAGGGAAAAGGCTTACATTACAGGATGACCCAGTTTTTCCCAGGATAATTCTTCCCACATTAGTGGACTATGCAATAGGAATGTCTGAGACTAGCTCCATATGGATTGATGGAATCTGCTTTCACCCTTATTACAAAGTGACACTGAATTCCCCCAATTTGAGTCCTTAAAGCTATTTATAGTAAATAACATCTACAGCTTACCCTACATTGTGAAGTTAAGTGCTGCCATAGGAAACCAAGTCAGTTCAAAAAGCAAAGGAAAAGACAGAAGGAAGATAGGCCAGGACAGAATCCTCTCACATATAATAATCCCTTTATTCACATGAGCCCTCCCCTCAATGGTAAAACTGGATGCAGAGGCACTGTCATCCTGGAAATGACCTCTCATGCAGATTGGACACTGTTGGTGTACGAACCATGAACCTATTTTCTAGTTCAAAACTAAAGGACTAAGGGACTTGAGTCTAAGCCACTGGAGTAGCTGCCCCATGTCACAGAGCAAAAGCAATATATAGAGAAGTGAGAGTCTCCATGGAGAGGGAACTTATACTCTGAGATATGGAAATCCTGAAGGCTCTACATCTATGAACACTTTCTGCTGGCCCCTCAAACAGATTCTTACACCAGATTCATTTGCTTTTCAAGAGAACACAATATGGGAGACAAAGCACCATTATTTAATCCCTGAATTTCCCTCTCAAAATAAGGAGGACATATACAAATGGAATTCAGGAACTCACCCTTTTTAGGACAATCTCTGGGTTTCCTGATTGTTGTTTTTTTACCCAGGTGGCTTCAAAGAGCAATTTCTAGCTGAGATTTTGGTTCCTTTGATTCCGAGAAGATGCAGGACAGACTTAATTTCCAATTTGCCTTAGAAATCATATGGAGCTATAGATCAAATCTGGTATTTTCTGTGAGACTCATCAACTACAGATGAAAATGAGCATTCATTTAGCAAAGATATAGAAGTTTTAATGTTGGTTTAATAATACAATGCACTTGATTATAAACAGGTTGGAAACTTGCTCAGTTTCATCTCTAGGGAACAGATTCTGTGTGTAATGGGGAAATAAGGAGATTGTAGTTACACCCTAGACTATGAAATGTCTTCAGTTCTTTAGGGATTCAATATTTTCCTCAAGTTTTCATCTCCCTCTAGGGGTTATACATCCCCCAATGCAGAGCTAAAGCTCCCGTATCTCTACCATCTTCTCTGAAGTGATATGTTAATCTTTTCTTTTGTTCTATCTTCACATTAAATAAGAAGTATTTTCACATCAGTTCTGAAAACACTGTTCTTTATTTCTTTATTAGAATATTCTCAAGGATTACAATAACTCACATCAGTTGTCTCTTCTGATATATTTCCAAATATTTTGAAATTTCTTGTCTTCCTTCCAATGTCACTATTTCTGAACAACTACTGGGTATTTCTACCTGAGTGTCCCATGAGTCCTTAAACATAACATTTCAGTAACTTAATAATAGTTAAGAATTTGGACTCTGGAGTTAGAGCATATGTTCTTGATTCTTACTCTCATAATTACTATCTCTAAAACTTTAAGCAAGTTACTTAAATTCTATCTGCCTCCGAGAGTTGGTAAAATAAGGATAGGAATAATTGCATCTCTTTCATTATGTTGTGATGTTTATTTGAGCTGATATTAGTCAAGTGCATATTCAGGGCAGATGATAAATAGTTAATAAAAGTCATCTGCCATGATTTAAGTTCTCATAACTTCCTCTGGATGCTCTCTCACAACACTTAACAGACATTATTCTTTTAATCTCTGTGCTTTTTGATGAACTATAAGCTATGTAAAGACAAAGATCTCTTCAGGTTTGTTTGCTATTTACTCCTGGTCTTAACTCCAGTACAGGTACATAGTAGGCACTCAATAATATTTGTGTAAATTAAGTTTTTCTTTGCTTTAGAACTTTCAGAATATTTTCTTGTATCTCACAGACTAAGCAATAGATTCTAACATCTCAATGTCCTCCATCCATTACCACAGCTATCACCCAAATTCAGGAACTTTCTGGTTTTAGCTGACCTGTATTACTGAACTGTAGTGGCTTCTGACCATTATTCTAGAATTTC
Source organism: Tolypeutes matacus (assembly GCA_026826555.1). Lineage (NCBI taxonomy): Eukaryota > Metazoa > Chordata > Mammalia > Cingulata > Chlamyphoridae > Tolypeutes > Tolypeutes matacus. The sequence continues at coordinate 623,678 of JAKSZT010053851.1, read as the reverse complement.
CCACATACTCACTCTATTTCAGTGATATATGCACTGCTGCTAGAATAAACACTGAAAATCCAGCTCTGTCTCTTCCTAGCTCAAGACCTTGCAGTGTTTTTCCATTACCAACTTTGCAGTGAAGCTTATAATAAAAGTGTAAGTCTCCAAAACTATTATTTTGCCCTGATTAAACTTTAAGAGGAAATGGAGAATTCTGGGAAGATGGAGGATTAGAGAGACACAGAACACAGTTCTCTCTCAGAAAAACAGCTAGAGGACAGGCAGAAACTGTCCAGAAAACTTTTCCAAGGCTTAGGGTATGATAGGAGGGCTGGACACCACCCAGAAGAGATGGGGCAAAGGAAAGGAGATTTGATGGGAAAGGTATATGAGTAAAAGCTGCAGGTACAGGTGCTGGCACCCATCCCACCCCCTTGGAGCAAACAGCATTGAGTCCTCTGGCCCTGGGCTAGTGGTTACAGATAGATGGGTGTCACAGGGGTCCACCTCACCAAGAAAAGGGATAGAAAGGGATTCAGCCTATAGCCAATTCAACTCTTGGCAAACAAATTTAGTTGCTCTGTCCCATGAGACACAACCTTCCAGGCCAGGTGGAGCTCAGCCATTGCTTGCCCTGGGAGTTGGCAGGGGACTAGAGAGTCTACCTTCTCAAACACCCTCCATATGGACCTGGACTGATTGCTGACAATGCAACAGGGTGTGGAATATTTCCTTCCCAGGAAAAGGGAGAGTTGGCCAGTCAAGGGAGGAGAGCAGTTTCTGAGAAAGTTTGACTTGTGAGTCTTTGCTCTGAATAGCCCACAATGAAGGAGAATTCTCCCTCACATTGTTTCCACACTCTGGCTACATCAGAGTTACAATGTACACATTCTAACTAGGGATTGAGCAGAGAGGTCTGCTCAATAGGCTGACCAAGAAAATGAACGCAAGACTTATAAAAGTAAATTTAAATTAGGCCCTTAGAAACTGGTCTTCAACCCATTACTGGGTCCATGGCCCTGATTTGAGCAACTGAACAGGGACACTCCTAAAGACCTAGAGCAGCAGAACCAAGAATCAAAAAACAGTGGTAACACACAGCCATCTACCGCTAAATCCCTAAGCAACAGAAAGAAACTGAGCATCAGAGTAAACTCACCATAACAGATGACTAGACATCAGAAAAAAAAATAACAAGCCATACTAAGAAAATGGAAGATATGGCTCAGGTAAAGTAACAAATCAAAGCCTCAGATGAGACAGAGGATTTGAGACAACTAATCAGTGATGTTTATACAAATCCCTTAAATCAAAAAAGGACAATATGACTAAAGAGATAAAGGACATCAAGAGGACACTGAACAAACACATAGAAGAATTTGAAAACTTGAATAGAAAAATAACAGATTTTATGGGAATGAAAGACACAATAGGTGAGATTAAAAATATATTAGAGTGGACAACCACCAAGATGGCAGCAGAGTAGGAGCTCCAATAGTGACCTCATGCTACAGGCTAGGTAGTAATCACCCAGAGCTATCTAAAGCACCTGTTTGGGGGATCCATGAGACAAGAGCATCCTTCAACATCCCTAAAAGAATGGTTGGAGAAGACTGTATATCTACAGAGAAGATTCATGAGTAGAGCACTCCACACCCCAGAGGCCACTGGCAGCACGTCTCCTTGGGAGCTGTTCTGCGGCTGGAATTGGAAGCCCCATTTTGACTCTGCCCCTGGTATGAGGGGAAGTGGGGCTGACTGAAAATGACAGTGATGGTAGGGACTGGCATCTCTCCTCTGGGATCGATCTGCAGCTCTAGCCTAAGCCCCAACCCCACCTCTGGCAATGAGGAAGTTGGGGGGACCTGCAGCCACCTCTCTGGGTAACTGGGCCACACTTCAGAGGCCCATGCTCATCCTACTCTGATATGGCACAAGCCACCACAGGAGCCATTCTGTGCTAGAATTGGAAACTCCAGTCCCAAACACAGGAGAGGAAGAGACCATTGGCCACCAACTTCAGCTACTGATTAGTAAATGCACCTGGCTAAAGTATAACCCTAAGAACAGCTAAAATTTGAACCTGCCCAAATTAGAAAGAGGCTGGTAGCCACCATTTTGACTCCGCCCCAGGCATGAGAGGAAGCCGGGCTAATTGAAACTCACAAGGAATGTAGGGACCAGATTCTTCCCACCCAGATCACACTACAGCTCTAGCCTAGGCTTCAGCTCCACCTGTGTCAGGGATAAAGCTGGAGGTACCTGCACCAGCCTGTCTGAGTGACTGAAGGTAGACTCCCCCTGGACAACTACGGTCATTTTGGATCCACATGGCAAAGATTGCTGCCCACACCTGAGGCTCCATTCCCACCCCAGGCAGGGGAGGAAGGGGCGTGAAGCTTCATCATTCTCACCTGACAACTACAGAATGTCTTTGCCTGCATGACTGGGATTATTATCCACAGCTGTGGCTCTGCCCTTACCTGTGACAGAGGAGAAAGGTGGGAGAAGCTTCATCAGTCCCTCGGGCAATACAGGCAGCTTAAGCCCCCATAGCTTACAGCAACAACTATATCCTTAGCTCCTACTACACAATGAGCAAAGCAAAAAGGGCAAGAAAGCCCTAAACTAAAGAGAGAAACTGCAACCAGAACAAATACATCTAGTAAACCAAATGCCAAGACACCAACAAAAAACTACAATCCACACCAAGAAACAGGATGATGTTAAAGGAAGTTAAAGGAGCAAGATAAGCCTCAGATGACATAAAGGGGTTGAGATAATTAATCATAGATATTCATACAGATCTACTTAATAAATTCATTAAGATGGCTGAAGAGATTAGACATTGAATGAGCACAAAGAAGAATTTGAGAGCTTACATAGAAAAAGAGCAGATCTTATAGGAAAGAAAAGCATAATAAATGAAATAAAAAATACACTGGAGTCATATAATAGCAGATTTGAGGAGAAACAAGAAAAGACTGGTGAGCTTGAAGACATGGCCTCTGAAAGGAAATGAGAAGGGAAAGGGGGCAGAAGGAATATTTGAAGAAATAATGGTAGAAAATTTCCCAACCCTTTTTTGAAGGTCTTCGATATCTGTGTCCAAGAATCACAGCGTACTCCCATCCAAATAAATCCAAATAGACCAACTCTAAAACACAAATTATCCAGAGAAAATATGCATAGGGTCAATAAGCATGTGAAAAGATGCTTAGTATCATTAATTATCAAGGAAATGCAAAACAAAAACACAAGATGTTACCTCAATCCCAGTATGATAACTGTAATAAAGAAAAAGACATCATAACAATGTTAGTCAGGATCTTGACAAATTGGAGCCCTCATACACTACTGGTGGGAATGTCAAATAGTGCAGTCAATTTGGAAAATGATTTGGCAATTCCTCAGAAGGATAGGCTAGAGTTTCCATATGACCCAGCAATTCTACTCCTTGGCATAAACACAAGAAAAATGAAACCAAATATCCATGAAAATTTTGCACAAGAATATTCTTGGCATACATGCTCATAAAACCAGGAATCTTCCATCAACTGATGGATAAATGAAAAATGTCATATCCATACATGGAATATCAGTCAGCAGTAAAACAGAATGAACTACTGACACATACTGCAGCATGGATGAACCTTGAAAATATTACTCTGGGGGAATAAATCACAAAAGACCACATAGTGCATTATCTTATATATATATGGAATTCCACAATAGAGAAATCTAGAGACAGAAAGTAAATTGGCAGTTAACTAGGGCTGAGTGGGTGAAAGGATTGAGTATAGATGTCTAAAGTTTATGGGATTTCTTTGGTGATGAAAATATTCTAAAATTGATTGTGGGAATGATTACAACCCCTGTGAATAAACTAAAAATATTGAAATGTATACTTGAAATGAGTGAATTGTAAGGTATATGAATTATATCTAAACAAGTTGTTATCAGCTATTTTAAAAAGCAGCAACATTTACAACAGCACCAAACACATGACACACTCAGGTTTAAATGTAATAAAATATGTGCATAATCTGCATGGCACAGGGTATAAAATGCTAATGAAAAAATCAAAGAGACATAGAAATGGAAAAATAAACTATGTTTATGAATTGGAAGTCATTATACATCTATGCCATAGACGTATAATGTCATAGAACATTTATTTACCTAGGCTTAAATTCTTTTGGGCTTGATTAGAAAGTCAGACATAGATCTCCCCTAGGTCCTTCCCATCATGATGAGATCTGCAAAGAAATTATGATGTTTGTGTTTACACCTTAATTCATGATAGTAAGTGTTAAATTCCCATCAGGGACTATATAATCCCCAAGGAATAGGATAAAGAGCCTATATGTCCCATACAAAGATAAAAATATAAATGATGTCAAGAAAATTTTAATAATTATAATTCTGTGTGCATATTATGTTTAGCAGGAATTTTATATTTCAGTAAAATTTATTTATATTATGTTCTTTTAAAATATTTTTATCACATATAAATAATCAGTGTTTAATGATGCATATTTTATAGACCAATAGCAAAAGGATATTCTTTCATTGATATCAGAAATGGGTGGTGGGGACCTATTACTATTACTATATGAAATTTTATATATAAAAACATATATATATATATATATGTTTGTTGTGTCATCCCATAACAGATACACACATTATCATGCACCCACATACTGATGAATTTAAGTTTTTTTAAGGGCAGGAACTTCATCTATTTTCTTCAGTGTTATTTCCCCAACACATAGAACAATGCCTAACATATATAGTAGGTGCTCAATGAATATTTATATAATAAAAGATGAACAGATGAGAATCACTTCCCCTTTTTTCCTGGAACCTATACTGGATACTATAAACAAATTCTTGCCTGATAGGCAAGGGCTTATGTAGTGTCAATGTTTTTCTCTGTGTGACACAGGAAAAAGGCACAAAAAGGCCACAGCTGAACTCTCATAAGCCACTTATTAGAAGTCCAGATCAGAGTTACAGAGCTTGGGAAAATAATATAATTTCCCTCCTTCCTGAATATCACAAGAAAAATTCCACAGGCTCTCAGAAAAGTCCAAATGTCACTCTTCTTAGTACTCTAGCATAGCCTCAGATAAAAAGTCAGGTTTAGATCAGTATTGGAAGTTCTCGAGTTCTGAAATCAATAATATTTTCATTATGGAGGCCATCAGGGCCCAGTCAAGATTTTTTTTTTTTTTTACTTTTTTGCACAGGATTGAAATAATGAAAGTGTTGACTTAGAAATATTAATATGTTGTGGGACTGCATGATGGACTGGAGTAAGAGAAACTGGAGCAGGGTGATTTGCAGGAGGCAAAGACAATAATCAATGAATGATGTAAAAATCCCCTGAACTGACAGTGCTACAGTGAGTAATTCTAAGCAATAAACATGCAGCAAAGGCAGAGCAGAGAAAAGAATGGATTCTTCCTCCAGATTAGGGGGAAAGCCTTGACTTTTATAGATCCATGCACATGATATAGGAGTTGTTGAGTTGAGGCAGGTGGAGAAAGGTGGGGAGAATGGGTCTAAAAGAAAAAGAAAGGCCCACTGGTCTGATTCCTTCCTTTAATGAAGGACATAGCTATTCATAGCAAAACATGGTCCAATAAATACCCTTTACCATTTGCCAATGTTCTTTCTTTGGGAGAAACAAGAAAGGAGGAGAAGGGATTTCCTTTACTCCCCAAGTGAGATAAAATCCAATCATCCCTATGAGCCCCAAAAGAACATGAAAGAAGAAAATAAAATATTCTCTTTCCTCTACCCATCTTCAACAGTAGCCACAGTAAGAGTAGCAGTAGTGAGAAGACCCAAAATAGCAACAAAGTAGGAAGCTCTAACAATCAGCTCCATCTACAGGGCTACTAATAATCAGCCAGGATCTGTCCAGATGCACTGTTTGGGGGACTCTGGAGACCAGAAAAGCACAGTGCACCATCCAGGGAAGAAAAGGAAGAGGAGACTGACCATCTACAATGAAGATTCATGAATGTATTCCTCCATGTCGCAGAGGTAGTTGCCCAACCCCCACTGGCAAGGTGGGCCACCTCTAGACCCACTCCTTGACTGGAAGTAGAAGCTCTCTTTCCCAAAAGCAGAGGAGGGGAAGTGGCCTGGCACCAACTACAGCTGTTGATTGGCAAATTCGTGTATCTGGATTCCAATCTTGAGCACAGCTGCGGTTTAAACCTGCCCAAGTCACCAAAAAGCAAGCAGTATTTGTGCTTTCTCCACAGAAGTTGAAGCAGGGATTGACTGAAAAACATACCATTCCCACAGGGTGGTATGGATCAGATCCAGCAAGACCAGTTTGGAAAGCCACTGATTAGGCCTCCACACCCAGCAGGAGTAGAAATTGGTTGCAGAGCACGTAGATTCACACTGGGCACCAACACCTCTTGGAAGGAGGGGAAGCAGTACCAGAAAATTCACCTAGTCTACCTTAACAGGTCACTGCACAAGGAGCTGAATGCACCCCTGGACAGAGAGGAAGCATGCACACTCTAGCAGGCAAATTCATTCTGCCCATCTTGAAGGGCTACTGCACACCCTTAGCCCCTGGACAGAGAGGAAGCACACACTCTCTCATGGGCAGGGTGGGAAGATTCACCCAATCCACCTTAAAAGGGCTGCTGTGCACTTGGCCCCAAGGTGCCTAGGGACAGAGTGGAAGTGCACACTCTTCAGGGCAGTGCAGGCAGATTTTGAACAACTGCTGCACTCTCATCCCCAAGGTGCCCCAGGAAGAAGAGGAACCAAGAGCCCTCTGACCACTCTCTCTCAAGACCCTGGAGGCAGTGTCACCTTACCCACATGGGGGAGGGGGTCCCAGCAGAGGGGGTGGCAGTTGATTGGAAAACTCAGGTCTCAGGGGCTGGGAGTTTGGCAAAAGTTTAATCCCCAGTACACTGGCAACTTCAGCCTCAACCATGCACCCACTAAGAGATAAGTCAGCTGAGAATTAAAGGCACAGAATAATCTTAGGGCATCAGGGAACAAATGGATAAAGAATGCTACCTGCTGAGTACTTTAGGGAAGCCTAGGTCAGGGGAGAAATCAGAGAGAAGATTGGAGGCCTTTAGGGTCTCTTCTCTGTAGAGGCAAATAAAAAAAATAAAAAATAAAAAAACAGAACAGACTAACATCCTTGGAGGAGCAAGAGAGGAAGCTTTAGCAAAAAGCCAACCAATAAGAAAGCCATAGGCTAAAGAGAAAAACTGAGAATAGAAAAATCAGATGCCAAGACACCAGCAAAATATTACAAACCATACTAAGAAACAGAAAGATATGGACCAGCCAAAGGAAAAAATTAAACCTTCAAATGAAACATAGTATTTGAGACAACTAATCACAGATATCTAAACAAATCTCCTTAAAAAATTAAATGAGATGGCTAAAGAGATTAAGATTAAGGATATTAAAAAGAAACTGGTTGAACCCAAAGAAGAATATGAAGGTTACAAAGAAAAGTAAAAGTTCTTATGGGAATGAAAGACAATGGAAGTGATGAAAAAATACGCTGGAGGCATATAAGAGCAGATTTGAAATGATTGAGGACAATCATTTGAGCTGAATTACAGAGCATCTGAATTTGAAAATACAGAAGAAGAGAAAGAGAACAGAATGGAAAAAAATGAAAGTGTCTCAGTGAATTGAATGACAACATGAAATGCATAAACATACACATTATAGGTGTCCCAGAAGAAGAGAATGGAAAAAGGCAGAAAAAATATTTAAGGTGAAAATGACTGAAAAATTTACCAACCATTATGAAAGACATAAATATAAATATCCAAGAAGGACAATATACCCCAATTAGAATTGACTTTCTGAGACACTATTCAAAATGTCAAATGCCAGTGATGAAGAGAGAATTCTGAGAGCAGCAATAGAAAAAAAAAATCATCATATACAAGAACGCATAGTTAGATCAATTACCAATTTCTCATCAGAAACCAAGGAAGTGAGAAGGCAGTGATATGATATATTAACAGTTCTGAAAAAGAAAAACTGCCAGCCAAAAATTCTTTATCTGGCAAAATTGTCCCTCAAAATGAGGTTAAAGTCTTCACAGGCAAAAAAACCTAAAAAGTACATCAACAAGAGCCTGAATTTACAAGGGATACTAAAGAGAGTGCTGCAACCTCAAATGAAAAGACAGAAGAGTGAGGCCTGGAGAAGAGTATAGAAATGAAGATTATTAGTAAGGGTAAAAAGACAGGTAATTGTAAGTTAGGTCAATGGAAAGTCAAAGTATATAATGGATGAAGTAGTGCCATTACAGTAATAACATTAAATATTAACGGATTGAACCCCCAGTCAAAAGATACAGACTTGCAAAATAGATTTTTTTTTTTAAAAGGAGATTGAAACAGTCATCAAAAATCCTGCCAAAGGCATTGTCACGGTGGGTGGAGATTCACACAATAACCGAAGGAATATCAAATTCCCATCCTGAGGAACTCTGCCACATTCTGTAAAGGATCAATAAGACCCTTGAGTACAGGGGCAATGAATAGTGAAGTAGGATGGTCCATTAACAGGCCCTTTATATTGATGACTGTGCTTATGAACCTTTACTCTTGAAATTGAAACTTAGCCTAGTATTATAGGGTGACTAAGAGTTGGCTCCTGCAAGCCTCCTTGTTGCTCAAATGTTGCCTCTCTCTAAGGTGAACTCAGCTTATAAATACATTACCTTCCCTCCAGTGCGGGACATGATTCCTGGGGATGAGCCTCCCTGGCACTGAGGGACAACTACCAAGCACCAACTAGCAATATAACTAGACAAAGATCTTGACCAAAAGGGGGAAAAAGTAAAGACAAATGAGTTTATATGGCTAAGAGACTTCAAAGTGAGTTGAGGGGTCATTCTAGAGGTTATGCTTATGAATGTTTCAGCAGGATCTTATTGACTGCCAAAGTAGATTTTACCCTAAAGAACAGGGTTCCTGAGGGCTCTGGAGACATCCAGACACTATAGTAAGGGCAGATAGCTCAGGAGTTTGGTGCCTTGCCAGTGGGCCCTACTTTGGAATTTATGCTCCCCATTGTGACAGAGTTGAACTCAAATGTGGTTTCCCTACATATGGCTCATCTGTCTTTCTATTTGAATCTTAATTAGTACTAGAGTTGGTAGGTGTATGTACAAGAGACTTCAATTTTTGGGCTGTCCATGTGCCAGTTGGGCCCTGAGTCTCAATGGAGTTGTAACACCTACTCTCCAGTTCATTGGTCTCACCCAGGACAACTAACAAGGTGAGGATGATGGACAACTACCATCTCAAGGAACTACAACTGCAAATAAGAGAGTCCCATCCATTGGCTCCATGGGATCAAAGTCCCTCTCAATTAGAGGTGGAGTGGACATCACCATCCCAGAATCCTCAGGATTGGAGAATGAACTATGGACTAGAGTGGACTTACTGGTATTCTACTATAGACTTATTGTGATTTTAGCAATGGAAGAAATTATACCATTGATGTGGAGGCAGTGGCCACTGGAGGTTCTGAGGGCAGGGAAAGGGAAAAACAAATGTAATATGGTGGGATATTTGGGACTTGGGAAATGTCCTAAATGACATTGCAGTGACAGATGCAGGTCATTATGTATCTTGCCATAACCTACAGAATTGAGCGGGAGGGAGTTAAACTACAATGTAAACTTTAATCCATGCTTAGTGGCAATGCTCCAAAATGTGTTCATCAATTGCAATGAATGTACCCCACTAATGAAGGATGTTGTTAGTGAGGGAAAATGTGGGAGGTGTGGGGAGTGGGGCATATGGGAGTACCCTATATTTTTTATGTGACATTTGTGTAATCTAAGTATCTTTAAATATGTATAAATATATATATATATATATATAAAGATCAAATAAGCATCTAATTTAAAAAAATCCTCCCAAAGATGAAAAATCCAGGATCAGATGGCTTCACAGATGAATTCTACCAATCATTCAAAGAAGAATCAATACCAATCTTGTTTGACCTCTTCCCAAAAATAGAACTGGAGGGAATGCTACCAAACTCATTCTATGAAGCCAGCATCACCCTATTAACAAAGCCAGATATAGATAAGATGAAAAAAAGAGAAAATTATAGACTAATTTCTCTAATGAATATAGATGCAAAAATCTTCAACAAAATACTTGTTGAATGAATCCAACAGCACATTAAAAGAATTATACATCATGATCCAGTGGGTTTTATCCCAGATATGCCAGGGTGGTTCAACACAAGAAAACACATCACATTACTAAAATGAGGAAGAAAAATCAAATGATCATCTCAATTGATGTGGAGAAGGCATATGACAATATCCAACATCCTTTTTGATGAAAACTCTCCAAAAGGTAGGAATAGAAAGTTACTTACTTAACATCATAAAGTGCATATATGAAAAACCCACAGCTAACATTTTACTCAATGGAGAAAGACTGAAAGCTTTCCTGCTGAGATTGGGAACAAGATAAGAATGCCCACTATTACCACTGTTACTCAATATTGGGCCAGAAGTTTTAGGTAGAGCAATTAGGCAAGAAAGAGCAGTAAAAGGCATCCAATTAGGAAAGGAAGAAGTAAAACTTTCAGTATGTGCTTATGACATGATCTTATATCTAGAAAAATCCCCCCAAAATACATAACAAAGCTACTAGAACTAATAGAAGAGTACAGCAAAGTGCCAGGATACAAGATTAATATGCAAAAATCAGTAGTGTTTCTATATACTACTAATGAGAAATTGGAGGAAGAAGTCAGGAAAAAATCCCATTTACAAAAGAGACTGAAAGAATCAAATATGTAGGAAAAAACTTAACAAAGGACATAAAAGAGTTTTATTTGGAAAACTATAAAAATTGCTAAAGAAACCAAAGAAGATCTAAATAAATGGAAGGGCATTTCATATTCATGGATCGGAAGACTAAATATTGTTCAAATTCAGTTATACCCAAATTTATCTACAGATTCAATGCAATCCAAATAAAACTTCCAACAATCTTTTTTAAACAGAATTTATAAGGCCAATTCTCAATTTATTTGGAAGGGGGGTAATAGATCCCAAATAGTCAAAAATATCTTTAAAAAGAAGAATGAAGTTGGAGGATTTTCATTTCCTGAATATAAAGCATATCAGTTAGCTACAGTGGTAAAACAGCATGGCACTGTCAAAAAGATAGATATGTTGAGCAATGAAATAGAATTGAATGTTTGGAAATAGATCCTCAAATTTATGGCACGGTGATTTTTGACAAGGTTGTCAAGCCCACCCAGCTGGACCAGAACAGTCTATTCAATAAATGGTGCCGGGAAAACTAGATGATATACACATCCAAAAGAAAGAAGGAGGATCCCTACCTCACACCTTATAGAAAAATTAACTAAAAAGATCAAAGACCTAAATATAAAAGCTAAAACCATAAAATTCCTAGAAGATCTTGTGGTAGGTGGTAATTTCTAAAACCTTACACCCAAAGGACGAGCAGTGAAAGAAACAATGAGACCTACTTAAACTTTTTTGCTTCGAAGGACATTGTCAAGAAAGCAAAAGGGCAGTCTACTCAATGAGAGAAAATATTTTGAAACCACATATCTGATAAGGATTTTCTATCCATGTTATATAAAGAGATCATACACCCCAATGTTAAAAAAGACAAGCAATTCAATTTTTAAAATGGGCCAAAGTATTGAATAGACATTTCACCAAAGAGGAAATGCAAATGGCCAAAAAGCACATGAAAAAATGTTCAACATCATTAGCTATTAGGGAAATGCAGACCAAGATGACACTGAGATATCATTTTAAATCTTCTAAAATGGCTGTTACTACAAAAACAGAAATCTACAAGTGCTGACGAGGATGTGAAGAAATAGGAACACTCCTTCACTGTTGATGGGAATGTATAATGGTGTAGGCTTTGTGGAAAACAGTTTAGGGTTTCCCTGAGAAACAATATAGAAATGCTGTATGATCCAGCAATATTCCAAAGAACTGAAAACAAGGATTCTAACTGACATTTGCACACTGATGTTCATAACAGCATTATTCACAATTTCTAAAAATCATTGTCCATCAACTGATCAGTGGATAAACAAAATGTGGTAGATACATGCAATGATTACTATTCAGCTGTAAGAAGAAATGAAATCAGGATGAATATGACAACATGTGAAGTCATGAACATACAACGGAATACTATTCAGCTGTAAGAAGAAATGAAATCAGGATGCATATGACAACATGGATGAACCTTGAGGACATTATGTTGAGTGAAATAAGCCAGACACAAAATGACAAATATTGTATGGTCTCACTAATATGAACTAAAATGCTGAATAAATTCATGGAGGTAAAATATAGAGTATAATGTGCTAAAAGTTAGAATGTGAGTTGAAAATAGGAGCCGGCGTTTAATGTATGAAGAGTTTTTAATGAGGTTTATTGTAAATATGTGGAAAGGAATAGAGTTGATGGTAATACATTATAGTCAGTATAACTGACACTGCTGACTTATAAATGTGAGTGTAGCTGAAAGGGGTATCTGTGGATGTAATATTTCAATTTAAAGGAAGCTAAAGCATACTATAGGGACTGTATAACAGTGATTTTGGTGGTGGATGAAGACTGTGGTTAATAGATTAAGTATAAGAATGTTCATTTATGAAGTATTAAGTATTTAGTGATATATAGGAAAATCTATTTTATGGATTATAGTTAGTGATATTGTAATATTTTTTCAGCAATGGCAAAGAGGGTATGATATAAGTTCTAATGCACAGTAATGGGGGATATAAGGGGGTATATGATTTTTTCTTTTGGAGTAATGAAAAGTTCTAAAATTGACTGAGGTGATGACAGCACAAATATGTGATGAATAGCAGGGCCACTGAGTGTACACTTTGAATGGATGTAAAAAGGATGGGATTGTAAAACACAATGAATCCTGTGGTAGAAGATGTACTGTGGTTAGCAGAACAAATCTGAGAACATTCGCTCATGAACTATTACAAATATATAATACTAATACAGGGCGTCATTAGCCGGGTGGGTTGGGGGAAAAATACACCAATGTAAGATATTGGCTACAGTAGTAGTAATGTTTTGATGATGCTCTTTCATAGCTTGTAACAATTGTTTCACAATACAAGGTGTTGGTGGTGGAGTAATGTATGTGAGCTGTATGATGATATGCATGTTTGTTTCTAAGTTCACAGCTGATACTATACACTTATTGCTTATGGTTGTTCATGTGTGAATGATTAACTTCAATTTTAAAAAGTTTAAAAAGGTTCTATCAAAAAAAGTAGCAGTAGTTAACTTTTTAATAAAATAGACTTTACTTTTTATAACAATTTTAAATTTACAGAAAAATTGAGAAGTTTACATGTAGTTCCCATATGCCCTGCACACAGTTTGACAATTGATTAACACCTTAAATTTGCATAGTACATTTTTTTTTACAATTAATGAGCCAGTATTGATTAATTATTAATAATTAAAGTCTTTAAGGTGTGTTTTTTGTTTTGTTTTTTTTTTAAAGAGTAAACGGAACTTTCTTTGCAAAGGGGAGTCCTTTTTACACAAAGAACCCTGACAGGGTACTCTATTCTGTAACTAAGGACATCATGTTTTGAATATGGCCCTGATGGAGCCCAGAATACATCATTTAGGAAATGTAAATACTATGAGGAAAATTACATCTATCCACAGATGGAAAAAAGCATGACAAGGCAACTTTGCTTATATATACGCATATCAACCACACTAATCACCCAATGTAATGAAATGGAAACATTTATTGTAACAGTAATGTCTATAATTATCATCACTGGTAGGGCCTGAAGAAAGTGAGCAGGTTGGTGATCTTCATCCCTTGTCACCTGTCCTTGAGAATAAAAGAAAGAGCCACGTCCGGCTCCATCGCAGATGAGAAAGTGGAAATGAAGAACAGAAACCAGGACTAAAAGATCACTGAAACATTCTGAAAGACTTGGTAACTTTGCCATAGACACAATTTGGTAAACCTTTCTGTTTTAATTCAATAATAACTTAAAACTTTTCATATAGAAAAGGGCCCTATGAAACTTTCAGAGAAAGCAAAGAAGATACGGACTAGTCAGACTGCATCTTACTCTGCAGCTCATCTTGGATGGGGAAGAACCACAAGATAAAAACAGCTGGTGATAGCTTTAGGGGAAGGAGTGGGGTAGGACCTTGCTATCTCTTCAGTCAACAAGTTCAAATTTTTAAATTTAACTCATGTCTCTAAACTGACCAAGGGATCCTGACTTTTTACTCACCTTCCTTCTGCTCTTCCCCTTTGACCTTCTTCTGTTATAGGTGTTAACTAGACCCTTTATTGGCTGTCCATCTATTTTGTCTATGTTATGTCAGTACTAACTTCTCCCTCCCACACTAACATTGCCGGCATTATGGTAACTGCATCACCCTGACTGCTCATAGCTAAGTGCTTTGAACTGACCTCTATTACTCTGAGGTCACATCATCTCCATTAATGTTAACCACCCCATCTCTGTGATGGCCTCTTCTAATGTCAGCCCTGACCTGCGAAGGAGAAGGGCCACCGACCTTCTTACTGAGCCACGAGTGCATTCTGATGGCTTTGGTAAAATGATGTATTCTTTGGGCTTTCACATGAAAATGTATACTCTGATGGGTCTTCTGTCCTCATATTTTGTATCTATTCTAGATGCATATCTCTCTCTCTGGGCCTTTGATGGATGTAAGATGACTGAGTACCTGAAAGTAACTAGTTTCTCTTCCTGTTGCTAGGATACAAAGGAAAGAATTATATGTAAATTAGAAGGTAATGGGATGCAACCTTCTCTTGGCACCAAATTCCATTTTTGTGGTCAAGAACATCCTGCTGAAGCATTGAAGTATAAAAACCAGCTTCAACCAGTTGGCCAGACCTACACAAAAGAAGCCCCTGGATGTCCTCTCTTCAACTTGCTTAATTAACATAGTAAAATTCCCACCCAGGCATGGAGCTATCCACCCCTTTTTTGATCATGCAATGTATGTGCAAGTGTGATTTCCTGAACATACTAATCATACAATTATATAACTAGCTATGTATATTCATCCATATGCATAAAAGCTAGTGTGTAATCAAAGCAAATGCTAAGTAGTAACTTAGGTAATTAAGCCAGAGTGAAACCGCAGCACAGGGAGTTGGGTCTCAGTCACTTTAGAACAACTTTGGTTCTTGTCTGCAGACATAATAAATGTAAGTTCTGCCTAATTCTGGTGTTAAATTTTTTTTCTCTACATCTCTGGTTATCCCCAAAGCGCCAGCTTTGGGCTAACAAACTGGCCATTCCATTGGGACTGAAACAAATAAATAAAAATGGTAACCAGAAGATGCTTCCAAGGTGAATTGAGGAGGGGTTATCCGCACAAGGGCATTCCTGACTACAGCGGCCCTACCGGATTTTCCTGAGGACTCGGGGTTTACCCTGGGTGGAGTCCCTTTCTAGCCACCAATGGAATCGGCTCACAAGGTTAGAACAGAGAACAGATTCATCTCCTTCCCTTGACAGGTGAGTTTATTCATTTATTTATTACTTCTGTTTTTTTTTTTTTTTTTTTTTTTCATTCTTCTGGCTGACCACAAGTTAGCATCTGGTTTTAGTTTTGCCATTTCTCTTCGACTTTGGCTAACTGCGAGTTAGAATTTGGTTTACCTCTGCCACGGGGGTAGAGGTTTGGTTGGCACGGGTGAGGCTTCAGGGGCTTGAGTCCCACTCCCTTGTTCCCTTAAAGGGGAAGTCTGTTGCCTTTTGTGCCTTTGTTTTCTTTGCTTGCTCTCTCTTTCCTTCTGCTGTCATGGGGAATGAGGTATCAGTACTTGGGTGCTCACCACTAGGATGCATCATGAAAAATTCATCTAAATTTGGGGGATCTGGGTTACAGAAGTGTAAATTATTTTTTTGTAATGAAGCTTAACCTAGATGCAAATTAAATAACAGAGAACCTTAGTCAGAAAATGGATCTTTAAATTTGAACACTATTTTGCAATTAAACTTGTTTTGTAAACAGCAAGAAAAACGGACAAAAAGTCCCATATGTTCAAATCTTCTTTGAACTGTAGAAAGATAAAGAAACTAAAAAGTTGTTAGTTAATGCTGTGTGAGTCCTCTTCAGTCCCAGTCAAAAATCTTAAAAGCAGCAAAAAACAAAGATGTAAAATGATGGAATGCTTGGAAACAGCCATACCATAAGAGTAAGAATTGTGAGTCAAATTAGTAAACTTTATGTTTCTGTTGTTGTGTCTTAACTCTTTTATGTTTGTCTGTTTTTTCAGTGTGTATTTTAATACATCCAGATGGTAATATTACATTAACAAATAAAAATTTTTCAAAGAGCTCTATTCAAATGGCCAAAAATTAAATAAGCGCCTATATTAGTATATAAAGCAAAAAATCTATTTTATCACAATAATTTTTTAAAAATTTAAGTATATCACTCATACATGAATATACACAAACAATAAGTGCACAGTAACCGTTGTGAGCCTACAAAACAAACATACACAGCACCATACAGGGCTCTCATACCTCACCCTACCACCAATACTTTGCATTGTTGTGAAACACTTTTAACTAATGATTAAAGAGCATCCTCAAAATATTACTACTAAACAAAGTATTTTCCCCTAACCCACCCTATTATTATTTTATATCATTTATACATGAAGATACATAAACAATAAGTATATAGTAAAATTTGTGAACTTACAAAGCAAACAGTCACAACATTATACAGGTGTCCCATATATCAACCCTCCACCAATACTCTGCCTTGTCCTGAGACATTTGTTACAAATTATGAAAGAATATTGTCAAAATCCCACTAATTATAGTCCTTATCTTACATTTGGTGTATTTTCCCCAAACCCACCCTATCATTATTTTTCTAATGTTTTTTTTATGACGGAAGTTGTCAACCTACAAAACAATCATGCACATGTGCAGAATTCCCAAAAACACCCCTCTTTCAACACACCACATCCTGGTGGAACATCCATTATAGATTATGAGACAACATCATCTGATTATTACCAGGTCCACAGCGTACATTTGGCACACATTTCCATACTCCCCCATTATCAACACAGTATATCCCTGGCAAAAATGCAAGAATATTACATTATTACTCTTAATCACACTCCAAAGGTCACTCCAGTTGTATTTTTCCCATACTTCTCCACACTCCCACCACCCAGCAATACTGATGTACATCTGCTACAGCTCACAAAGGACACCCCTGCACGCACGCCATCAACCACCAGTCTCATTCACCCCTGGGTTCACTGTACTATTCAATCCCTAGATTATTCCCTAGTTTTCTGTCAATTGGAATTTACATTCCTAAACTACCATCCTCAGCCTCATCCCCATTTATAAACCAGCTGTTACTCACTATAATGTGCCACCATCAACTCTGTACATTTCCACACTTTTACGGTAAAGCTAATTAAAACTTCTACATACATTATCAGAAGTCCATCTCAGTCCTCCTCTCATCTCCTTTAAGAATCCACCACCTACCACCAGGTCTTGAAGATATTTTCCTACATTTTCTTCTAGAAGCTTTAAGGTTGTTGCTTTTATATTTAGGCTTTTGATTCATTTTGAGTTAATTTTTATATAGGGTGTGAGATAGGGGTCTTCTTTCCTTCTTTTGCTATGGATATCCAATTTTCTCAGCACCATTTGTTGAATTAAGTGTTCTGCCCAAGCTGGGTGGGTTTGACAGGCTAGTCAAAAATCACTTGATCATAGATGTGAGGGTCTGTTTCTGAACCATCAGTTCAGTTCTTGCTGGTTGTTCCGCTGTTGTTTGTTTTCAATTGTTCATGCATCTTTCCATATTTTAAGCCAGAATCCAGAACTGACCCATCCCTGGAGAAGGCAGCCTGTGTGTTTTCCAGTATAAAGATCCCCAAGCTCATTCCCTTATCATGCAGCCTGAGGGAAACAATGTCAAAAATGCCCAGGGCCATGCAGCAAACAGCCCAATTAAATATGGTTGTGATTTAATTCTGCTTTTTGCAATTTCAAGATAAATGTTGTATTAGAAACTATTAAATATCTATGAAGAAAGTTGTGGGTGAAGCTTACTTCCTATACCATCTGCCCAGTGCCTTCAGAGATTCTGAGCTTCCTTGCAGCCCCTAATAATCCAGTCCCTCTTATCTTGCCTCTTCTCATCTATTTTTCTGAGCGGGCTTACCTCAACTGATTGGAGGAATTGGTTCAGAATGTTTAAAAGAAAAAAAATATTTCAAATTAACATTTGTGAAAGAAAGAACCTTAAAAACAATCCTAAAACTAATTATGGCTGATAGGTGAAATTATTGGAAATTTTTGCTTTTTTCTTTACATTTTTCAATATTCTCAAATTCCATGCATTAATTTTATAATTATAAAATTACACAAAAAGTTGCCATTTGAAAACAAATTCAAATTTAGAGAAAATAGAAACACATATTTTCCACTATTAGAGAGAGAGAAAAACTAAAGGATAAACTGTTTTTTTTCCCCATCTTTGTGACAAAATGATAAAACCCTTTAATACATGCTTTCAGCTTTAAGTGCATTATCTTAGTTTGCTAAAGCTGCCAATGCAAAATTACCGGAAATGGGCTGACTTTTATAATGGGAGTTTACTTGGGGTAAAAGCTTACAATTCTGAGGTCATAAAATGTCCAAATCAAGGCACCATCAGAGATTATTTCTCCCCAAAGGTTGGCTGCTAGTAAATCCTGAAGTCCTGCCACATAGCAAGACATCTCTCCTTGTGCCTGGTCTCCTTAAGCATCTCTGGGCTTCTTTGTCTTTGCACAGTTGTAGGCAAACCTGGAGTCCTCTCTTTTGTACGGCAGGGTCAAAATGGCAGAGCTCACTTTCTCTGTTTCTCTCTGTGTCTCCATTTATATTAGGGTCCAGTATGAGGGCAGAAACCCAATCTGGGTCACACCTCACTAACATAGTCCAATCAAAGAGTGCCACATCCACAGGAATGGAATATTTCAAGAACATCATCTTTTCTGGGGTCTATAAAAGACAAACCAGGATATGCATTTTTTCCCATTATCAATGAGCTCAATAAATTGTGAATCTTATTTTTTCTGTAGTATAATACTATATGTACTTTCTATATCTTTACATATTCTTAAAATTTCTTTATTGATTTTTAGTTTATTTAATGTTTACACAGTTTTCCATCGAATAAATATATCTGACTATATCAACATTTTCCCTGTGAATCTGACTTACCTGCCACAGGATTTAGCAATCCAAGCAGTAGGCATTAAATGGTATTCATGACAAACATCCTGGATTCATTTCTACTTGCTACAATACTGTTTCCATTCCATTCCTGTTATTTTGTGGCTTGGGACTTCTACTTTTCTGTTCCTCAATACTTATATTCCCTTAGATCAGTGTTTTTAAAATCTATTTGTTCTCTTTCTGACATTTAGATTCCCTCCAAGAATTTAACTCATACTTGTCTTGCTGGATATTATTGCTTTGTTCTATCTTGAGTCAAATACACAATACAGAATGATAACAAGTTCTCACTTGGCTCAAAGCTGCATAAGATCAGTAGAAATTTAGCAGTCTTTCTAAAATCAGTCTCTCCCCAGGGCCTGGTGCAGGGCCAGTTACTGGCTAGGTACTCAATGAAAATTTGTTGATTTGATTAGTTGGATGTTTGATAAGCACAAACACATATTTTACAAACTCCCTTTTCATGTCATGGAAACATGCTTAAACATCAGTTTCTTGTACCTGTAAAACAGGAATGCTTGTCTGGTTCAAAACAAACAAGAGAAACAGCCTATGTTCTCATGTCTATGTTCTCATGCCCCTACTTCACCTCCAGCAACAGTTCAACTCTCAATTTTGAAGCAAACCTGGAGTAATCTCAAAGTTTTGTCTAGTACTTTTTGGCAGCTGAAAAACTTTCTTGGCTTCCAGATCTCTTGTTTTGTGAATAAGTCTCAAAAGTAACATTTTTAGTAATCCACTGTTGGTGGAGATAAAGAAAAAGAAAGGTAGATACTATCTGGGTACTTAAGAAATCTAGAAACCCTGCTTGGGCAGATTTATTGACTACTTCATGAGGATCGAGTCAAAACAGATAGTAACTTATGGACTGAAAAGCAGCATGGCAATCAATTTAAAAGGTTCATAGTGATAAAAAAGAGTATTTGTTAGAATGTAATATTTAAAGAAGTAAGTATCTTAAAACAATGAGAAAACAAGACATTTTAATGTTTGGAAAATGGAATGTTTGGGGAAACCATGTAACTTCACAAATATGTACAAAAAATATCAGATGGATGAAAAGCTAAACAGTAAAAAACAAACAACAAAGACAACAATCATAAACAAGCAAAATACAATAATCCAGGTGGGAAAATTCTCTATTACTACTTTCCTCATTCCCTAAAAGAGAAAAGGAAGCCTTCAAACAGATCCAGTTAGTAAAAAGTTGTCCGTCACCATGAATTGCCAAATCCATCCAAACTATCACCATTCCAACAAATAAATAGCCCTCAAATTTCTTTATGGAAGTATCTCCCATTGAGAGCTTTGTCCCATCTATGGGACAAATACAAACACAAAACAATGTCTACTTTGCCTTTATCTTAAGGTTAGAATTAGAGTAATTTTAGTCTGTGGGACGTTTTGAATACTTCAGGTTTAGTTCTAAATTTCTTTTTACTAAGATATTCAAGATGAAACCCAAGAACACTTTCAACTAATGTTAATCTTAATTCCTTTTACTTTTATTTGTGGACACTAATCAGTAAGCCAAGAGTAGCTACTTCCTCACTCATCCCATTCTGAGAACTTTCTGATTGAGAAATAGGCCCAGTTTATAATAATCATATAAAATAATGGTTAAAAGTATATTTATTCTGTTCTTTTTGGAGAATAGAATTAAGGTAACTTTATTCTGTAGAAAATATGGAATGATTCTATGCCCCAATTTTCTGTCATCCATTAAGTTCAGGATGGGGAAAATGACTCTCTAAATAAGATATAATTCAAATAAGTTCCCATTTTGTTAGGCCTGTTAATAACTATAGCAATGAAAATTAACTTTGATGTAACACCCAGAATGGAGAAAACAAATGGAGGAAATAACAGTATCAGGCAGGCGGGTACCTCCTAGGGACAAGCAGAAGTATAGGAAAACCCTTCTTTCATATACACATTCTCTACAAGCCTCTCCAGTTTTGTTACAAATGTCACCATTCCTTCTAAGGTTTAGGTGTATGTAGTATGGTCTTACACTTAGTATTTACTAGAGAAATGACCCTGACTGTGATTCTCCTGTTAAAGAGAAGTGGCACTCAAATAGGAATAGCAAATACTCGATTCTTGAAAGCATTTAGCTAAAAAAAAACAAAATCCACATTTTTATTACATTATTGTGATTACAGAAAAGTACAGAGGAAGAATTACAACTTATTTCCAAAAATGCTGTTGATTCCACTGCTTCCCAACCCCCACTGAGAAACACATCATTCATATCATAGGTTATTAAAATACATAGTTTTAAGGTATATTGAATATCATATTGCTCACCAGACCTTTTAAGAGATAAAAAATCTGAAAGCTGCTGATCTAAAGACTCTTTTGAAAATCAATGTTTGTTGAATAATCTAATAAAATTATAAACCTATATACAAATATGTTTTTATGCATACATGCAAGTGGGGAGAGGGAGAGAGAGAGAGACAGAGAGACAGAGAGACAGAGACAGAGACAGAGAGAGAAGGGAGTTTCTCCAAAGAGAAAGTTGGAGATAATTGCTTCCAGAGTTTTACTTTGTAAAACATTAACTCAATCATTTTGCTCCCTTGCTGAAAATTCGATCAGCATGTTTCCACTTTCTACTGACTTCAAGACAAATCATTTTGAGTTTGACATTTAAAGCTTTTTGAGATCCATTTCTAATCTACCTTGCCATTTAATTCTTATTTTCTTTTTTTTTCCAGGAGGTACTGGGGATTGAACCCAGGTAAGTAGGTGGCTCAACCACTAAGCTACATCTGCTCCCAATGAGAGTTGGTTTTTTTTGTTTGTTTGTTCATATGTTTTTAGGAGGTACTCGTACCGGATTTTGTCTAGGTTCTTGACTATGCTGCAGAAATGAATTTCAAGAGCACATCAAGTTGATTAGACCAGTAATTTATTAAGGTAGAGAGGAAAGAGAGATGGGTGAAAATAACAGATCATGAGTCCCAGGTAGAGAGGAAAGGGCTAAAGAGTGATGAAAAGGACCGATTTACATACTACAATTTCCTATTATATTGGCTAAGATCAAGTGTAGTATAATAAAAAATAAAAAAAAAAAAGGTAATTTCCTATTATAGATTATAAAAATGCCCAGGTTTTACTTAGGTGCTGATCCATGTGAAGAAGGCCAGAACAGGGGTCCAAAGGTGTGTGTGTGTGTGTGTGTGAGAGAGAGAGAGAGAGAGAGAGAGAGAGAGAGAGAGAGAGAGAGAGAGGGTCGGCCTTTGAGTTTGCTTTTTAAACCATTAATTATACTGCCCCTTTGCTAATGGCATGGAAGGAGTTCCAGCTGTTTACTGTTTTGATTGGTTACCCCACCCATCAATCCCCTGGATGGGCCTAATGATGATGTCTCTGGAGAATATTTGGGGCTTCTCCTGGCTTCTGGAGGAAATCTTGTTCTGAATGGCAGAAATCTCACAAGGGTTTTCCAGCAGCCATCTTGGTATCAATATCCATGTGGCTTTCTTGCCAGGTTCCCAATCCATCTATTGATTTCATATCTAGCTTGCTTCAGTACCAGGGATTGAACCTGGGACCTCAGACATGGGAAGCAGGTGCTCAACCACTTGAGCTACATCTGCTTTTGTGGTTGACTTTTCCACCATTCTACCCAAACCACTCTATAATTCTCCCAAATAATATAACAATATTCTGTTGCCATATTTGGCTATGTTTCACACATTAAGCTAGACCATATATCTTGAATTGTATGCATGTCTCACCTATGCCCTGCTTTTAGTGGCTTGGAGTCTTGGTCTTTCTCTGCTTGGCATATTACTTTCATTCTTCTCTATAGGTTCACATCACATTATTTCAGGACAGGATCCAAACATTACTTACCCCCCAAATCCTTGCCAGGTGCTCCAAACTAAAATGATCTCTTATTTCTGACATTTCCTCATTTGGAAGTGCAGATAAGATACCCATAAGTGGAGGGAAATAGAATGACAAAGGTGTTTAATTAAGCTGGAAGAATTGATAACATTTGAATCAAGCCCTAATAAGATCAAGAAGTTTAGATAAAATAAAACTAGAATGGTTCTTATAGCAGAATACCTGATGCTCATTTTCACCGAATCATAAGAAGAGTTTGAACTACACAAAATCTCTGATAAGCTATTATATTTAGGATGCCATAAAAACTAAAGAAATTTATTTGTAAATGACCCATAGTGGCCATGATATATAGAATCAGTGGTCACCACTGGAAAGTTTTCTTAAAGTTCTATTATAATTATATGTACTAGGGAAGAAGAGAAATAAAAAACATGCAGAACATTTTAGCATTTAAATGGTACATTTTAAATTTATAATGAATTTGAGATAGAGTCATAGTAATTTTCAAGCCCTGGTCACAATGTTTTCTGATGTTTTGATTCTTAACAACCCTGGGAACTAGAGAATCTGCAACTTCCTGTTTGACCCAAATATCAGTAATAGGATTTAATCCCCTCCCTCTTTGAGTCTCAGGTTCCAGTAATGTGAGAAAAGTGTGGCTGCTTTGGGCTCTCAGCCTGCAGGCTGCATTTAAATAGTCCCTTTTATCATAATAGGGAAATGCCAAAGGCAAAATACAAAAGGATGGATGCCTAAAGGTCACAAAGTTACCACTTGTGAACTGCCCTATCAAATTGCAACAAATCCCTGAGCTGACTGAATGGTGCAAGAGAAGAATGGTCAAGAATGAGGAACTGCAGGTATCCTCTCCTTGACTCTGTGCTTCAAAAGAATAAGGTATACAGACATCCCTTCTGTCACTTTAAATCTTTTCTGCCTCTTTTGGTCTGTTCCTCATTATTTTTCCCTGCACTAAGATGGCTACTATTCCCACCATGTTTTTTTTTTTTTTTCCTCTTTAGCTTATATTAGCTTTACAGATAGTGGAGATTCGGGCAGCATTTTGGATCTGTGGTAGAGGCTAATAAGCTAGTAGGTAACTGGACAAATTCCTCCAGTCTGGTCTCCGCCCTAGCATTTGTATTCTGCAGACTGTGCTCTATCACCCCCTGGTGGGTATGGACCATCTCCAAATCTTAACACTTAAAATTAAAGATTCTCCTTGGCTTTTGAGACTCATCATGGTGATTGAGTTTGGAGGGAAGGGAGATAAGGGAGCATATATGTTTTACAAGTTACTTGACAATTTATAAGAGATGACAATCTCTGCATTAATATTTATGCTCATTACTGTGATTTTTATAAGATTTGAAAAATTGGACACAATCAAAATATTAAATAATGATGTTAAAATAGTTACATCTATTTAGTTGGATTATGAGTATTTCTTCTGATATGCATTTATGTACAAATTCCTTACATTGATTATGTGTGATTATTGTTGCAGTCTGATAGAAATCAATTTTACTTATTTAAATAGTAAAACTGCTGAATAAAATAAGTATTTTTAAAAATCATTCTTTTCTATTTATGTGAAAGTATACCTGATAATGTTATTCCTATGCTCTACAATTTCTCATGCCTACCCATTCATTTTAGAGTAAAATCTAAATTCTTTTATATGCTCTACAAGAATTTTTATAATCTGTCAGGATCTAAATGTCCAGTCTTCTTGTCCACCTATTTTCTCTGCTGGTCTTTATATTCCAGAATTACTGGCCTATCTGCTTTTACTCCAAAACAAATTCTATCAAATAATCTCTATCAATAAAATAAAAAATTACAGATAGGTCAAAATTGAGCTGAAAAAGAGTTAACATAGCAATATGACAATTTCAAACATATAATGAAATATAATATAGTTCATGCAAGAAGAAACCAAAATAATAAACATAGACACTCAACTTATTGCTTTAAAAAATATAGCAAATAATGTGACACTATGATAGCATTTTATATCTATTCAATTAGCAAATAATATTAAAGAATCAAACTACATAGAACATAGCTGCAGAAACCCTGAACCATTCATACATTATTGGTAGCATTTGTTTCTTCATGTAGTAATTCAACACTATTTATTGACTATTCTAAGTTGTACATAGTGACAGGAATGGGGGTTGAAAGTCAAATAAGACATTGACCCTGCCCTCAAAGAGATTATTGCAATGATATATGAAAACATAGGATTTATTTTTAGAGCACTGAAGAGGAGTATTTGTTTCAAAATGGGGAGAGATATCAGCAGAAACTTCCAGTGAAGAAAGAAACCATGAATTAGATTTTAAATACAGAATAAGAGAGCTTTGCAAAAAAATAGTGGAGGGAAAATAGGAGCAGGATTAATGAAAGCATAAAAACAATAAAACAATGTGATTCATCCAGGGACTTAAAGCATATGGCTGTGTTCTTTAGAAAAGCAATATTAAAATCTTAATCAAGATTAATAAATATGTTCTTATACTTGGACCCAGTAAGTCTAATGAGAAATTATCATACCAAAATATTCCAAAGGGAAAAGTATAATGCCAGCTCATTTAAAATAGCAACAGAAAAAGGGAGAAACTTAAATGTTTAGAGATAGATAATTTATTAGGTAAATTATAACTACTGACAATATAAAATTATATGTTTTCAATATTACTATTAAAATTATGTAGCACCATGGCAAAATGATTACAATATAATATAAGGCAAAAAGAGCAAAGCACTACATTTATGTTACCAAGTAAGATGGTCTCTTATGTTTTCTTCTAAAGGCTTTATGGTTTTTCTTTTACATGCATATCAATATATCTCAAATTAAAATTTATTTATGATTGTTCCAGTACAATTTGTTGAAGAGATTTCTCTCCTTGCTGAATCACTATGAGGACTTGGTAAAAAAAAAATCAATTAACTATATAAGAATGAGTCTAATTTGGACCTTCTGTTCTATTACTTTGTTCTAGTTTAGAAAGAAATGCATTGAATTGGTATTGTTATAGAGGATCTTGAGTCAGGGAGTCTGTCTTCAAACATTTTTCTTTATCGATGTTAATTTGTCTATCCTAGGACAGACATTTTTCTTTATCATTGTTAATTTGTCTGTCCTAGGACCTTTATAATAACACAGATTTTAAAATCAGCTCATCAATTTCTAATAAAAAAGTCAGCTAGGATGATAATTTGGACTGCTTAGAGCATATAGATAAATTTGGCATTTTAAATTATTATACCGGCAAATCCATGAATATGGAATATCTCTGGAATTATTTAGGTCTTCTTTACATATTCTAAACAGTGTTTTATGGTTTTCAGTGTCAAGATCTTGTAACGGTTTCCTTCAACTTACTTTTAAGTATTTGCAATATTTTGATACTAGTATAAAGATTATCTTATTAAATTTTCTAGTTTTTAATTCTAGTGTAAAGAAATATATTTGCTATTTATGTAATGACATTACA
Source organism: Tolypeutes matacus (assembly GCA_026826555.1). NCBI lineage: Eukaryota > Metazoa > Chordata > Mammalia > Cingulata > Chlamyphoridae > Tolypeutes > Tolypeutes matacus. The sequence continues at coordinate 596,961 of JAKSZT010053851.1, read as the reverse complement.
TGTTATAACTTTTCTAAATTTACTAAATAGATCTCATAGTTGCTTTGTGGATGCCTTAGGACTTTCTATGCAGAAAATCACATAATCTTCAAATAAAGAAATTTTTGCTTATTCTTTCCATTTTATTCCCTCTCCTCCTTTTTATTGCCTTATTGCACTACCTAGGACTTCTGGTACAGTTTTGGATAAATGTGTCAAAAGAAACCAACCTTCCCTTATTCCCAATCTTAATGGAACAGCCTTTGATATTTCATTATTAAATATTGTATTTTTTCTTGCATCTATTGAGATAATCCTTTGGTATTTCTCCTTATTTTGTTAATATGTTGAATTATTTTGATTAATTTTCAAATGTGAAACCCAGCTTGGATTAGTGGGATAATTCTCACACAGTCATGTTGTTTTACCCTTTTTGTATGTTTTGGGATATTACTTGTTTATATATATATATATATATATATATATTTTTTTTTTTTTTTAAGATTTATTTTATTTATTTATTTCCCCCTCCTCCCTCACCCTTGTTGTTTGCACTCACTGTCTGCTCTCTGTGTCTGTTTACTGTGTGCTTGTCTTCTTTTTAGGAGGCACTGGGAACTGAACCCGGGACCTCCCATGTGGAGGGAGTCACCCATTGGCTTGAGTCACCTCCACTCCCGCTAGTTGTGTATCTCATTGTGTTTCCTCATTGTGCCTTTTCGTTGCATCATCTTGTTGCATCAGCTCACTGTGCCAGCTCGCTGTCTTGCTTGTCTTTTTTAGGAGGTACTGGGAACAAAACCAAACAACTCCCATATGTTAAGTGGGTGCCCAATTGCTTGAGCCATATCTGCTTCCCTAACATTTTGCAAAGGACTAAGCCTCTTAATTTTTATTTCTTGTACTGTCTTTGTCAGGTTACACTAACCTCATAAAATGAATTGACATGTCTTCCCTCCTACTCTATTTTGTAAAAGAGTGTTTAAGAAAGACCAATCATAGCCTGTTGTTACCCTGGGCATAGGAGTGGACTACATGACCCAAACTTAGGCCATTATATTACTTTCCTGGGGTTTTTCAAATTAGAAACAAAGGAAGAAAGTTCCTCACTGTTGGTGGAGCTGTTGAGATATAAGCATAAGAACAGCCAAGAAGTTTTGTTCCAGCCTTGTGGAATAGAAGCTCTGTATGAAGGAAACTGGAACCATGAGTTTCATGATGGAAAGGTCCTGGCAGCTGTCCAACCACTCAGCTATTTTGAGTTGGGATTTTAGTAAGGAAAATAACTCAAACTAGTATAACTAGTTTTCAGAGATTTATGAACTCTCTATTAATTACAGAACTCATTCACTATCCTTCTTTATTCTGGGTCAAATGCAAATTTAATCATTATGCCTTTTAACATACATGGCATTAATATATACATGTGAAATATGGGAGGAAAAGACAAGAACCCTTAGAAATAACGCTAGCAACCTTCCTTCTGCTTGACTTATAAATTCCTAAATTGGTGTTTTCTATTAAAAAGTTATGAGATGCTTAATTATAATGTTCTTGAAGTCTATAATTCCTACTCTGGTCAACCAGAATCATTGGTTTTTTGAGGAGCTGGAGAGGCTCAAGAACTCTCTGCAATATGAATCTCTTCTGAGGTAGGAGAAAATAATGATCTCCACAGAATTACCCTTTTCCCCACCCATACACATACATACACTTGTGCACACACAGAAACACATGCACAGGCACATGTGATAGTGCACTTATTTTCTCTTTTTTAACTTAGAACCTGTCAAGAGGATAAGGGACCCTGGAAATCATTCCATGGTGACTGAGTTCATCCTGGCTGGGCTGACACAACGTCCTGAACCCCAGCTGCCCCTCTTCCTCCTCTTCCTAGGAATCTATGTGGTCACAGTGGTGGGGAACCTGGACATGATCACACTGATTGGTCTCAGTTCTCCCCTGCACACCCCCATTTACTATTTCCTCAGCAGCTTGTCCTTCATTGTTCTCAGCCATTCCTCTGTGGTTACTCCCAAAATGCTGTGTTTTATATTTTTGTTGTTCCACAGTCTGTGGAATAAGGATGTCAAATTTGCCCTGAAGAAAATTCTGGGTGTAGCGCATGTTCATGAATAGAATCAATGTGATGACATCATATCAGAAACAGGTCTTCACTTTGCTGAGATATGTAATCTGTTGGATTAATTCTTCAAGTTCTTTTATTCAGTAATACTTCGATTTCCCATGCAACACATCTCCAAAATTCCCCTCCAAGCCTCCTTGTCCTTTAGACCTATATTACAATGACACTATATGGAAAGGAATTCTCTGGAAGTCTTTGGACCTTCCACAATTACCACCAGTAAGATAAACACTGTGAGTAAATTACATTTTTTAAAAAAAGAAACTGCTAAGGGCAAAAGGATCCCTAATTTTATTTTAAATAATAATACAAACAACAACAAGAACCAGTAGGATGATGATGGTGATGGTGAGAGTAACATACTTTATCAAGATTTTATGAATGGTAAGCACTGTATTAAGCACTTTAAAATTTAATATTTATACAATTCCCCCAAGGCAAGCACTAGTATTAATCCCATTTTAAAGATGAAAAAATTGAAGGATAGAGAATTTATGTATTGTGCCCAAAGTCTCAAATGTAATAAGTTGATTGAGCTTGGAAATAAACTTAAGAAGTTTGGATCTAGGACTTGCAATTTTGCTTACAGTGCTTTATGACCCCCAGGTAACTGTGGTAGGTCTAAAGACTCCTAAAGCAGTTCTTTCTACACACTAAGTATTCCCAGTTCAATGTATGACCCTGTTGCTCTCCTCTAAGTATCTTCCATGCAATTTTTATTTTTGTTTTTGACATAGTGAAAATAATCAAAATCCTTCAAATTTGTGCCAATAAAAGCAAAATGGAGAAGAACTAGGATATTCTTCATTATGGAGATTCAAATTGTTACAGATGATAGCAACTGCTTGTATAAGATCAGCTCATACAAGGCTACTTTAAATTTATACCAATCATGATGTGGTTATTTATGTGTCAAGAGCTCATAAAATCCATGAATTCTGCTAAATTTTATTACTTCCAAGCCTTTCATGCTCTTTTGCTCCATAATTTACAGTTTCCCTTTCATGTCATCTTCACCATTAAAACACCTCTTCTTTCCCCTCATTTTATTACTTTATCACTTCAGGGCTTTTAACATCTTTTAACTGTGATTTTGTTTGATGTTTTAAATGTTCAATTGCCTTGTATCTCTCCCCAAATCAAAATATCCTACTCAGATTAATATTCTTTGGATGCTGTTCTGTATTATTAATGTAATATAACAAATTGCACCAAATATAGGACAAAAATATATAATATTTCTTTAGCATATATTACCATCCTTGATTTTCATTGGTTCATTCAATGTGGTGGGTTCTCAAATTACTTTTGACTTAATTTTCATCATATAATGTAAGGGAAATGGCCAGATTACAAGTCTGATCTTATGCCTAAAACTAGTCCAGTGCTCTACCCAATAGACCACAGTCATATATGCATATACTATGTCATATATATGAATAGACTAACAAATGGCAAACAAAAAGAGTGCTATTGTGTATAACCCTGAGTGACTGGAGCTTGATCTTATATAGAAAACACAGACTAAGTGAAAGACAACGGTCTCTTCAAGGGAGAGAGGAAAGTCTGTGCAGATTCAGAAACGTGTGTCATATTTGGGTAATACCCTCAAGCTACACACAGAGCTCCAGGCAATGTAGCAGGAAACAAGGATAGTTTTAATTTGACACTTAGTTTTGCATGTTACTATTATCACATTTAAGTTGGTGTGGAAGAGGGAAGGAAAGAAAATTAAACTGAATTCAAGGAGACCAGCCAGTAGTGATTTTATTATTCTAAGTACACATCAGTGGTAGTGAAGCTAGAAAGATTTTCAAGAGATCTGAAAAATTCAATTGTTAAGACTTATGGCTAATTAGAAGTGTGTTGAAGGTAGTACGGGAAGGCATGAGGATGAATGCAAGTTTATAACTTGGATTAGTATATAAAAGGATGGATCATGGTAGAATTCTAAAGGCAGAATTGACTAAGTCTAGGTAATAATAACATGGGAATGTAACCACGTCACAAAGTCCAAGACATAATGTAATTCAAACTATCTATCTATTTTTCTATCTATCTATATCTATCTATCTATCTATCTATCTATCTATCTATCTATCTATCTATCTATCATCTATCTATCTCGTATATCTAATCTTATATATATATATATATTTATGCTGCATGAGAACACATACCCTGACAAAATTTAAGGATGGAATTTATGGTTTCCTGCGTAGTTTCCATTATTGTGTAATCATCCATGGAAAGGTCTGTTCATGTCCTTCCCATTTCTGACTATCCAACTCTCTTTCTTACTCTTTGTATCCAGCTCACTGAAGTAACAATCAGCCTTAGTCTGTGCACCTGTGAGGTGGCATTCTGGACACAGTATTCTCCTTTAGATATCACAGAATTCTGTAGCTACTACAATTTCAGATTTGAAAGAAGCTTTTTGATCTCTTAGCATGAAAGAACTTGCTCAAACCTGAAAGACTTATAGTGAAAGGAGGTAAACACAAGAGATCATCAATTGCCTTGATTTTGCACAGAGTGGTCATACAGCAGCATTGGCCAAACATAAGAGTTTGATAAACATGTATATTCTCAAGTCCCAAAATAGACCTGCATTTTAAACCAGATCCCTAGGTTAATCCTGTGCACATTAAAGTTTGAGAGGTATTTTCTAGGTTTAGAAAAGATAAATATCTGGGTTCAGAATGTGAGATTTTGATTTGATTAATATGTGGTGCAGCCTGAGATTTTTGAAAACTCACTTGAAGGTTATAAATATGAAGTCAGAATTGAGGAAAAGTAATGTTACCTTACCCTAATCTCCTTTAAAAACAATTGAGTCTAATTTATTTAACCCTATTTTATGAGAGCTTACTGGATATGACTTCAAATATACTTGATTCAGGTTATAATTAAAGATTACTTCCAATTATTCCTGTTTTGGTAAAAACAAAACTGAAAAAGAAAATATGAAAAATGAAAAGAAACAAAGAAACATAGATCCCTAATAATAAAACATTCTTTTTAAATATTCAAATTCACAAACAGATGTTAGATCATTAAGAACTCCAGAAAAAGTTATATATTACATCAATATTCCAAATTCTTACTCATTTACCCCTAAAATCCAATTACATATAGATTTGATTTTTGAACCAAATAAATATTTTACCTATTTACATGTAAAATTAAAAATATTATACACAAGGCAATAAATTGTTATTCATTATAAAAATTTCTAGCTCAATTCACAGCATGATATAACTTGTCAGAATGTGACCTGAGTCTGTAAAAGCTGCCAATTACAGTGGGAGCTGAGAATCAATATTGTTAGCTAAGAGTCTGTAAGAAATCCAGAATCTCAAATCCTACTGCGACCTGCTGAATTAGAATCTACATTTTAACAAAATCCCCATGTGATTATGATCCCTATGCACAAATCCTTACTACTAATTGACAAGTTTAGACTTATCAGGGAATCCCACTTAAGGGAAAAGGTAAGACAACTTGAGAAATGATAGATATTAGCTCTTGTCTTATTAAGGATTTTATGAGACAGAGGAAACATGCCAGCAGTTGTATTTACCATTCCTTCAACAAATATTTATGGAGTGTTCAGTTAAGCCAAACACTGTACAGTAAATTAGAGAGGCAAATAGAAAAACAATCAGTGAAGTGTGGAAAGTGAAGTCATACAGACACACTCACTAGAGACTATTAAGTAAAATGAAGTGGCTGCCTATATTAGGTTTTGCCAGGAAGATCCCTTTCTGAAAAGGGGTTTTTCAGAAGACAAAAGTAATTGCCCTGCAGAGTTTTCTGAGAAAATGGAATGCACCCTACAGAGTTGCAGATTAGTAACACCAAGTGATAAACCCTTTTCAGACAAGTAGGGATAGCTTATCAGAATGGACAAGCATTCCATACTAATCAGTTTATATCTGCTCCCCACATTGTAAGACACCCTTATGTAAAAGGGAAACTTAACATCAACCAATCAGAACATTTCCTCACTTGCTTCCATGAAGGTCATATATAAGCTCCCCCTTTACTTCCCCTTGGGGGCACTGTCTTCTACTTTCTGAATGGAATGCTGCCCCATTCATGAATTGCTCAATAAAACTGTGAGATCCTATATTTAATGTTGTTGCAAAATTTTTCTTTTACAGAGGAAATGGAGGCCCTTTTAGTCTAATCCTTTCTTTTTTCTAGTTGCTTAAACTTCGGCTCAAAGGAAAATGAGTTGTTTTTGGCTAGGAAATATTCATTAAAATAACTTTTTTTTTTTTTAAGTTTTTATTTATTTATTCATTTATCCCCCCCCTTGCTGCCTGTGCTCACTGGGTCAGCCAACCACGCCGTGCGGGCGGGCTTGCCTTCACCAGGAGGCCCCGGGAACCGAACCCGGGACCTCCCATATGGTAAACGGGAGCCCCACTGATTGAGCCACAGCCGCTTCCCTCATTAAAAGAACTTGAGTGGGAAGCGGGTGTGGCTCAAACAATTGGGCTTCCACCTACCACATGAAAAGGTCTTGGGTTCAGTTCCCTTGCCTCCTGGAGCAGGCAGCTGGTGCGACCTGATGCAACAAGATGATGGAACAAAAGAGACACAAAGAGGAAAGACAATGAGAGACATAATAAACCACATAGCTGAGGTGGCTCAGGTGATTGACTGCCTCTCTTCCACATGGGAGCTCCCAGGTTTGATTCCCAGTGCCTCCTAAAGAGAAATTGAGCAGACATGGAGAACACACACACAACAAATGAATACAGAGAGCAGACATTGACCACAAACAATGAGAAGGGGGATAAACAAATAAAATCTTTAAAAAAAAAAAACTTTAGGTGTAGGCTCAGATAAGAAAGAGAGGATACTGCACTTTGCACTTGCCTCAGACTAATCTTGATAGGTCGGCTAAGACAATGAAATTTGCAGATGATGAACCATGCTTTTTGCTTTGGTTTATTTGTTTTGATTAGTTCTTGGCATTAAAAAAAACTCAGTCAGGGGAGGGTTAAGAGTAAGGAGCTCCAAGAGTCAGCTTGTCCTACAGGGCAGTTAATAATCACCCAGAGCTATCTAAAGCACATGTTTGGGAGGCCCAGGAGACCAACATCCTTGAAAGAATGGAAAGAGGAGACTGCCCATCTGCAGTGAGGATTAGTGAGTAGAGAACTCCACACCATGGAGGCTGGTGCCCATCCTCCAATGGTGGCACAAGCTGCCTCAGAAGCTATTCCATGGCTGGAATTGGAAGCTCCTTTTCCCCAAAACAGGGCAGAAATAGACAGTTGGCCACAATATCAGCTACTGATTAGTAAATTCAGCTGGCTAAAGTATAATCCTAAGAACAGCTAAAGTTTGAACCTCTCCAAGTCAGAAAGAATCTCGTAGCCACCATTTTATCTCCAACCCTGGCTGAGGGGAAGCAGGGCTGATTAAAAATTAAAAATCACCAGCTTCTTTCCACCCAGATTGTATTGTAGCCCTACTCTATGCTCTGCCAAACTCTGGCAGGGAAAAAACTGGGGAACTGCACTAGCCTCTGTGGGTAACTGCAGGCAGGCTTAGCCGGCATAGATTGAATAGTTGGATACCCGGGGTTCCATCCCTACACCCCAATAGGATAAGAAAGGAGGTGTGTTTCTCAGCCTCTCTGGGCAGCTGTGAGTATTTCCAGCCTGCACAAACTGGTTTGTTGAAAGCCTTTGATTCCATCTCCAACTCTTCCCTCCCCCAATAGAATGGGAGGGGGCTGGGGTGTTTCCTCAGCCTATCAGGGCAACAGCAGGCACTTTAGGCCTGCAGGAATTCAACTGTTGTGTACCTGTGGCTTCATCCCCACCAGATAGGACAAGAGGAGGGAGGTGCTTCCCCAGCCTCTCTGGATAACTGCGGGTGCTTCTGGTCCACACAGCTTGAATAGTCAGGCATCTGTAACTCCATACACACCCTCAAGTAGAATAGGAGGGGAGCTGGGTTTTCTCAGCCTTTCTGGTCAATGGCAGGCATATATGGCCTGCATGGACTGGACTGTAGGGTGCCTGTGGATACACCCCCACCTGCTACCAAGATAGGAAGGAGCTGGTGTTTCCTCAGCTTCTCCAGGCAACAGCAAGGACATTCGGCCTACAGGGACTGAAATGTTGGGCTCCTGTGGCTCTACTCCCAACCCCCCAAAAAGACAGAATGAAAATGGTGCTTCCTCAGCCTCCAGGCAATAGCAGGCACTTTTGGCCCACACAGTCTCAACTGATGGGCACCTGTGGTTCCATCCCCACCCCCTAAAGGCCAGATGGGACAGTACTTCCTCAGCCTCTCAGGGCAACTGCAGGTGCATTTGGCCCACATGGATTAGAATGTTGGGCACTCAAGAGGTTCCTTCCCCACCCCTGGCTGGAGAAGGGGGAGGCCAGTGGTACATTATCTCGGCAACTGCAGTCAATTTGGACCCACACCGCAAAAATTTTTGCCTACGCCTGCAGCTCTAGCCCCACACCAGGCATGAGAGGAAATAAAAAAAATACATTCCATGTAATATTTTGGGCAATCTAAGCACCTCTTAAAATATATGTATATATATATATAAATAACATTTTTGTAAGCAAATACACATATATGCATATATATTTATATATCATTTTGCAAATGTTTGTATGTATTGTGAGAATTTTGATTTTTACCCACAATAAAAATAAA
>JAKSZT010053851.1:513747-588037 GCA_026826555.1 Tolypeutes matacus | reverse complement strand
AAAAAAAAAAAAAAAAAAAAAAAAAAGATATACCATTCTAATATATAGATTTTCTGAGATCTTTGCAAAAGTAGAATTTGAAATGTTTCTTATGAGCAAAGACCTGGCAAAAAAAAAGAGAATGCAGAATAAAAAGTAATCATTCCATTCCATTTTGATCATATATTTTTCACAAGGGTTTACTAATGGGACAAGACAAGTAATAAAATGAAGAACATAGGCATGTTGTCAAAGTGTGCGATCACTGTGTAAGAAAAAGAGTTGATGACATGGAGCAAGCATGTGACCTCCATAAAACAAATTTTACTCAGCACATTTTTGCCATGGGGTAATGTGTGCCCAATGTTGCGATATTTCCCTGTATTTTTAAGACAAGCTAGATTTAGATGTTTTGTGAAATCTCTCAATTTTAATTGTTGGCTAAATGTCTCTTAAAACACTCTACAATTTGTGTAAAACATGTCTAAGAGTTCTGTTTTTTCCATGTTATCAGTTTGTGACCTCCAATTAAAATGGACCTAAACTACAAAAAAAAAAAAAAAAATACATTGAGGAATATAATAGCAGATTTGAGGAGACAGAGGAAAGAATTGGTGACCCTAGGGCCTCATGAGGACCCACCCTTTTTACAGGCTTGCCTAATGGCCATTTTCTTAGTTCTACCCTCATCAAGCATCTGGGTGTCTACAAAGTCCAGACTTCTTCCTACAAGAGCATTGGGGTGATTGCCACACTTATCCAATCTTTGGGTTAGAGTCTTAGCCCTCTTACTACAGTGAAGTGAAGACAACATCCTCCCTAACTTTTGGCACACAGGCTCAACTCTCTCAGAGCAACAAGTTGACAACCTGGCCTTCCCTAATCCATGGGGGACGGGTCCACCCCTCTCAGTCCAATAGGGTGGTGATCTTAACCTCCCTAATCCTGGGGAAGTGCTCCACCCAATCTGTACCCTGGGGCAGCAAAACTCTTCCCAAACATTGGATGGGAACATCCACCCTCTTCCACTGCCAGGGCAAACTCACCCTCTCTGTACACATGGGGGGTTCATCTCTTGGCCCAAGGCTATGTCTTAATTCCAGATCTCAGCTTCCAAAGTTTTCCTCTTAAATCGGTTTCTCCTTCAATCTCTCCCTTCCATGTCCCTTTTAGTCCAAGCTGACAGTGGTTTTGTTCATACAGCTCTCTCAAAGAACTTGTTGGTATAGCATGCAAGAAGCAGGGGTCTAAGCCATCAGACAGTAAGACTTTCCACAAGTCTTTCTTAGATAACTGCATCTTCAATCCTAATTTAAAAGTTCCAAGTTTGGTTAAGTCCTCAAATGGGGTACTATCATCTGGGAGCTTTATTTCAAGAGACTTGGAAGTTCTGGAATCAATATCTGTTTTCTTTGTGCTCAATAGTTCAGTTCTCAGCTTAGCTCGTCATCTAGCATTTTGCTATAAGCTGCAAGGAAAAGCCAAGCCACATTCTCTGAGTTTCCTTTGGAAAGTTCTTTAGCTAAATGCCCAGGCTTGCAGTTTTCCAATTCTGCCTTCCATAAAACACCAGGAGTTAATCTTCCTAAGTTCTCTGCAACTTCAAAACACAGATGACATTTCCTCAAGTTTCCAATAATAGTTTCATCATTTACTTCTAAGGCATCATAAAAAGTGCCTTTATAATCCATATCCTTACCAATAGTCTCTGCAAAGCAATCTCAGACTTTTCTGTCAAGCAAATCACAATTCCCCCCAAAAATATCCCTTACCCATTTATAAAACCATTCCAGCATTTTGATAATTGCAAAAGCACTTCCCCACTCCTTGGTACCAAATTCTGTATTAGTCAGCCAAAAGGGTGCTTATGCAAAATACCAGAAATCTGTTTACTTTTATAAAGGGTATTTATTTGAGGTAGAAGCTTACAGTTACCAGGCCTTAAAACATGAGTTACTTCCCTCACCAAAGTCTACTTCCACATGTTGGAGCAAGATGGCTGCCAATGTCTGTAAGAGTTTAGGTTTCCTGGGTTCCTCTCTTCCCAGGGCTTGTTTCTCTCAGGGCTCAGCTGCCCTGCTCTCTTCACAAGGCCAGCTGTAGACTATCAGGTGACCAGCTCTGTCTCCCTGGGGCTCACTTCTCTCTGGGTTCAGCTTCTCTGCTCATCTGTGTGTTTACTTCCCAGACTCTAGCTCAAAACTCCAACTCTCTTCTCTGTCATGTAGTTCTCTCTGTGAGTTCCTGCCCACCAAGGGGGTAGGGACTCAATGTCCTACTGATGTGGCTCAATCAAAGCCCTAATCATGATTTAATCACACCCAGGTACAGACCAGTTTACAAACATAATCCAATATCTATTTCTGAATTCATAAATAATGCCAAACTGCTACACTATTTTATGGATTAAATAACACAAAAGCAAAGTGCTGATTTGGCTTATTAAGGTACTCCAAAAACTTAGTTATTCTGATTTTTAAAAATTTAAATAGCTTTAAAAACATGTTTTAATTATATTTTACATACTGATGACTCTGAAACTTATATCTCAATTTTTCACTTCTTTGGGAAACCAGAAAAGCAAATTCAATCAAAAGCATGAGGAATGAAAGAAAGAATAAATATAGGGTAGATATAAACTAAATTTTAAAAAAGAAAGAAAGGCAGAAGGAAAAATCTGTGAAACAAAAGCTGTCAAGGTTCACTCAGGAAGCAGAAACCACACAGTGATTTGAAAAGGAAAAGTTTGATATAATGAATTATGAACTGGTAACAAGGGTTTCAGTAGTAAGGGACAAAGAGAACACTAAAAAAAGAAAGGAAGAGTAGAAAGAGGGAAGAGTGACTTCCTCAAGGACTGAAACAGAGTACCAAGAGAAGGAATAAATTTGGAAGAATGCTCCAACATCACAGGACTGAGATATATACCTCATTTGAAAGGATGTGAATTTCGCCTACTGGATGGCAGACAAGTTTATTGAGGTGCTATAGGCAGAGAAACAAGAAACTGCCTGCAGGAATGGCAAAGAAACACCCTAGCAAACTCCCATCTTTGGCACTGGCAGAACTCTGGGGACTCTTTCCACTTCAACCATCTACTGGTTTTCTTATTAATAAATCAGTTAAAATCTTTGACCTTATTTATTGTATATTTGTATGAGAGCATGATTTTACTAATTTTTGAAAGTTGTCTTTTAACAGTCATACTGAGATGCTCAATTGATTTACCTACCAAAGCTGATAAAATGTATCTCCAGAGATGTGTACACTCATTTGGCCAGCTTAAGGCCATATATGTTTTTCTTTGTCTGAGAGGTGAAGCAAAAGTGATAATAAAACCTTTCTAATTCTGTGCTTCTCTAGTTTATTTTTTCTTTACTAAAACCTCTTATAACAAGAAGATAAAATACAGGGACAATATCAAAAAGGCAATATTTTTCAGCATATTAACAACAATCAATTACAATAGCATCAAAATCCATAAAGTACTTAGTAATAATTTTAAAAATATATGTAAAAGACCAGAATACTGTAAAACATAAATGAGAGAAATGAAAGCTGATCTAAAATATATGGAGAGAATATTTCAATTACTAATTGGCAAAATATTTGAGCACTCAGTTCAAACACACAAACATGCATGCATGCAAGCATGTGATATTGGAATGACCAATAAAGTATGAAAATAAATCATTCATCTAAAGTGCTTAACATAATACTATGCATATTGTAGTTGTTCACAAATATTAGTATTGCTTATGATACTAGCATATTTTAAAATATGTATATAATACATTACTTTATATCTTTGTACTATGTAAGAGTGAAAAAAATGAGCAAAGTATTATTTCATGTTATAATTCTATACATTTTTTTCCTTTTATGTAGCTTCTCTCACCTAAACTCAATACAATGCTGAAAACTTGAACATGATTCCACAAAAATGATTCAAGATGGAATGACTCAGTTTATTTGTCAACATCTGCATATGTTTAAAATTTAGTCAAAATTTACTGATGTAATGAATGAGAGAGGAAATGCTTTGGTAACAAAAGAAGAAGAAAGGGATGAACAATACCTAAGATTATATTCTTAATTTACGGCAATAAAATAAAGTTGGAAAGTAGTAGAAATGACAATAATACTGTTCAGAATCAGGACTTTGTTGAAGCAGTTTAACATAAAGCAAAATATGGGATTAAATTCTAAATTAAATTGAAGACAAATTAGATAAAAAGAGTCAGATGACAGACTTGTTCAGATTTAACTGTACCTGGAAATAGATAAATTAAAGATACCATTTAAGGACTGATGGAGATACCTGAAAAAAGAAAGAAAAAAAATTTTAGAATAATATAAAGTAGCTTTTAATACTTATAGAGCTCTCCCCACGTGCATAGCTCTGTTTTAAACCCTTTGCATTCATCACCTTATTTAATCCTCACAGTAACTCTGTGAGGTAGGGATGTCCCTCAGTTTATAGGTACTAAATCTGAAGCTGATAAATGCAGTGATGTGCTCAACGTTATATCTCTAGTTAATGGAAGAGCTGGGATTTGCCTAAACATTTGTTGCATTCCAAAAATCATGGTTTCCACAACTCTGTGGTAAAGACAACCATGCACTATGTATATTATTTATTGTTGATAATGAAGTATAACTTCCAAGTTCATTCCAGGTTGATACATGAGCAATCATTACAAATAATTACACAGTGTACAAATTAATTACCCTTTTAGTAAGATTCAGAAAAAAATTCTTGTTTGTTTATTTATTTATTTTTATTGGCAGGGTTGATAGAGGAGGGATAAGGAATGAGTCACTGTTTGGGTGATTGAGGGGTTGGATTGTAGACCACTGACAGAGAACACAGAACAGGTTTTCAGGAGGGGAACAGATGAATTTCATTCTGGATATGTCAACTTTGAGCTGTCTGAGCTGTCTAGTAGGCAGTTAAAAGCAGAAAAACCTGAGCTGAAGGTTGATTTAAATATACACCGTAACTGTAGCTATGAGAGACAGGCTTAGGCTCAAACCCACACACTGAAAGCATGAATTACTGTAATCCTACTAAGAATAGCAAAGGAATTATACCATTTGTAAATTTAGTTTTCTTAGAAATAATCATTTCTGAAAATTTCCTGACACAACACTTGGCACACTAGTGTTTTATAAAGACACTTACCATCTCTAAAAATGTTCATCTCATAATACTTTTTGTGTATAGGAAAGGGTAATCTTGAGCATGCAGGGAGCAAGTATGTTTGGAGAGTAAGAACTCTCAAAGTAAGTTAATCTCTGAGAACAAAACTTTTGTTAATTAATCCCAAAGGTCCTCATTCATGTGGCACACAGAGTAGATTCTCCCTGGCCTCATTATGATGTCTCCTTCTTGTTAACTCTTAATGTGTGTTCCCCTTTGAGAGCTGTGTCATGGGATAAAGTGGATTGATCACCCTGGAAATTAAGGCAGGCAATTTTAGTATCTTTTTAATATGATAATGAAGTGTACCTTCTAAATTCATTCCAGGCTGATACATGAGCAATCAGTACTATACAAATTAACACCATTTCAGTAAGACTCAGAAAAAGGTGCTTGTTTCTTTTTCTTTTTTCTTCTAATTGGGCAGTGGTGGTAGAGGAGGTGATGAGGAAAGGAGTCAATGTTTGGGTGATTGAGGGGTTGGATGTGGACCACTGATAGAGAGCACAGAACAGGGTTTTGGGTGGGGGAGCAGATGAATTTCTTCCATTTCTTAAAATGGATAAAACAAATAAATTAATTAAAAATAATATGTCAGGGTTGTGCCTATCATTCGGTGAGGCCTGTTAGAACAGCCTGCCAGCCTTCTCCTAATGACACATTTATCCATGGATATGGAATCTCTACACTGCAATATTGAGAGATATGTGGAAGACAGCAGCTAAGGCATTTTGTGTTGGAACTAAGTTTCAAATGAAAATCTTCTAAGTCCTGGTCATATGTCCTTCAAGATAATTCTAAAAAATTTTCCACTAAAATAACTCCAAAGCCTGATAAGAGAGAATATTGGGGACAGGACATAAGGAGGGGAAGCAAGTTTAAGGTTGCTGCAATTTTTTGAGTCACATTTTATCTTACATTCTAATTCCTAATAGAGCTGCCATTTTCAATTTTAAAAAATTATTTATTTATTTATTTATTTATTTATTTACATGATAAACACATGATAACGAAGTTAGGTCTATTCAAAAATGAGCCCAGACTACTCCTTCATGAAGGTTTCCCAAACCCACCTTGAATTGTTCACAATTTGAAAAGCACTGTATTGTTTCCCCTCCAGTAATTTTAAATGCCACACTGTGCATGTCTGTGAGGGATGCATATATGTAGATGATGTTATGGTCCTTGAGTAGATGTAAACCTATAAGCTGAAAAGTAGGTATATTTTATATGTACTTGGCTTGATCTTCCATTACAAATAACTCTTTTCTGAAATGACAATATATTGAGACTCTTCTTTAACTAAGGAAGATTTGTTAAAATATGTATATTTCCTTGAGTGGTAGATACATAAGTTTTGTGTGTCAGTTTTAGAGAAGAAAATCCAAGCCCTAAAGAGTAAAGTGTTTTATAATTTTCAAGTTGGAAGAATATTTAAGAAATGATGACTTTTCAAATATGTAGTGATATACGGTTTAATTTTTTACACTTTAACTTGTCTTGAGTTAAATGAACCCATAAGGTAGGAAGCATATGGTCCATAAATTGGGAGCAGTGTGACTTCTTTAGAAGTGAGGACATTCAGGGACAAAGTTTCACAAGTTATTCTGGAGCCAGGCTTTCCTGCCTTCCAATTTACTTAAGGCATTTTCATTAATAAAGAAGGAGAGCCAAAATACTGTCTTACTGGGCTTCATTCTCTGGGTGGATTAGAAAAGATAGAATCCACAGCTTGAAAGAAGGCTTCCTCTCATAAGTAGTCAGCCTAGTCTGGGGAGCATGAGAGAGAGTACAATGAACTTTACAGGGTCCCAGCACCCACAGGTTCTGGGACCAAATAGGAGATAGACCTGGGAGGACTCCACCTGTATATGAGTGCCTGAGGAAAACAGACACTGGTGAACCTTCTTGACACAGGGATCAAATAGGCAGGGGCTTAGGCCTTGTGATTTCTTCCATAACTTTGAACATTGTACAGATATACTGCATGGCCGTGATGCCTTGGATAAGAGTCTGAAAGAAGCAATATACCTAATACTGACTAACTCCATTCTTTGTACTGGACAGTATGCTAAGAAATTTAATACTTTATCTCTATATTGTTATGGAATAGGTGCAATTATTATCCCCTCCTTTACAGTTAAGGTAAGTGAGTCTTAGAGAAGTTATTTACCCAAGGCCACTCAGAGCCTGAATCTGGAGTCCAAATCTGTCTGATCTAGAGTACAATCACTAAGTCATTACACTACACGATACCATGGAGGACAGGATAATATGAAAGAATAATCAGAATGAAATTTGTAAGGGCAGAAAATGAAATCCAAACAGAAATAAAGAGAGGAAAGGAGCCAGGAAAAGAGAAAGGGTGGGAGAAAAGCAAAAAAGAAAAATAATGCCAAACAAATAGCATAGGAAACAGAGTCCTTGGAATGTGGTATTCTGAGCACTCACATGAGGCTGATTCTATGAAGTTAAACTTCTATTCATTTGTTTGGCCATTGGGTTTCCTGTTCTGTGAACTGGATGTTTATACCCTTTGCCAATTTTTCTATTGGGTTCTTTCCCCTCTTAGTTTTATTTACGGAGGAGGGTCTTTATATTCTTGTTATCAATTTTGTGTTTCAGTTATTTTTTCTCAGTGGCTTGACTTTTGGCCATATATAAGATGCATTTGTTTGGTATATACTTTTTTTTATGTGGCTATACTTAAATGTGTATGCACCAGACTTCAAAAAACATGTAGTAAAAAAACTTATAGAATTGAAAAGAGAAATAGACAAGTGCACAATTGTAGTTAGATATTTCCACACCCTACTCTAAGCAATTGATATAACTACTGGAACAGGAATCAGCAACATCAATAACAGCAAGGAATATCAATATCAGCAATATCAATAACATCAATATCAATATCAACAAGGATATTGAGGTTAAACAACATCATCAACCAGTAGGTTCTAACTGGCATTTATAGAACACTTTACCCAACAACAGCAGCATACACAGTCTTTTCAAGCACACATGAAACATTCAATAAGATAAATAATATTTTGTGACAATAAATAAATCTCAAGAAAATCAAAAGAACTTAAATTGTTCAGAGTATTTTCTCTGATGATGAAAGACTAAGACTAGAAATCAATAAAAGAAGGACAATAGGAAAATATCTACCCAATTGGAAATTAAATATTACACTTTTTAATAACCCATGTGTCAAAGGAGCAGTCTTAAAAGAAATACAAAATTACCCAGAACTGAATGAAAAATGAGAATATTATAACTTATTAAAATTTTTCATGCAGCTAAGCAGTGCTGAGAGGAAAATTTATATCACTAAAACACATATATTGGAAAACACTAAAGTTTTAAAGTCAATATCAAGAAACTAAACAGAATAAGATCAAAATAAACCTAAAGCAAGCAAAGGAAGAAATAATAAAGATAAGACCAAAAATCAATGAAATTGAAAACAATAGAGAAATCAATGAAAGATGAAACTGGTCCTTTAAAAAAAATCAACAATATTCATAAACCTTTAGCAAAACTCACAAAGATAAAAAGGAAGACCACATAAATAGCCAATATCAAGAGTAAACACAGGATATGAAAACCAATCTTGCAGCCATTAAATGATAGTAATGAAATACCACAAATAAACTTATGCTCATAAATTCAATGAAGTAAATGAAATGGACCTAATCCACAAACTATCAAAACTCAACCAATAATAAATAGAAAATCAGAATATTTCTGAGGATGAAGAAACACTTCCCAACTTATTTTATGAGGCTAGTATTATCCAATACTAAAAACAAGACAAAGAGTGTACAAATATAGAAAGTTACAGACCAATATCTCTCATAACTTTAGATATAAAACTTCTCAAATAAATGTTAGCAAATTGAATCTAGCAATATATAAAAGAATTATACCTCACAATCAAGTGTGGTTTATTCGAGACATACAAGACTGGTTCAATATTTGAAAATCAGTCGATGTAATCTATCATTTCAACATATTTAAGAAGAAAGACTCTATGGCCAAAACAATTGATACAGGAAAAGAACTTTACAAAATTCAACACCATTGATGATTAAAAAAAAAACCTCTCTGCCTACTAAAGAGAGACTAAAGGAGACTCCCTCAATTTGTTCTGGATATTTTAGCCAGAGGAATAAAAGATATAATTGCAATGTTGATGATAATAACAATAACAAACTGTCAAAGGTCTATACAGTTCAGAAAGGAAGTAAATGTTTTTAATCAGGGAAAACATGATTGTCTATGTAGAAAATGCTATGAAATTTTTTAAAAGCTACCACCAATAGTGAGATAAGCCAGATGTAAAATAAAAAAGCAGTACATAAAAGTCAATCATTTTCAGTGCTTTACTAATAAACAGTAGGACACTAAATTTAAAAATACCATTGTAAAAACATAAAAAGTACAAAATCCTTACTTATAAACCTGCCAAATATGTACAAGACCTTTGCAAGGAAAACTACAAAACCTTGCCTAGAAGAGTTAAAGTCCTGAATAATTAGAGAAATATATTATGATGCTGCTTTGGAAGATTCAATAGTAATAAGATTTCAATTTTCCTCAAATTTATTTATAGATTCAACATACTCCAAATTAAATTTCTAGCAGGCATTTTATTTTGAGAAATTGATTCTAAAATTCATAAGGGTCTAAGATAGGTGAAACAACTTTGAAAAGAACAGTTTTGGAGGATTTACACTACAGAATTCAAGACATATTAGTTACCACAGTTCTTACTACAGTGTGGTATAGGCACAATACGGACAAAATGATCAGTGGAACAGAATAGAGAGTACAAAATAGACATCTACATATATGGTCATTTGAGCTTGAGAAAAGTACTGGAAAGATATGGACTTCCCTATGCAAAAAGCTAACTCTAACACATACATTGCACCGTATATAAAAATAACTCAAAATGAATTATATGCATAAATATAAATATAATACTATAAAATTTTCATAAGAAACTACAGGAAGGTGCCTTTATGACATCAGCTTAGGCAAAGATTTTTAGATACAACATTGAAAGTATTTCCCCTAAAATAAAATAATGATTCTTTAGGTTTGTTCAAAATTAAGGACCTCCATTTTGTTTATTTATTTATTTTTTTTTTTTTTTTTAATTTTTTTATTGTGGGTAAAAATCAAAATTTTCACAATACATACCAACATTTGCAAAATGATATATAAATATATATGCATATATGTACATTTGCTTACAAAAATGTTATTTATGTATATATATAAATATATTTTAAGAGGTGCTTAGATACCCAAAATATTACACGGAACCCACTGGGATTCCCATGTTGCCCACCTCCCACACCTCCCACCACATCCCACACAAACATCTCCCACAAGTGTGGCCCACCACCCTCAATAGACTGACACATCCTGGGGCCTTGCCACCAACCATAGACCACAGTTCACACCGTAGAAAGGACCTCCATTTTGAAAAACAATGTTAGTGGAGCTAAAAGATAAACCACAGTCTGCAAAACAATATTTGAATATCAAATATTTGATAAAGTATTTATATCATGAAGATATGAAGGACTCTTAAAAACTCAATATTAGGGAAACAAGCAACTCAAATTTTTTAAAGTATAAATTATTTTAACAATTTACCAAAGAAGATGGCAAATAAGCACATGAAATGATGCTCAACATCATTAGTCACTGGGAAACTGCAAGTGAATACTACAATGAAATACCATGATACGTCTATTAATATTAGAATGTCTGAAATTTAAAAAGTCTGGCCATAATGTCTTGGTAAAGATGTGGAGGAACTGAAACTCTTATATACTGTTGATGGAGATGCAAATTGATACAATGACTTTGGAAAATAGTTTGGCAGTGTCTCAAAATTAACTTTGGATTGTGGGAAGATGGCATCAGACTGACAGTCAAAGCTCAATGCTCTCATGGAAACAATGGAGAAAGAGCCAAAAGCTGTCCTGGGGACCTGCTTTGGGGGACAGCAAACCAGGACAGTGCTACACAATTCTCAGGACACTGAGTAACAGAGAAAGGAAGAAGCTGAAATAACAAATGTGAGTTACCAAGCCCCTGCAGCAGCTGGGAATGTCTCCCTCCCAAGATATTAAGCAGGGGTAAAACCCTTGGCTCACTGCAGCTGACTCAGAGAAGAACAGACATCTTTCTTCCTGTTAACTGTTTCAACAGAAAAGGAAGGGGGAGTTGAAGGGGCTTTTCTTCAATGAATTCTGGTTAGTAGAGCCTGCTTTGAATCTCTGCTCTAGAGATTCAACGCAGGAACACAGGGAAGCCAAGACTGAAAATCCTGTACAGAAACGTGCTTCATCTGCTGGCCTGTCTGGAAATTACATGGACAAAATGTTTTGGGATCTCTCTGTATCCTCACTTCTGGGAGAAAATCTGTGCCCAATTAGTGAGTCCCTGGCCTGACTGTGATAACTTAGACTGGGCAATTTTAAAGACTCAGATAGGTTGAACCAATTGTCAAAGAAGTGCTGTTAAAAAAAATAGGCAAGAGAGAGAAATTGGCCATCCGAGTAAATTCACCAACATATTCAGATGTCTAGGCACCAGCAATATATTACAAGCCATACTAGGAAACAGTAAGAGATAGCCCAGCCAAAGGAACTAACCAAATATCCTAAAGATATACAGGATTTAAGACAGTTAATCAGAGATAATCACACAATTTTCCTAAACCATTTCAAAGAATTTAAATATGACTAAGGAAATAAAAGATATTAAGAAAACATGTGGTGAGCATAAAGAACATTATTTGAAAGCCTGCAAAGAAAAGTAATGACTTATGGGAATGAAAGACATGATGGATGTGATTAAAAATACATTAGAGGCACATGACACAGATTGGAATTGTTCAAAGACAGAATTAGTGATTTTGAAGACAGAACATCTGAACTGGAAAAGACAGGAGAAGAGTAAAAGAATGGGAAAAATGGAAAGTCTCAGGAAATTGAATGACAATGTGAAACACACAGACATTCATATTATCTGTATCCCAGAAGGTGAGGAGAATGAAAAAGGAGCATAAAGAGTATCTGAGGAAATAATAATAATTTTAAAATTCCCAAACCTTATGAAAGACAAAAATATCAATATCCAAGAAGAACGACACAACCCAAACAGTATAAATCTGAACAGCCATACCATGAGACACCTACTATTCAAAATGACAACTATCAGTGATAAAGAGAAGATTCTGAAAGCAACAACAGAAAAGCAAAGCATCACATACAAGGGAACCTTGATAAGATTAAGCACTGACCTCTCATCAGAAGCCATGAAGGCAAGAAGAAAGGGATGTTTAAGGTAATTAAAGAAGAAAACTGCCAGCCAAGAATTCTGTATCCAGCAAAACTGTCCTTCAAAAATGAGGGTGAGTTTAAAATTTTCACATACAGACAAAAACTGATAGACTATGTTACCAAAAGACAAGAATTATAAGAGATACTAAAGGGAATGCTGTAACCTGAAAGGAAAAAAAGGGGTGAGAGATTTGGAGAAGAGTTTAGAAATGAAGATTATTAAGAAGGGTAAACTAAAGAAGATGGATAATAGAATGATATGATAACAGAGAGTCAATTGAAAAAATGGATGAAGTAATGTTTTTAGAGTAATAACATTGGATGTTAATGGCTTGATCTCTCCAATAAAAAGACATAGACTGATAGAATGGATTTTAAAAAATATGAGGTCTGTATATGTTGTCTACAATGAGACCCATCTCAGTTGTAAGGACATAACCAGGTTATAACTGAAAGGTTGGAGAAAGATATTCCATGCAAATAGTAAACAAAAAAGAGCCAGAGTAGTGATACTAACATCAGACAAAATAAATTTCAACTGCAAACTATAATAAGGCATGAAGAAGGTTATTATATATTAATTAAAAGGGGCAATTCGCCAAGAAGAAATAACTATACTAAATATTTTTGCACCTAACTGGAGTGCCCCAAGGTAAATGAGGTGCACACTGGCAAAAGTGAAGGGAAAAATAGATGTCTTTACAATAATAGTTGGAGACTTCAATCCACCACTCTCAGTTTGTATAGAAAATCTGGACAGAGGATAAATAAACAGAGAATTTAAATAATATGATAAAGGAACTAGACCCACTAGACACCTATATAGCATTGTACCCCACAACAGCAGGATATAATTTCTTTTTAAGTGCTCATGGATCCTTCTCCAAAACAGACCACATGTTGGGTCACAAGACAAGTCTCTATAAATTTAAAAAGATTGAAATTATACAAAACACTTTCTGTGATCATAACGGAATAAAGCTGGAAATTAATAAAGGAAGGAAAAAGGGAAAATTCATAAATATATGGAGATTAAACAACACACTCTTAAATAATCAGCGAGTCAAAGAAGAAATTGTAAGAGAATTCAGCAAATAGCTTGAGAAGAATGAAAATAAAAACACAACATATCAAGCCCTATGGGATACTGCAAAGGCAGTGCTAAGAGGGAAATTTATAGCCCTCAATGCTTACATTTAAAAAGAAGAAAAACTAAAATTGAAGACCTAACTGCACACCTGGGAGAACTGGAAAAGAACAGCAAACTAATCCCAAACCAAGCTGAAGCAAAGAAATAATAAGGATCAGAACAGAAATAAATGAAATTGAGAACAACAACAACAAAAATAGAATCAACAAAATCAAAAGTTGGTTCTTTTTAAGATCAACAAAATTGAAAAAACCCTTAGCTAAACTCTCAATAAAAAAGTGAGAGAAGATGCAAATAAATAAAATCACAAATGAGAGGAGGGCATCACCACTGATGCTGCAGAAATAGGAGAGATCGTAAGAGGATAATATGAACAACAGTATGCCGAAAATCTAGATAATGTAGAGGAGATGGACAAATTCCTAGAATCACACGAACAACCTATACTGACCCCAGAAGAAATAGAAGACCTCAACAAACCAATCACAAGGAAAGAGACTGAAACAGTCATCAAAAACCTCTCAAAGATGAAAAGCCCAGGACCAGATGGCTTCACAGGTGAATTTCACCAGTCATTCAAAGACAATCTTATACCAATCTTGCCCAAGCTCTTGCAAAAATTGAAAAGGAAAGAATGCTACAAATTCATTCTATGAAGTCAGGATCACCCTAATACCAAAACCAGACAAAGATACTACAAAAAAAAAATAAAAAAAAAGAAGAAAAGAAAATAACAGAACAATACCTCTAATGAATATAAATGCAAAAATTCTCAACAAAATACTTGCAAAGAGAATCCAAAAGCACATTAAAAGAATTATACAGCACGCTCAAGGGAGTTTTATCCCAGGTATGCAAGAGTGGTTCTACACAAGAAAATCAATTAGTGTAATAAACCGCACTAATAAACTGAAGAAGAAAATCACATGATCCTCTCAACTGATGCAGAAAAGTCATTTGATAAAATACACCACCCTTTCCTGATAAAAACACTCCAAAAAATAGGAACAGAAGGAAGCTTTCCAATGTGGTAAAGTGCATCTATGAAAAACCTACAGCTGGCAGTATACTCAAAGGTGAAAGACTGGAAGCATTTCCGCTGAGATCAAGAACAAGACAAGGATGTCCACTGTCACCATAGTTATTCAATATCGTGCTAGAGTTTCTAGCTAGGGCAATTAGCCTAGATAAAGAAATAAAAGGCACCCAAATTAGAAAGGAAGAAGTAAAACTTTATCTGCTGATGAAATGATCATATATGTAGAATCTACTGAATAATCCACAAGAAAACTACTAAAATGAGTTCAGCAAAGTGGTGGGATACAAGATTAGTACACAAAAGTCAATAGCATTTTTATACACTACTAATATGAAATCTGAGGAGGAAGTCAGAAAAAAAATCCATTTATAATAGAATCTAAAACAATTAAATATTTAGGAATAAACTTAACCAAGGACATAAAAAGACCTGTATTCAGAAGACTACAAAACAAAGCTAAAAGAAATGAAGAAGACTTAAATAAATGAATGGACACTGAGAATGCAAACTATTCTACAGTGGCAGAGAGCATATCCATGGTTGCCTTGGGATAGCTGGGAGAAGGTTGAGAGGTAGAGATTACAAAGAAGCATGAGAAAATTTTGGAGGGATTTGTACATGTTTATTTTCTTGGTATTGGTGATGGTTTCATGAGTGAATACATATGTCAAACTTATCTAGTTATACACTTTTAAAATGTGCTGTGTATTGTACGTCAATTATACCTCAATAAAGCTGTTAAAATCTGATTAAGAAATGAGCAGACAAACCCAATGGTTTAGCAAGAAATTGGGACTGACCTGGAAAATCATACAAATGCTTCTCATATGACAAAGAAAATGTCTTGGACCTAAGTTACATCTTTTGACTCACAGAAAGGAAACAAGTCCTTCTTCTTCATGCATAATCCTCTACAAATTCCAGATGGGTGAAAAATTAAAGAAATTTTTAAGTTTCTTGTGTATGAAGATGATGGGGAGGTTTGGGGCTAGATTTATAGAAAATTAAAATGCTAAAGAAATATTTAATATTCATGATTTTGATAAAGCAATTTAATTTTTTACAGGGTGCCAAAAGTTTTCTATTTACTATGGAATAATTATTAATCTTCCTAATAATCAGGGAAAAATGAATGATGTTTGTTTTAAATACCCCAGGGTCAATAGGAATGCAACTATATTGCCAAAAATTACGTATTTTGTAATTGTTCTTTCTCTATAGGTACAAACTACTGGGAAAAAAATCCCCTAAGGGGAACTTTCACAATCATCTCCATCAGGTTCAAATAGACACAAATAAAAAATTTCCCTTCAATAATGGAGGACTAAGGGTCAGTAGGATTACCTTTCTTACTTTGCTTCGTTGGTCTTAAATTGTTACTCTTCATCAAATATTCATTGAATTCTTATGCAGAAACACCCACACTACTCTATCAGGAATGGGAAAGATGCTGAGATGTTAGTGTTTGATGATAAAATTATCTTGTAATTGTGTATGTGTGTGTGCATATGTGCCATGTAAGACCAAAGAATAAATCATTTAGAATGAGCTGTACTTTCTCTGGTGAAGATATATTCAGGTAAGTCACAAAATTCCACTTGTATTTGATAAGATATTGTAGTTGAAATTAAATTTTGAAAGATGGCAAAAATTCTTATTAAGTGCATGGATGGAACTCTTGTTTTATATCCAAAGACAAGAATGAATAGGCTGACAGTATCTGTTTCATGTTAGGTGGGCACAGAGTGTGCAATGTATGTGAGCCTATTTCTCCTTTTGTTAGTTCTATATCTGTTCTTTTGGCATCAAAATCTCAGATTTCCTCTCCATGTAAACTCCATTCAGATTACCTTTCATTTCTACTGAACTCTGAAATTTACAAAGCATTCTCACATGACTTAAATAACATAGTCTTACAATGCTGTAGTCAGATCAGAAATTTCTCTTTTACTAAAAGGACACTGAAATAGAACTACTTATTCAACAGCCTTGATTTATTAAGAGGTCAATCTATGAATGAAAACTCAAGCTCTTGACTCTTAGTCCACTTGATAAATTGCTATATTGGATTTTAAATATTACCCTTTTTCACTTTATGCTTTTGCAAAAATGGATTCAGAAAAGCCACAAAACCTAGTCTTAAAAATAAAAGGAAGTGACTCCCACATAGTCTCTGATGCCTATATTCCAACTAATCAGATTTTGTGTCCGCTCTTCTGTCCTGGTTATAGTTCTGGGATGAGAAACCTAGTCAGTATTTCCATTAAATCAGCTGCTTCCAGTGAAAAACATCAAATGTTTATTTTTTGAGATTTGAATATCCTCAAAACTCTTCTTTAGTTATCATACACTTTTGAAACACCATCATGCACAATTGCAATCATATTAAGAGATATTAAAGAATCTTTGTATCTAACAATTTGTCAATGGAAGAAAAATCAAGCCATTTTTGTTAATGTCACAGTCCACACTGAATATGTTTTTAATATTTATCTGAAGTTTATCAAAGTTGAAGCATAACACTGAATTACATTTTGCCACTATTTGTGGCACTCATTATTTAAATTTGTCAAAGAAAATCTAGAAATGTGAAAGATGTGAATGGAATTAAAGCAAAGGCAAAGAACTGAAAGAAAAATTAATATAATTTTATGTCTTTCTGGCTATGTTGCTTTAGATGAAGATTGGGAAAATATGAGGAGCATGAAGTGTGCAGAAATCAATATGTAGGTAGAGTTGAAGGAAGAAAGAGAAGAAATCAAATGGATCCAGTGTTTATACTAAGTCACAGCTTCTGGGCTAGATGGTGTCAATTCATTATGACACATGCTCTGTTGAACTACTACTCTGGCTATATAGCAATGGGGAATAATTCAAGGAGGTGAAGAGGTGATAGAAATTGAGGCTGTAAATATCTGTACTGTTTAGCTCAATTTCTGTTAGTAACAGTAAAAACTGACAATGAGAAAATTTATTGATAGCTTACCATGCACGAGGCACAGTTGTAAGGTCTTTGTATAAATCATACCTAGTTGATTCATCTAATTCCCTAGTTTTAAGTAACTTATATGCACTGTTGACTCAGAAAATGATGTTGCTGTCAGACCTCTTTCCTGAATTCCAGGCTCATATTCAATTTTCTATTAAATATATTCTTTTGGTCATCTAATAGACATCTTGAACTTAATATGTGAAAAGAAGAGAAATAGTCCCCAAACCTGCTTCTCTAACACCACTACTGACACAGTCTCAGGCCAAAACTCCTGATCCCATTCTTGTTACTCTTTTTCAGACTCCTATATCCAACCCTTCTACAAATACCATCCATCCCAGATGAATCTGACTTCTTCTTATCAACTCCACCATTACCAGCCTGGTCCAAGCCACCATCATCTCTCAAATGGCACATATTTTGTCTACATCATTCCCCTGAGTCTACTCTTACCTCTTTAATGAATATTCTTGGCAGAATTGTTTTTAATTTCTTAGGTGCTAAAAGAAATACCACATAACAGGTTGGCTTAAACAATGGACATTTATTGGCTTGCAGTTTTGAAGCTAAAAGAAGTTCCACTGAGGCATCAGCAAGGCAATGCTTTCTCCCAAAAAAACATTCTATGGCATTCTGTGGCTGGTGGCTATTGATCCTTGGGGTTCCTTGTCTTTTCAATATCATGATGATATTCTATCCTTTCTCTTATGCCTTTATCTTTCATGGTTTACTCTCTGTATCCAATTTCCTTTACTTCTATGACTTCAGCCATATTGGATTAAGTCTCACCCTAATTCAGGTTGGGTACACATTAACTAATATCTGCAAAGGTCCTATTTACAAATGAGTTCACACTTACAGGACTATGGGTTGGGATGTGAACAGTCCCTTTGTGGAGGACATGAATCCATCTCCAACACTGAGTGATTCTTTTAAAGATAAAAGTAAGAAGACATAACTTTCTACTTTCTCCTAACTTTCCAATAGTGTCCCATCACACCTAGAATAAGATTCAAAGTTTTTTTTACCAAGTACTGTATCTGACATCTAGGTTGATTGACAACCTCCACTCCATTCTCTTCCTTGCTCTCTGCTCCATCCACACTGGTCTCCTTGCTGTTTCTCAGACAGATCAATCATATTCTGTCTTAGAGCCTTTGTATCTGATTTTCCCTTTTCCCAGAACAATCTTTGGGTGAACCACTTACTTCAATTAGGTCTCTAGCTGAGCTGTCACTTCTTTAGAGAATTTACCAACTTCTGCCCTTACAAAGCTTTACTTTCTTCATAGTATTTCTCCCTATTTGACTTGAAATCCCACACCTATTTGTTTGTGGGTTTATGACCTTCCCCATTAGAATATAGGCATTAGGAAAACAAGAATTTGTCTCATTCAATATTGCATCACTGAAACAAAGAAGATTGTCAAGCTAGTGAGACTAGATAGCTGGTGAGTGAATAAGTGAATGAAACCATGGAAAAAGCATAGATGATAGAACTTATTATCTCTGTTTTATATATGCAGAAAATGGAGAAGTTATCTATCAAGGGTCACACAGCCAGGAGGTGGCCATATCTAAAAATGCATAGTTACATTTGACTTCAATCCTCAGCTCTTTACCACCCACAACAATTAAAACACAACTATAATATAAGAAATTATATGCTATATGATCTAAGAGAGTTACAAAGTATCTTTGGTGGGAAGAAATAAGTCAAAGCAAAAGAAATTACATGAAATAAAAAGAAATTTCCTAGAGGATGAAACTCATAAATTGCTTTGAAAAAAGGTGGGTTTTTACATGGTGGTAAAATGGCACACAGGCATAGAAATATGAGTAAAAGTACAGAGTATGTGGCAGAGTCTTCAAAAAACTGATAAGTCTGGTTTGACCAGAGAGAGGAATGTTTTGAGAATGGTAGGAAATAAGGATGTTAACACAATACCCAAGGAACCTAGATACAATATATTTCATAGTTCCTCTACCCACTTTCCATAATGTTTCACTGGCCTCCTTCTAGCCTTGGTATCCTCAGTCTTGCTTCTTCCCAGCCATTGGAACTGGAGGTATATTTTCATAATGTTTTCCCCCCTTTACTTAAAGAGGCAATGTTTTGATTTCACATAATATTCCTAAATTGAAGAACTAAAAAGAAGAGCTTGCACACTCAATTGTTTTGTTGTTATTGTTGTATCTAGCAAGTTTATACTTTAGGAATTGGTGTTGGGAGTCACTTTTAACACTTTAACTTGTTGTGCACATGCACATCTTTCTATTTTTCTGTGTTAGGGTTATTGAAAGTACAATAAGATCTCACTAAAACATGAGGATAAAATGTTTTCAATGTTTATACAAATTTAAAATAAACTACTTTAACATTTTCTTACTAAAAACAGGAAGAAGATATTAAAGGAAATGATTAAATAATATTAATAATAGCAATATACCCTAAGCTGCATAGAAGATAATAGAATGTGTTCAGAAAAATAAAGAGTTGGTTTACAGGGCACATAAAGCTTTATCAACAGACAAGGATGTGAATTCTGGCTTTAATACTTAGTGGTTGTGTGACCTTGGAATATTTACATAAACTCATTTGCAAAATAAAAACAATATGCCTTCAAGCTTCTTATCATAGAGCATTTACTTAATCTCCTCTCTCTCTGCATGTCCTCTCTCTCTCTCAGTCAGTCTGCAAAATGGAGACTATAACAGTACTTTTTCATGGGACTGTTAATAATATCAAATGGCAGCATTTATATAATGTCCTTACATTGTGTCTGACACATGATAGATGTTCAATAAATGGAGGCATCACCTTCTGCTGTTATCCTCCTTCTCATCTTCTTTCAATACATGACAAAAGCTTACATGTCTAGCATTGCCCTCTTAATATTGCATTCAACATAGTTTCAATCCTTTCATATCTTATAATAACATGGGTATAAGCAAGAAAAGGCAAATTTAAATCAGTAACTCAGAGAGGATATGGAAAGCTTGAAGGAAACCAAAGCTCTCTGTGACTTGGAGTCAGGGACTAAGTGAGCAAATTCAAGATGCCAAGTGTACATGGGAAATTCAAGGGATATCATTAAAAGAGAGGTCAATTTCCAAGACATCAGAAAAGAAAACATGTTGCAGATAGAAAACCAACAAAATGGTGTAACAGTGCTGTATAGAATTTCTCTAAAAAATAACTGAAGGGTCATTTTTTTTCTTTTAT
Organism: Tolypeutes matacus; assembly: GCA_026826555.1. Lineage (NCBI taxonomy): Eukaryota > Metazoa > Chordata > Mammalia > Cingulata > Chlamyphoridae > Tolypeutes > Tolypeutes matacus. The sequence continues at coordinate 567,079 of JAKSZT010053851.1, read as the reverse complement.
GGCAGACTCTAAAGCTCAATTTATGGGGACAAAATCATTATCAATTTTAAGTGTCATGTGGTGAATTAAAAACTGAAGAAAAATGAAGCATTACTATCTGGATAATGGTTTCAATTAAAAGTAGATTTTATTATCTTGGTTTCAGACTCCTGAAATTCTTCTTCAGTTGGAAATTATGCCATTCATCTAATCTTGGATCACTAAATGCTGTCGGATGGCAATGTTTGTCTAAGGAGACTCTCTTCCCTGAACCATTCAACATATCACAAGTGGGAGAGAATGGATACCAGAAATTATTCTTCAGTAACTGGGTTTAACAGAGATTAACAGACCAGCCAGAGCTCCAGCTCCCCCTCTTCCTATTTCTATTGATCCACATGGTCTCCACAGTGGGAAAGTTGGGATTGGTCTTTTTAATCAGGACCAGTTCTCAGCTTCATACCCCCATGTATTATTTCCTCAGTAACTTGTCTTTCATAGATCTATGTTACACCTCTGTTATAATCCATAAAATGTTAGAAAACTTCATATCAGAGAAGAATTTCACCGTTTTTTCTGAATGCATGACCCAGCTCTTTTTCTTCTGCTTATTTGGTATTGACGACTCTTACATGCTCATAGCTATGGCATATGATCGTTATGTTGCCATCTGTAACTCCTTGCTCTACAATGTCACAATGGTCTGATAGAGTCTGTTTTATGTTGGTCTCCAATATACATAGTAGGGGTTATTGGGGGTTTGGTTCACACCTGCTACATATCTAGTCGCTCCTTCTGTGGAACTGTCATACATAATTACTTCTGTGACATTCTTCCTCTTCTGAGTATCTCCTGCTCAAGAGACTACACCAAGGAACTTTTAGTGATGATCGTGCTTGGATTAAATGAATTTGCATGTGTGTTAGCCATATTCTTCTACGCTTTCATCCTTTCCAGTATCCTGTGCATCCGCTCAGCTGAAGGCAGGTCCAAAGCCTTTAGTACCTGTAGCTCCCATCTTGCAGTTGTTGCGGTACTTTATGGCTCATCATCTTTATGTATTTTAAACCATTGTCTACCAGTGGCACAACCCAAGAGAAGGTGGACTCTGTGTTTTACACCCCAGTGATTCCCATGCTTAACCCCCTTATCTACAGTCTTAGGAACAAAGATTCAAAAAGCCCTAAAAAAGGCTCTGAAGAGTGAGATACTCTCCAGGTCTGTGTAGAAAACAGCACTGTTAAACAAAGCTTTCATCTTGTTTTTCATCTATATTTGGTTGTAAGTATGACTAATTTCAAGTCAGGGGGCAGATTAAGATAAACAGAAATGTCTGTGTGATTTATTTTTGTTGACTTTCATTTCCTCTTTTAGTGTCCTACCCCAATATTCAATGCTTTTGCAGTCTCCCTTGGCCTCTAGCCACTAAAGAAGCAGTCTACCCCACCTGGGCTATTCTCATCTTTACTCTTCTAAGCTTGTATAAATATATATATATTTATATATATACACATATACACACATATATTTTTACCACAAAATCTGTGTTTTGTATAATTGCTCTTGAAAAACAAACCTTCTGACCAAACCTATTTTAAACTCTTAATGTCTAATTATAGCTGAATGTCAAATCCTCTCAGAAATACCTGCATATTAATACACACCAGGGTTCTGGAATGGACATTTCTTAGTAGAATCTTAAGGGAATCTAATTTCTAGTAGAGTAGCTTCATGAGACTTTCAGGCACTGTTACAATTTTTGAAGATGACATTTATCTTGCAGAGTTCTAAAATGGCTTGGAGAATGGTCTGGAAGAGTAGCAAGAAGAGATAAAATTATTTTAATGTTCATCATAATTTTCAGTTAACCTCTTTCCAACTTGTTGCATACATCGACTCCTCTAAGTTGGATCTCAAGATTACTTCCTCTAGGACAGGGCTTCTTAACTTTTTGGTTCCATGGACCACTTTGCCAGTCAGGTGAAAACCACAGACCCCCTTCTCAGAATGTAGCAGCAGATAGTTTCATGACGCTCAATGAGTGTTGGGTCTAACAACTCTGTAATTTCGATGACAGTAAACAATTTTTCGAGATACGCAACAACTATAATGTGATGTGAAATGAATACTATTGTAATTTATTGTGTACATTCATAAGTGAAAGAAAGGCAGTTAGAGGTGAAAGAAAATAAAGATAACAAGTTGATTTTTTAAAATTCAAGCTCATGGACCCCTGGTTAAGAACCCCTTCTCTAGGATGACTTCCTTAATTGTTTGCTGTCATTACTCAGTATATTCCATAATCCTCATTGAATCATTATAACTCATTCATTCATACAGTCAATCAATCAGTCAAAAATATTTACTAACTATGTGCTAGATACAACAGATATAGAGTAATGAACATAAACAGACAAAACCCCCACTCCTATGAGAAGCAAATAATGAACAAATGAAAAGGAAACACATAATATAGCCAGCAGTGAGAAGTGCTGTAGGCTAACTAAATCAAAGCAGAAGTTGGGGTGCTAAGGTGGGAGGCGACTTGCTCATTTAAATATGAATATGAAGGATTAAAAAGCTAATGTCTGAGTAGAAACCTGAAGGAGATGAGGAATCAAAGTATTTGAATGTCTGGAGAAGTATTTCAGGCACAAAGAAGAGCAAATTCAGTCTCTGAAACAGGACCATGTTTAGTCACAGTCATGAAATAGTAAGTGAGCAAGTGTGCTTTGAGAAGGGTAGATAAGGGCCAGAACAAGGGGAGCTGAAATCAGAGAGAGAGTGGTAGGAGGGCCCATCAATGATCCATACTCCTTCACTAGTCACTTCCCCTGTACAGGGAGGATTCTTGTTGTCCCATTAGAGAATGTGGCAGAACTCTCCAGAATGAGAATTGGATATTCCTTCAATTATTGTGTGGCTCTCCACCCACCATGATAGTGCCCCATGAACACCTGAACTCTTTCTTATGCCTTTTAGGTATGCTCCAAGTGAACCTCTTCCCTTGCATCTCCCATCACTGACACCTGCAATGAAGATCCTCTCCTGTCCCAGTTGTAACCCTTCTGTGATACAAAACTTCTTCAAAAATGAAAGCAACAGGGAAGCGGCTGTGGCTCAATCAGTGGGGCTCCCGTTTACCATATGGGAGGCCCCGGGTTCGGTTCCCGGGGCCTCCTGGTGAAGGCAAGCCTGCCCGCATGGTGTGGTTAGCTGACCCAGCGAGCACAAGCAGCAAGGGGGGGATAAATGAATGAATAAATAAAATAAAATCTTTAAAAAAAAAAAAATGAAAGCAACAAAATAATCAAATAAAATTAATAAGAAAATAAAATAATGTTTTTAAAAATGGTAAATAAAACAGAAAAAATTAAAAATAATTTGAAATAAAAAACAAAATTGAAAAAATGAATTTTGACATTATGCCTTTCATCAATGTATGATCTGTTGTCATGTATGTACAGTGACATTTTCTTCCATTTATTCTCCCAGTGTCTTATTTTTTCCATTTTATCTTAAAAGAAGCTTTAGCTTATAGAAAAGTCATGTACAGAAGATAGGGCATTCCCATATACCCAATATACTCCCCCTTTTCCCATTCACCTATTAATAACACTTTACATGTAGGTGATCCAATTGTTACAATCTGATATTAGTAAAGCTACTCCTGCCCTTTTTTGGTTATTGTTTTTTTGTAAAACTGTTTTCCAGCCATTCACTTTCAACCTCCTTGAATCCGTGGGTCTAAGGTGGGTTTCTTGTAGACAACATATAGATGGGTCATATGTCCTTACCCATTCTGCCAATCTGTGTCTCTTGACTGATGAGTTTAATCTATTAACATTCAGTGTTATTACTCTCAAAGAATTACATACATTAGCTGTATTTTCTTTAGGTTTATGTATGTCATATGTTGTTATTTCTTTTTTTGTGTCTTTTTAGTTGTTCTTACCCTCTCCTCCAACTCTCCCTGGTTTTTTCCTTTAAACCTGCAGAACTGTCTTTAGTATTTCTTGAAGGGCATGTTTCTTATTGACATATACTCTTAATTTCCGTTTATCTGTGAATATTTTGAACTCTCCATCATTTTTGAATGCCAGTTTTGCTGGATAGAGAATTCTTGAATGGAAGTTTTTTTCTTTTAGTACCTTAACTATGTCATACCACTGCCTTCTTGCCTCCATGGTTTCAGATGAAAAACCAGTATTTAATCTTATTGAGATTTCCTTGTATGTGATGGCTCTCTTTGTCTTGCTGCTTTCAGTATTTTCTTTTTTGTCTTGAACATTGGATCATTTGATGAGTATATGTCTTATAGTAGGCCTGTTGTGATTTATACTCAGTCCTTGGGTTGATTTGCCTTTCAGAAGGCTATCTGCCCCTTTTCCTTCAGGCAGGTGAGATCCCCTGCAGTCAGCTGGAGTGGCACTGATTGCGGTACCTGCATCTGCCTCCTCACTGATGCAACTCCTCTGTTTACCTAGGTGGTTGGGCATGACCACCAGACTGAGGCAATCCCCTTCCTCTCACCCTGTAGAGTCCGGATCCCTTCAGATATTCAAGGGGGGGCCCAGCTGGCTAAACTCGCCACAAAAAAAAGTCACTCTCCCCTCTCTGAGACCCCTCTTCTTCTCAGGGAATCTGCAGTCACTCTCCCATTTGTAGGAGAGAGCTAGGGTCTCCAACTAGTCTGTCTGCCCTGAGGGCCGGTTATGTGTGCCCCTTCCAGCCACTGAAGTAAGCAATCCCCAATTATTCCTGGCTTCCCTATCTGTATGACTCAGAGCACTTTCCATGGAGGCAGACCTCTGCTTTACTCTCAGTTAGATACAATTCCCCAGGAGTTTTACCCTAGCTTAAGATCCCTAGGGTGGGGGAGGGGAGCCCTTCCTGGCAGCAGGGAGGTTTAATAACTCAGGATTCCTTGTTTTGTCTTCTTCATGTCTCTGACCTTCATTCTTCTGGGAGTTGGTAAGCACTGTCCTGGTTTGATGTGCCCTATCCCCACAGCAGCCTCTGGCGTTTTCTTTGTTGTTTAAGTGAGAGCTAAGATTTATATGTCTAACCCATTGGCCATGTTCCTCAATGGCCTCTTGATAGCACATAATTTGATTGTCAGGACAGCTATGACAAATAGCACACAAGGGGTTGTATTAGACAATCAGAATTTAGTGTATCCTTGTTTTGGTGCAAACAGTGAAAAATCAAGGTCTCAACAAGTCTATGATATCTCCGGGGTCTGTAGACTTCTGGTAGTATTTTGCTGGCCATCTGGGGTTCATAGCTTGTATCTCTGCCTCTGTCACACTTATTTTCCATCACATTGCCTTTAATTTCTGGGTTCTTCTGATTTTGGTCTTCTATAGATGTCTGCCTTCTCCTGATTAACTGCATCCAATTTTACTCTGCTTTAAGGACCCAGCCCTGGGGATTAAGGCCTGCCCCAATTTAATTTAGCCTTATTTAAACAGGCTCTTCAAAGATTCTCTTCACAAATGTGTACACATCGTAACTAATGATGACATCTTTAAAAGTTCATTTACAAGTAGGTTCACCATAACAGCAATTAGATTAAACCAAGAATATGTCTTAAAGGTGGGTAGAATTCAATCCCCAACAGACCAAATTAAGGATTTTTAAAGTGGACATCTTTTGCCTCTATTCTCAAAAGAAAATTATATCAAAATTATATTCTAAAAGGTATTTCCACAAGTTAACCTAAAAAAATGTTTCTTTCAAATTATGAATGCTTTCCCAGCAACATTTGTGTTTTTACATCTTAACAACAGATAGAGGTGTATTTTAGTTATTCCTTGGTTCATTGGCTCTATGGCTTTAATGTTTCTTTAATATTAAATAACCAATAAGATCATCCTACCAGGAGAAATCCTGTGATGTCCAATATTTCCAGGGACTCCCACAAAGGAGAGGGCAGGAGTTGATACTGGGTTTCAGGTTCCTATCATTTTACTTTCTAAATTCAACTGAGTTTCATTGTTCATTCCTTAGTTTATAATCCTGAATTTGCTGTCCTCTCTTTACCTGATCCCCAAAAATTTAACCTGAGCTTTTTCTCCTTCATTCCCCAAACATCACTACAGTAATTGTGAAGTATAAATTTTCTCACAGTTTTATGGACAGCAGAGGATAATGACAGCATGCTATAACTGGATAAGAATTAGGATGATATACAGTTTCTAAACTCTCACTGAACATTCACACCCAAGTACCTCTTACTATTGACAGTTTGTCTCTTTGTGTCCTAGCCTAATAACATTGCTGGTATCTTTTCTCTTCTATCCCCATATTCTCTGAAATTTGGCACCAGCTAACATTACAAATTCATTGTATTTTATTTTGTAAAATCTGTCAGTTTTGTATTTGAGCCAATGACCTTTAAACTATACCAACCCTACTAACCTCCTCATTCCCGCAAAAAGAACCTCAAACAGTTTTCATAAATAAAAATATCCAAACCCAGTCTTTTTTATGGAGTAATGAAATTATTCTAGAATGTTTAAGATGATGAATGTACAACATTGTGATTATACTAAAAGCCATTGATCATATATACTTTGGATAGAATAGCTAGAAACAGCAGCTATGTACAGTGGGGGAAGCATAGAGATATCGAGAGATGAGGAGTTTTCTTTGTTTTTCTTGTTATTATTAATATTGAAATAATGAAAATACCCTAATAATGATTGAAGTGATGAATGCACAACTATGTGATTATAGCAAATATCATTGATTGTACACCTTGGAGGAATTGTATGCTTTATTAATATGTATCAATAAAATTGATTTAAAAAAAAACTATCTAAACCCCAGAGACAAATTCATGTATCCTCTTGGATCAAAGCATAGTCAACTTCAAAACAGAAATATTTTCTCAATGCATACCTACTGAAATAAAAAGATTAAAATAAAACAGAAGCAAAGTATACTAGTAAGAGCAAGAGACTTGAATCCAGGAACCTAGAATGTACTGTAGATTTTTTTTTAGTGAGAAGTTGTATAACTTTAAGATAATCATTAACCTCATTGAGTTTCATTTCTCTCTCCATGCAATAAACATGCATTGACATCTATTTTATATTTGTTTGGGTGTAAACAAAAACAAAGCATTGAAAAAGAACACAGTGCATAATATTACATCTACTAAGGGGTTTATTCCTGATAGTCTTGTGACAATGGAATGGTAATTAACTTTACTATCCCTCTTTATTTGCTTGAGATTTCATTTTATCCAGGGGACCTATGAAGTAAAAAAGGAGGCCAACTGAACTAAGCTGACATACCTATGATCCTTTGTGATAGGAGCAAAGACCTCCACCCCTGTAAACTGTGGCCAAGAAGTCAAGGCTGGCAATAAAGAGTCTGCCAGCAGTTACTACATGTCACAGATCTGCAGAAACACCCTGCCTCAGCAGTGTCCTGATTAGCCCACTGCCCAAGGGCACTCTGCCCTAATTCACCCATTCACTTCTTCACTCCTCACCCCCTCATGACTGAACAGCCATAAAAGCTGCTTCTACAGCTTAACCCTTTGAGCAGCAGAAACCCCCAACTGGTGCTGCTCTGTGAGCATGCTGCTCCTGCTCAATGAAACTTCCTTCTTGCTTTACAGAAGGTCTCCCAGTTACTTCTTTCATCAACACTCTTTATGGAACTTTATGTCTCTGTGAAAAACTGCCATTTGAAGGTACAATAAACCTGCTTACAGCACAGTGGAAAGACAAGAGACCCAATGTGTTGTTTGATTCATTCTTCCAATGGCACATTCCAACTGGCAGACAAAGGTGCACCCCTTCCAATGACAACATGTCACCCTGGTATTACTTTTTTCCATCACTGCAGAACTAATAATCTGATTAAAGGAAGGAAGAAAATGAAAGTTCAAACTGATAATGAAAAAACATATAATAAATTATTTCCTTAAACATACTATTCTCAAAAAGGAAAAAAGTGAGAAGAAAAAAATTGTGCAAATGTTGAAGAAAAGACACACTCAAGAAAAGTGTAAATAAAATATTGAGAGAAGTATTAAATTTCCTTCACCATGATACAAAAGAAAGAGGATAAGAAGATTGCCACCAAATATATTGTAATTATTCTGAATTATTGTAGTTCAGAATCCACTTGCCCTGAGATTATCTGCATATGAAATCCTATTTATTATCGAAACTTTCTGCTACTCAGGGTTATTCTGAGGGTAAGTTTAACATCTTTGTTCCTCAAGCTGTAAACTAAGGGGTTCATCATAGGAACCACAATGGTGTAAAAGACAGGAAATTTTTCCTTCATCAATAGACAATTCAGAAGATGGTTGGAGATACATAAATGAAAGTGACCCAAAGAACAGAGAAACAGCAATTATGTGGGGACTGTAGGTACTGAAGCTTTGGACCTGCCCTCAGTGGAACTGATGTGGAGGATGTTGCAGAAAATGAAACCTTAAGAGGTAAAGATGGTGATACTGGGCACAAAGATATTGATGCTGGCTACAATGAACACCAACAGCTCACTGATATAGGTGTTTGTACAGGAAAGCTGGAGCACAAGGAGGAAGTCACAGAAATAATGGTTGATAGTGTTGGACTCACAGAAGATCAGTCTCAGCATACATTCAATGTGGGCCACAGCACTAGAAAATGCCATCAAGTATGAACCAAAAATAAGGTAAGAGCACACTTTAGGGGACATAGCAATGTTATAGAAGAGTGGATTACAGATAGCCACATAATGATCATAAGCCATTGATGTCAGCACATAGCACTCAGAGATGGCAAAAAAAAAAAAAAAAAAAACAGAAGAAGAAGAACTGTGACATGCATCCTTGCTGGGAGATAATATTCTTCTTTGATAAAAAGTTGAGCAGCATTTTGGTGGTGAAAACAGAAGAATAACAGAAGTCAATGCAGGACAAGTTAAAGAGGAAAAAGTACATGGGGTTGTGAAGATGAGAATTCAGCCCAATTAGAGTTATCAAGCCCAAGTTTCCCAGCACATATATGTTCCCAGAACATATACATTGTTAGAAACAGGAAGAACAGTGGGAGTTGGATATCTGGGTGGTCTTTTAACCCCTCCAGTACGAATTCAGTCAGAAAAGAGTCATTTCCAGGAGACATTCTTGTCTGGGGTACCCATGGCATAAGAAAAAGGGTTTGATCCATATCTTTCCACATTATCTCTTCCAATGGGAGTGTATACTGAGACTTTCCCAAGAACCCATAGAATTTGTCTGTGGCTCCTGATACTAAGTAACAGAGATTCCCCAGTATTATGGTCCTTATAGCTAAATATAATAAAGATTACCTACAACTTAAACAATGTGTGAAGACTAGGGCTGCCATATGAAAACATAACTGCTGAGAATAAAACAAAAGGAGAAAAGAGAAAATAAAGATGGATGAGAACAGGATCTTTATCTCATGGCTTCTCATGTAGAACAGACAGACCCTCATAGAGTTGAAACTATGAACAATGATCAGAATCCAAACTAAGAAACCAGATTCTAGAAGAGGATCAGTATTGACCCAAGTCACAGAGTAAAAGCCCTAAATCTACAAAAGTGAGAGCTCCCGCTATGGAGAAGGAACTTACACTCTGAGATACAGGAACCCTCAGGCTCTTAATTTTTCTGAACATGATCTGCTACCCCTCAAACAGATTTTTCCACTTTTTTTACTTGAGTGTTAGGATTACATAAAATGAGGTTGAAAGTGGCATGTCTTAAAGCCCTGAAATTCCATCTCAAATTAAGGCAGACATAATATAAATAAAATTCAGAAACTCACCCTCCTTATACAAGAAAACCTCTGTACCACCTGATCTCTCTTATTTTCCCCTGTGGTCCTGGAAGGGCAGTTTGAAGCTCTGAGAGTGGTCCTTTTACATTAAGAGTATGTAGACTAGATAATTCCCAATACATGGAAATCCTTTGGTGCTAGAGATCAAAATTTGTCATTTTAACTTTGAGTTCTCTCAAGCAGCATAGAGAAAACAAAAGCTTTCATTAATATTACCTCATTTTCCACTGGATAAGTCCAAAAGATCTAAACAAGTTCAATTACATAATGCATTTGGTTATAAAAAAGTGAAAATCTTGCTTAGTCTTTTCTCCAGGGTGCAGATTCTGCATGTAATAACACCCTGAGCCATATTATAGCTTTAGTTCTTTAGGGACTTAATATTTTTCTTAAGTATTCTCTGCCCTCTATGGATGTATCTCTGCATGGTAGAGCTAAAAAGAAACTTCATATCCATACTATCTTGTCTCTGAAGGGAAATCTCTCTTTTGTATTGTTTCTTTCCAACTTTTTTATTTGGGAAGAGTTCCACAACTCTGTGAATATAGTAAAAATCATTGGGTTTATATTTTAAATGGGTGGACTGTATAGCATTTGAATTATAGCTCAATGAAATTATCTTAAAAGATAATAGGTGACCACCCACTATGATTTCCCTGAGTCTGTGCCAGCTTTTGGATGGTCCACTGTGGTTTGTCTGTTCTTAGCGGCAGGGTGGTCTCTTAAGATTTGGATATTCAAAAAAATCAAATCTTTCATGACTGGACAGGATCTGAAATGCTCTCCAGGGGTCCTCAGTGTTCTTGGTGCCCTTGAGTCTCCGGTCCCTGGAAAGGAAGAATTAAGAGAACTTCGAGAACAGCCAAGTGACTCTCAAGCTGAACAAGACTAATTAATAGTATTGAACAAATATATTTTTCTACAGTCTCATTTGATGTTGTTAAATAAGAGCTAGAGAAGCTCCCTGCTGTTCTCAAGAATTACAGGAGTACAGAATCAAATGGAAACAAGAGCTAGCTGTAGTCTATAAAAAAAGTAGTAGATTTAATCCTTGAAAAACAGCCTGTTTGTGTCAAGGAACTTGAAAGAGTAACCTCATTACAGACAGGTCTTCAATTCGCTGCTGTGATCTGCACAAATGGGAGGAAGCACTTGAATTTTGCAAAGGAAAGTTTTACTCAAGCTAGTTTAGGCCTTCTTGCAAATCAAAGGAATGTCAATTGCTGATTGGACTTCTGAAATCTGAGAACAATAAAAACATTGCAAGGAACAGATGTACACTTAAGTGAAATGCTGGAGGAGGAAGACTGTTCAGGAGCTATTCAGTTATGCCTGGAATGTCAGAAAGCTGCTAGCACATTTAAACATTACAGTTGTATAAATGAACTGAATTCAAAGAACAAATTGAGGAACAGTTGGATGTAGCTTTTTCCAAAATTTGCAAAAATTTTGACATTAACCATTATACCAAAGTTCAACAAGCTTATTGACTTCTTGGAAAAACACAGAGAGCAATGGATTAACTTCATATGCACTTCACACAAGCCATCCACAATATTGTGTTTCAAGTTGTACTTGGTTATGTGAAACTATGTGCAAGAAACACAGATACAAAATTCCAAAAGGTACAACATATAGATATCTGTACCCATGTTACACCAGAAATCTACATTCCCTGCCTTGCTGATGTTTGCAAAGCATTGTGAACAGTTATGCTTAGCTATTACAGGACTATGGAATGGCACGAGAAGCATGATAACGAGGATACTACTTCAGCTTCTGAAGGCAGGAATATGATGGGTACTGAAGAAACTCATTTTGATCATGGCTATGTGAAAAAGAAATTAGAACATGGGCTTACATGAATATGGCAGGATGCTCAGCTAAAAGTAAAAACATACCTGCTTGGTACTTACTTACACATATTCAAATATGATGATTTCATCTTTGTTTTGGATATAATCAGTAGGTTGATGTAAGTTGGAGAAAAATTTTGTGGCAGCAAGTGTGAAGTTTTGCAAGAAGAGTCTATTAGAAAACAAAGTGTCAATTATTTCAAGAACTACCATAGAACACGGCTTGATGAACTGAGAATGTTAATAGAGAAAGAGAACCGAGAGTTTTGTTCTGTTAAGTCCAATTTCAGCATCTTGCAAATTCATGAATTTAAATTCATGGAATAGTCTTATTCCCCATCAGTCTCACCTAGTAAGCAGTCTGCCTCAACTTCCTCAAAAACAGTGACCTTGTTTGAGCAGTACTGTAGTGGCAGGAATCCTTTTGAAATTCAGGCCAACTACAAAGATGAAGAAACAGAACATGTCCTGGTTCCTAATGGATATGAAACTAGTGAACAAGAAAAGAGTGCCTACCAGGAATATGACTGTGACATTGCTGATGAACTAAAATGAGATTATTTTGATGAGCAGACAGGCAATGCACCTGTGACAAGTGTTTCTCAAGAAACCCTAAAAAGCAAAAAGAAATCAGATTATAGTCTAAATAAAGTGAACACATCCATCTTAACAAATACTACGTTGAATGTAATAAGACGTGTTGGAAAATATATGCAAATGATGAATATTCTTAAACCAATTGCCTTCACTGTTATCCATTTTATGTCTCAGCTATTTGATTATTACTTATATGCCATATATACATTTTTTTGGCTGGAATAATTCATTGGACTCAACAGAACTAAACCTTAGTAGCAGTAGACTAAAAACTCTTAAAAGAATACAAGAAAAAGCCTTATTGATCAGGAAGTTTCAGCTGATCCTCCTGCCATGCTTACAGCAGCAGAAGAAAGAAAGAAAGTACTGAGCCCACACCTCAGTCAGCTAGTGTTTTTGACATCTGGGGATATGTTATATGGTTTGGAGGAAAGAGTGGTAGCTGCAGAATCCTTGGTATTCTTGGCTGAACAATTTGAGTTCCTTCAGCTATATCTGTATGCTGTGATGCCTGCAGTAAAAAAAAACTCATCTGCAGCAGTTTTATTTTCAGACATTCTCAACTGCTAGTGAACTATGCAAACCAATATATTGGATTGTAGCTGCTAAAGTTATTGATTATGAACAGATGCTGATCATAATGGCTAATGTGAAATGGGATGTAAAAGAAATACGTCACAGCACAACATATATGTGGATGTGTTATTAGAAGAATTTGAACAGTTTAACAGGAAGCTAAATGAGGTTTCTAAGAGAGTTTGATACCCTTGTCCATGTCTAATATACTTTGGGAACACTGTATATTACTGGCTAATAGAACTATAGTAGAAGGAAATGCCAATGTCAAGAAGTATAGTAATGAAGGTCATGCCTTGATGCAATTGGATTTTCAAAGTTTTAATGAAACTTGAAAACTAACAGATATTAGACCCATTCCTAATAAGGGATTTGTGGAAACTTATATTAAAGGCTACTACCTGATTGAGAATGATATGGAGTGCTGGATTAAAGAACACAGGGAGTACTCAGTGAAGCAGTTGACAAATCTGCTGAATGTTTGCTTGGGATCCCATATCAATAAGAAAGCAAGACAAAAACTACTAGAAGCTATAGATGATATAGACAGACCCAAAAGATAATGAACACAGTTTTTATTTCCCTCAGTGGCATTGATCTTCTTTCAACATATCTGACAGCATATTAGCCAATTTTCCATGCAATGCTGACAACTGTCTGCTAAAAAAAACTTTGTGCTTGTTCTTTCCACTTGGAAAATGGAAAACATCTAAGTTTATGTGATGTTCTCAAATGGTTATTATATGCTCTGGTCTCTTCTTTTTTTTTTTTTTTTTTTTTTAATGATTTTATTTATTTATTCATTTATCCCCCCCTTGCTGCTTGTGCTCGCTGGGTCAGCTAACCACGCCATGCGGGCGGGCTTGCCTTCACCAGGAGGCCCTGGGAACTGAACCCGGGGCCTCTCATATGGTAAACAGGAGCCCTACTGATTGAGCCACAGCCACTTCCCGTGCTCTGGTCTCTTCTGTTCAACTTTTGGTCTCATTTGTTGCCATCCCTCTTTGAAATGATATTATCACCTTGTCATAGCTATTGTTGTGTGACTACAATTGTACAATTTACAGAAGAATATACTTCAAGTTTATAGTTAGAAGGAACAGTGTTTTAATATATCCATAGACAGTTTTTGGAGATGGAATTTCAATGAAAATATGTTAACATTTCTCTACCCTCCAAACTTTGGTTTAATAAGCATAATATGAGAGGATAATGTACATACAGTATCTCCTAATTATGAGCACTGTATGAGAATTGAAGTATATGTAAAAAAGTAGTTGAACAATTTGTATGTTCTTTGTGTTTTTAAATGTCAAAGTTTATGTCAGGGTTAATTTGGTCATAACAAAGTGATCATAAATGATGAAATTTAATAAATATTTTATACTCTAATATGAAAAAAATAATAAAATCTATAAAAAGTGAAATAATCAAGTATTTTGAAGTCAGTGAAGCTGTAAATAGAACATATGAAAATATTTGTAATATAGTTAATTCAGGGCTCATAGGGAAATTTGTGGCTGCTAAGTGCTTTTATTGGAAAAGAGAAGTTTCAAATCAAATACTCAAGCTTTCATCTTATGAAACTTCCTAAAAAACTTCATGTTTAAACCCAAAATAAGTAGAAAAATGAAAATATAAAGATGACAATAGAAAACAATAAAATATGAAACAGAAATACATTATATAAAAACAATAAGTAAGAAACCTATATTTTAAGATCAACAGAAGTGATAATCCTCTAACTAGACTGATCAGATAAAAAATGAGCAAAGACAAATTATCAATATGAGAAATATGAGAGGACACTGTTATGTATCCTATGGCATTAAAAGGAAATTAAAGGTATATTATACAAATGAATGTATGCCAATTATCCTGTCTTACACACTGAAATACACAAAGCTCACCTAGGAAGAACTAGGTAACCAAATGGTCATATAACTATTAAAGAAATTGAACTTCAGTTAAAAAGTCTCCCACAAAAAAAACTTCAGACCAAGAAAATATTACTGTGACATTCCACCAAACATTGACAGAAGAAATAATACCAATTTTACACAAAATCATTCAAAAATTAAAGAGGGAAAAATCTTAATTCTATGATGCAAGCATTATTCTAATATCAAAATCAGACAATGCAGTTACAAGAAAGGAAAACTGAGAACAATACCCTTCATGAATGTAAACTCAAAAATTTTAACAAACTAACCAAATTGAATCTACTAATGTAGAAAATCAATTATACATAATGAGAAATAAAGTATATTTCAGGAATGAAAAATTGGGTTAATTTCTGAATTTAAATTACTCTTATTCATCTAATAAGAACCCCTACAAACCTCTACAGGTAATTTGAAACTTAAAGGGAAAGACTGACTCCTTCACAATAAGATCAGAAACAAACTAAGGATTTCCAATATAAGGATTTAGTTTTTTGCCAGAGGTCATAAACAGTTCAATTAGGTAAGAAAAGGAAAAATGGCAAAGGGATAGGAAAAGAAGAAATCAGATTATATCTATAAGCAAATAAAATGATTGCCTGTGAAGAAAACCCCAACTAATCTAAAAATCCCTGTTGTAATAAATAAGTACAGCAAAGGTACAGAATGGAGTGTCAATGATAGTACCTATATACTAGCAATGCAAAATGGAAATATAAATATTTAAAGAGCAATACCACTGCAACATCACCAATTAGATTTAGGTATAAATCTAATAAAATATATGCTTGATCTATACACTGCAGGCTGCAAAATGCTTATGCAAGAAATTAAAGAAGACATATAAATGAGAAGATAAACTATGTATATAGTTTGGCAGATTCACTATTGTTACGATAACCATCCTCTCTAAACTGATGCACACATTATATGCAATTACTTTAAATTCATAGCAGGATGTTTTGTAGAAAGCTGATTCTCAAATTTGCATGAAAAACCACAGGAACAAAAATACCCAGAACAATTCACCAAAAGAACAAAGTTGGAAGACTAACACCACTGATTTCAAGACTTACTATAATTTTACAATAATCATGAGAGTATGGTATTGGCAAAAAGATAGATAGAATACAGAGTCCACAAACAAATGCACAAATAGATTCAATTAATTTTTGACAAAAGTACAAAGGTAATTCAATGGCAAAATGACATGCTCCTAAAACAGTGTGACTGGAACAACTAAGTATACATAAAAACAAGAAGAAGGAGGAAGAAGAGAAAGAGAAAGAAGAGAAAGGAAAGAGGAGTGGGGGGAAGGAGGAGAAAAAGAGTAACAAAACAACCATCTTTATCCTTACTTCATACCATTAAAAATGAATCATTCACCAATGGAAAAAAATTAATAGTTCAGAAATAAACCCACACATCTATGACCAATAGATTTTTGAAAAGGTTACCAAGTCCACTCAATATGGAAAGAATAGTTTCTTCAATAAATGATGCTAAGAAAACTGGGTACCCTTTTGCAAAAGAATGAAGGCATACCCCTACCTCATAGCTTATAAAAGTGAATTAAAAATGGATCATAGGCCTAAATATAAGAACTAAAATCTATAAAACTCCTAGAAGGAAACATAGGGAAGCATCATCAGGTCTTGTGTTAAGAAATGATTTATACCATTAGCAAGAGAAACAACAAAAAATAGATTAATGGACCTTATAAAAATGTAACCCTTTTTTGCATGAAAAGATATCTTCATGAATAAAAGTAAAAAGTAAAAAGTCAAACTACAGAATGGAAGAATATATTTGGCAACCACATATCCTATTAGAATTAATATCTGGAATATAATAAGGAAATCCTACAACTCAACCACAAAACGACAAACACCCAATTAAAAAATGGTAATGTCTTACATGGAAATTTCTCCAAAGAAGATATACAAATGACCATTAGAAACATAAAAAGATGCACATTATAATTATCCATAAAAAAAAATGCAGACTCAATCCACAATGAGATACTATTTCACACCCACTAAAATGGCTACTATTAAAAAAAAGAAAATAATAAATATTGGAGAAGATATGGAGAGAGGAATACAAATTCACTGTTGGAGAATGTAAAATGATACAGCCACTTAGGAAAAATAGTTTAGCAGTTCCTCAGAATGTTAACATTAGGATGACAATATGGCCCAGCAATGCAAACTTCTAGGTATATAACCAAAACATTTGAAAGCGGGTATCATAGAAGCAGTATTCAAAAGAGTCAAAAGGTGAAAACAAACCCAAGTGTCCACCAACAGATGAATGGATAAGCAAAATGCAGTATATACATAAAACGGAATGATACTTGGCTATAAAAAGGAATGAAGACCTGATACATGGAACAAAATGGATGAACCTTGAATATATCATGTTGAGTGAAATAAGCCAAACACAGAAGGAAAATACTGTATGATCTAAATTACATGAAATAATTAGAATAAACAAATTCATAGAGTAAGACCCAGGGACCAGGGTGGGGGTAGAAAATGGGGAGTTAATGCTTAATTTGCACAGAATTTCATTTTGGGGAGAAGGAAAATTTTGGGCATGGACTGTGAGGATGGTAGCACAAGGTTGTGAATATAATAACACCACTGAATTTTATATGTGAAAGTAGGCAAATTAGATACTTTAGCTTGTATATGTTAGCAGAATTTTAAAAAATTGTAAGTACAAAATTTAACTTTAGAATACAAACAGTAAACCCTAATGTAAACTATGTCATAATTAATGGTGTAATTTTAATAATATTGTTTCATCTAATGTCATTACGGCAAAATGTTAATAAGGAAAACTGTGTGTGGAGGAGAGAGTTATATGGACACTGCAGAGTTACAGCATGATTTTTCTGTTTTTTTTTAAATTATACAACTGTTCTAATAATATATAAGTGAATCAGAGATATAAATGTAAAAGACATATCTGTAAGACATTTAGAAGAGAACAAATGGGAAAATCTTTGTGGCATAAGGTTTGGCAAAGATTCTGAAGATAAGACACCAAATCACAATCCATCAGTCAAAAAATTTGTTAAATTGGAGGTTATCAAAATTAAAGCCTATTCCTCAGTGAGAAAGATAATAAAAGAAAGGACATAAGGTCTTCAAGATTCATCCATGTTATCCCATGTGTTAATACTGCATTCCTTCTTATAGCTGAGTAATATTCCATTAGAGTATAAACTATAATGTAAACTTTAGTCCACCATTAGTTGCAATGCTTCAATATGTGTTCACGAATTGCAACAAACGTACCACACAAAATAAGGATGTTGTTAATGTGGGAAAGTGTGGGAAAGGGTGGGGTGGGGCATATGGGAATCCCCTATATTTTTTATGTAGCATTTATGTAATCTAAAGCTTCTTTAAATATAAAAATAAAAACAATAAGGAATATACAAGTTACACATTGGGAGAAATATATTTGAAATCATATATCCAAAGAATTTCCTTCATCCAGAATACATGAAGAACACTTAAAACTTGACAATAAGAAGACAAAAAACCCAATTAAAGAATGAGCAACATGGGAATAAACCATTTAACAAAAAGCTATAGGTAAGAGACAAAGATGGACACTATATATTAGTAGAGGGGTAATCTCTCAAGAAGAGAGAACAATCATAAACATTTATACACCTAATCGGGGTGCCTCAAAATACATGAGGCAAACTCTGGAAAAACTAAGTGGAGAAATAAATGCCTTTACAATTATAGTGAGGGACATTAATACACCATTATCACCAATAGATGGAACATCTAGACAGTGCATCAATAGAGAAACAAAAACTCTGAATAATACATTAGAAGACCTGGACCTAATAGACATATACAGAACATTACACCCAAATACGGCAGGATTTACACTCTTCTCAAGTGCACATGGATCATACTCTAAGATAGACCACATGTTAGGCTACAGAACAATGAATTCAGAAAGACTGAGATTATACAAAGTAATATCTATGACCACAATGGAATGAAATTGGAAATCACTAAGGGCCAGAGAAATAGATTAGGCACAAAGATATGGAAGGTAAGCATCACACTCTTAGAAAAACAGTGGGTCAAGGAGGAAATCTCAAAAGAAATCAGTAATTACCTTAAAACTAATGAAAATGACAACACAACATATCAAAACCTACGGGATGGGGCCAAAGCTGTCCTGAGAAGGAAGTTCATAGTCATAAATACATATATTAAAAAAGAAGAAAGAGCTAAAATTAAAGACCTAATTGCACACTTTGAGGGAGTGGAAAAACAACAAACTAAACCTAAAGGAAGTAGAAAGAAAGAAAGAACAATGATTAGAGCAGAACTAAATGAAATAGAGATAAGAAAGAACTAGAAAAATTAAATAAAACCAAAAGCTGTTTCTTCGAGAAGATCAATAAAATTGACAAACCCTTAGCCAGACTAAGAAAGAAAAAGAGAGAACAGATGCAAATACACAAAATAAGGAATGAGCAAGGGGATATCACTACTGACCCCACAGAAATAAAGAGTATCATAAGAGGATACTTTGAAAAATTATATGCCAACAAGAATGACAATTTAGAGGAAATGGACAAATTTCTAGAAACTCACAAACATCCTATATTGACAAAAGAAGAAATTGATGAACTCAACAGTCCAATTACAAGTAAAGAGATAGACAATGTCATTAAAATCCTCCCAACTTAGAATAGCCCAGGACCAGATGGCTTCACAGCTGAATTCTACCAAACATTCCAGAAAGAGCTAACACCAATCCTGCTCAAGCTCTTCCAAAAAACAGTAGTAGGAGGAATATTGCCTAAATCATTTTATGATGCCAACATTACCCTAATACCAAAGCCAAACTAAGATACCACAAGAAAGGAAAATTACAGATGAATTTTCATTATTTGCAGACGACAAGATCCTATATGTAAAATATAAAAAAAAAAAAAAAAAGATCCTATATTTAGAAAGCCCTGAGAAATCTACAACAAAGCTTTTAGAAGTTAAAAAGGAGTTCAGTAATGTTGCAGATTATAAGATGCAATGCTCAAAAATCAGTAGCATTTCTGTACACCAATATTGAGCAATCTGAGGAGGAAATCAAGAAAAAAATACCATTTACAATAGTAACTACAAGAATCAAATACCTAAGATTAAATTTCAGTAAAGATGCAAAGGAGTTATATACAGAAAACTTCACATCACTGTTAAAGGAAATCAAAGAAGACTTAAATAAATGGTAGAATATTCCCTTTTCGTGGATAGGAAGACTCAACATGATCAAGATGTCTATCCTACCCAAAGTTATCTAAAAGTTTAATGCAATCCCAATAAAAATCAACACTTTATTTTTTAAGGAACTGGAAACACTAATTACAAAATACATTTGGAAAAGTTAGAGGCCTCAAATCGCCAAAGACATATTGAAAAAGAAAAATGAAGTTGGAGGTATAACACTACCTGACTTTAAAATATACTACAAAGCTACAGTGGTCAAAACTGCATGGTATTGGCACAAGGATAGACGTACTGACCAATGGAACCGAATTGAGAGTTTTGATATAGATCCTCACATATACAGTCACCTGATATTTGATAAGGCCACCAAGCCCACTCAATTGGGAGAAAATGGCCTCTTTAAGCACCAAGTGGTGCTTGGAGAACTGGATATCCATATCCAGAAGAAGGAGAGAGGAACACCATCTCACACCTTATACAAAAATCAACTCAAGATGGATCAAAGATCTAAATATAAGAGCCAAAACCATAAAGACCTTGGAAGATAATGTAGGGAAGCATCTACAGGAGCTTTTAATAGGAAATGGTTTCATGAACTTCACACCCAAAGCACGAGCAGCAAAAGAAAAAAATAGATAAATGGGATCTCCTCAAAATTAAAAACTTCTGCACCTCTAAGGATGTTATCAAGAAAATAAAAAGACAGCCTACCCAATGGGAGAAAATATTTGGCAACCCTATTTCTGATAGGAGCCTAATATCCTGCATATATAAAGAAATACTACACCTTGAAAATAAAAGACAAACAACACAATTAAAAAATGGGCAAGTGACCTGAAAAGACACTTCTCCAAGGAAGAAATACAAATGGCTAAAAAGCACATGAAAAAATGCTCAGCATCGCTAGCTATTAGTGAAATGCAAATCAAAACTACAATGAGATACCATCTTACACCCATTAGAATTGTGGCTATTAAAAAAACAGCAGACTATAAGTGTTGGAGAGGATGTGGAGGAATAGGAACCTTTATCCACTGCTGGTGGGATTGTGGAATGGTCCAGTCACTGTGGAGGAGAGTTTTGCAGTTCCTCAGAAAACTAACAATAGATCCAGCAATTCCACTGCTGGGTATATACCCAGAAGAATTGAAAGCAAAGACATGAACAGATGTATGAACACAAATGTTCATAGCGGCATTTTTCACTATTGCCAAAAGTTGGAATCAACCCCAGTGTCCATTAGCAGATGAATGGATAAATAAAATGTGGTGCATACATTCAAGGAATATTACTCAGCTGCAAGAAGGAAAAAAGTGCTAACACACGGATAACACTGATGAATCTTGAGGACCTTACTTTTTTGAGTGAAGCAAGCCAGGCATTGAAGGATGAACAGTGCATGATCTCACTGATTTGAATTGAGCAAAGTGAGCAGTCTCGGAGAACCATTGTCTGAACTATAGGTTAACAAGAGAGAGAAAGAGAAGAGAAGGTTGTGAGCCATCACTCATATGGACATAATCTATGATAAAATGATAGAGGATATTTGCATGAAGGATAGGACAGGTGGGAGTGATATTACTTGGTTTGGTAGTGCAGGGTTGACAGGCTGGTAGATTAGGAAGGGCGGGTTAGAATACCCAGGATTGGAGGGAGAAAGGGGAGAGGGACCAGGTGAACACAGGATTTGTGGGTATGAGGTTGAAAGTGCAGGAGTGGGAATACTCTTATGGTAATATGACAAGGGAGTGTCACTGGTTTAGGGTGTTGGTTGGGGGGGCATTCAGGATGGGGCACATCTGGAGTAGGCTTCTGGGGAGTGTGTGAGTGTTTATCCTGTCATAATGTGTTGTGTCAGGGAGTGGAGACTCACCGTGAATGTGAAGGAGACGGACTCCCATCTTTGGGAGGACCGATTTACCCAGAAACAGATAGTTGGGCACCTCTTATGAGCAAGGGTGGATCCTAATAGGGGAGGACAATCAATGTCAAGACCTCTTGTTGCATGTAACTATGAATCTTGTCATCCAATGAGTCAAGACAGGGGAGTGTCATGTGCCCCAGGGGGATGGGGAGGGAGGAACAGAATAGGTCAAATGGGGTTTTTAGTGGTTAGGGGAAATGTTTTTCATTACCTTTCAGTGATGGACATAGGAAATGGTAAATATCATAAAAAATTATTAAACTGTACCGTCTAAATTGTAAACTATACTGTAAACCATTGACAATGTTTAGTAGCTCTGTTTCACTATCTGTATAACAGTTATAACAATGCTACCATCCACATACAAAATGGTTTTAATATGGGGTGAGGAAAGGGGAGGAGGTTGGGTATATGAGAGTCTCTACTATTCTCTGTGTGACTTTGCTGTTACCTAAAACTTCTTTGAAAATTAAATGAAAATTTGGGAGACACTGGGGAGTGAGAGGGGGAAGTGGGAAGGTGTCACAGGTACAGACTGGACACCTGAAAAAGCAGTGATTTAAGGAAAAATGTTTTTTTAAAAAATTAAATTTTTTTCCCATTTTTTGAATATCTTAATCCTTTAATTTTATTTTATTTTTAGTGATTTTTAAAAAGTTTCCATGTACTTTATCTCTTACATTTGAACTCATCATTGTTATTTCATTTTCCTATTAATTATATTTGGCTATTATATGGGCTTCATCTTTAAGGAAGGTTTGGATCACAGAAGGGTTATAATGGGGGCAGGAGAGGATCATTGGTGGGGGGTGTCTGGGATGGGGGTTTCATGGGAGGAACTTCACATGAATATATATAAAAGATGTAAAAAATTGTTCAAATGATTTAGGGGTGGGGCATGGTCACAGTGAGTGGAGAATCACTCAATAAATGAGAGAATACTGAATTCCCAGCTTGAAGAGCTCCACCATATTCTCCAAGGGAGCAGCAACAGTCCCCCAAGAGCAGGGGCAGTGTCTGGCAAAGGATGATGGTCCACTAATGAGTTCTTGTTATTGATGACTAGCCTTACGAGTCTTTGCTCTTATAATTGAAACTTAGCCTACTGTTATGGGGTGCCTAAGGGTTACCACCTGAGAGCCTCCCTGTTGCTCAAATGTGGCCTCTCTCTAAGCCAAACTCCGCATATGAATGCATTACCTTCCCCCCAGTGTGGGACATGACAACCAGGGATGAGCCTCCCTGGCAATGAGGGATTAATACCAAATGCCAACTGGCAATATGACTGGAAAAGGACCTTGAATAAAAGGGGAAAAGGTAAAGACAAATGAGTTTTATGGCTAAGAGACTTCAAAGAGAATCGGGAGGTCATCCCAGAGGTAACACTTACGCACACCTCAGTAGGATCTCATAGAACACCAAAGTGGATATCACCCAAAACAGAGGGCTCCTGAGGGCTCTGGAGACACCCAGGTCCTATATAAGGGGGTATAACTCCAGAGATTGATGCCTTACCAGTGGGCTACAATTTGGAATCTGTGCTCCTGAGAGAGACAGAGTTGGACTCAAATAAGTCCTCCTTGCACGTGGTCCATCAGTCCCTTCTATTCAAACCTATATGTGGTGCTGGAGTTTGTAGGTGTACTTCCAGAGACTGGAGCCTTTGGCCTGCCCATGTGCCAGCTGTGCCTGAAAACTCAGTGGAGCTTCAACTCCTACCCTACAGCTCAATGGACTCACCCAAGTCACCTGGTGAGGAGACGTTGATGGACAATGGCCATCCCAGGGAATGGAGAGAGTCTGCAGCTGCAGGCAGGATAATCCCATCCATCTTATCCATGGGATATAAGCCCCCTCTCACTTGGAGGTGGAGTGGACATCATTGTCCCAGACTCCTCAGGACTGGGGGAAGTGCTATGGACTAGAGTGGACTTACTGGTATTCTGTTGTAGACATATTGTGATTCAAGCAATGGAAGAAATTACAACATTGATGTGGAGCCAGTGGCCACTGGACACTTCAGGGCAGGGAGAGGGAAATGCATTTGTAATACAGGGGCTTTTTCAGGACTTGGGAATTATCTTGAGTGACATTACAATGACAGATATAGGCTATTTTACATCAGCCTATAACATGAAGAACCGTGTGGGAGAGAGTGTGGTCTACAATGTGAACTATGGTCCGTGCTTAGTGGCAAAGTCCCAGGATGTGTATATCCATTGCAGGTGATGTGCTACACTAATGAAAGATATTTATGTGGGAGGTTGTGAGAGGTGAGGGAGGTGGGGAACATGGGAATCCCTGTAATTTTTGTGTAACATTTACGTAACCTAAGCATCTTTTAAAATATTAAAAAAAAAAAAAACAGCAACAAAAAAATAAGACACTGGGGGAACATATGGAAGAAAGAAATTGTCACTGTATGTAAAAGATAACAGATCTTACAGTGATGAAAGACAGAATGAATAAAAATTTTTTTAATAAATAAATAAATGGAATCTTTTAAAAATGTGACCTTTTGTATCTAGTCCAAGTTTTGAAAACACTTAGCATGTTTTTAAGTCTTTTCCATGATATAGCTTATACCATTACTTCCATTTTATGTATGTATAGATATTACACATTTTGGTTATCTATTTATTTGGTGATAGAAATTTGGCTTGTTTCTACCTGTTATTGTAAATAATGCTAATATGTACATTATTGCACAATTACTTGGATATCTTTCTTCAAATTGGGGGGATATATAACAAGGATATCTGCTATATCATCAGCAAATTTTGTGCATATCTTATTGAGGAACTACATAAATATTTTCCAAGTGGTTGTACCATTGTACATACCTACCAGCTATGTATAAGGATTCCAATTTCTCCACATCCTCATCAACAGTTATTTTAGATTTTCAAAAGAGTATAACCATCCCAGCAGTTTTAATGAGATGTCACATTTTGGTTCTTGATTTCCATATCCCTAGTAACTAAAGATGTTGAGCATTATTTCATGTGTTTGTGATCCAATTGCATATATGCCTTGAAAAAAATGTCTATTCAAATACTATGTCCATTTTTTATTAGATGGTCTTTATGTTAAAGGGTAAGGGATGTTTTAGTGTATATACATTCTGGGATATTAAGCCCTTCTCAGATATATGATTGGAAAGTATTTTTTCCTTTACGTAGGTGATCTTTTCACTTTCTTGCTAGGGTTTCCTCTGATTGAAAAGTTTTTAATTTTTGTGAAATAAAAAAGATATAGGATCTCAAATAAACACATGTAAAGATACTCAATATCATTTTTCAGTAGGGAAACACAGATTAAAATACAATGAGATAACATTTCACACCTATTAGAATGAAAAAGATTTAAATAAAATAAAAAATAACAGTGATTGGTACTAAGATCAGATCAGACTCAGAAGAAAAAACAAGATTACTGAACTTCAAGGACTAGCAATGGAAACACAAATAATAAAAATACAAAAAAAAAAAAAAAAGGAACAGAGCATTAAGGAACTATGACACAACTTCAGGTGGTCTAATACATGTAACATTGGTATCCCATTGTAGGAGAGGATAAGGAAAAAAAATTGAATACGTGATGGCTTAATTTTTTGAAAGTTGTTAAAATTACAAACCTACAAATTCAAGAATCTCAAAGAAGCCCATGAAGAGAAAACAAGAAGAAAACATTTAGAAAATACTAAGTCAACCAGAGGAGGAAAAAAGTCACTTAACATACATGTGACATACAGAAGAATGAATGTAAGAATGACAACAGACATAAAACAATATGTTAGTGGAGAGTGAAGTAACACCTTTAATTTACTGAAGAAAAAATGTCAACCTATAATTCTATATTCAGTGAAAATATATTTCAACTATTAAGAAGAAATTAACATTTTTATATAAAAATGGGTAAATTATAACACATAGCCAATAAATCATAAGCATAATATAATGGTACAGATTAATGGAATTGCTTTCCTTGCATCCAGAATCACCATGTTCAAAAATCTGATATGGTAAAATTAGAATCTGTGAAGTTTTAAGTTATTCTGTAATAGTAAATGCATAAATGTGAAATAGAGTAGACTAGTGCCCTCAAGAAGTGTTGGCGGAAGCAGATGTGGCTCAAGCAGTTGAGTGCCCACTTCCCACATAAGAGATCCTGGGTTCAGTTCCCAGTGCCTCCTAAAAACAAAAACAAACAAACAAAAAAAACAAGCAAACAAATAAAAAAATTCAAGGGAGCTGATGTGGCTCAGTGGTTGAGTGCCGGCATCCTGCATACAAGGTCCTGGGTTCAATCCCCAGCCCCGGTACCTAAAAAAAAAAAAAAAAAAGCCTTAGAAATAGAGTATCAAAAGCAGGTTTAGCTTTAACATTATAAATCATTTGTTTTATTTTTAACCAATTATATTTATTTGTTTCAATATTTTACTCATTGTAAAAAAGAATTTTTGCTTCTAATCTATTTTCAGGCAAAAAAGATATCATAATATCATATAAGTGTAAGTCATTGTTTTTGCTGAGTAATGCTATATAATATAAACTAATATATTCCCATAGCTGTAGAGTTCATAGCCACAGTTAGAGCACCAATCAAATTACTCTGATTAAAATAGGCCTTTGGGAAAAAATAGCTTAAATAATAAAATGATGTAATTTCTTCATTAAATATAAAGTTCAAATGTTTTCCAGGTTTCAAGTCAAGCCTGACCAAGCATTTCAATGATGTGACCATGGCCTAGTTTCTCTCAATCTTTTTTTTTTAAATATATTTTTTTAATTGAAATATCTCATTCATACATGATCATGCATAAATAATAAGTGTATAGTAAAAGTTGTGAACTTACAGAATAAACATGTGTATCATCATACAGGCCTCCCATATATCATCCCTCCATCAACACCTTGCCTTGTTGTGATACATTTGTTACAAACTATGCAAAAGCATCATCAAAATACTAATAACTATAGTTTTGAATTAATGACTGATAGGAGGTCTTAATATTGTAAACATTTTTTTAATTCACCAACAATAAAAAAAAATTGAATGCAAAAGAAAATAATATAGTTCAAAATCATTTTGAAAAAACATCCAAAAATGTGAACTATTGAGATGATATATAAATAATGTGAATGCATTATCCATCATTGAAAATTGAATGTTGAACCAGTTTGGAACCAAATTTCACTTTTTAATTCAAAATATTTTAAAAGAACAAAGAAATTTGCAGAAACTTTATGCAATATTAGAGCAGTTACACTGCAAATAGTTTACATGCCACTAAAAATATATATCAGCTAGAAATAGAGAAGTACTTAATGTGGTGAGACAGAGATTAGGGCTTGTGCTTGGGACAGTGAGCATCCGGATCCTCAACCTGGCTCACATCCCTAAGACTGCAGCACCTCAGTCTGCACACTGTGCTCCTTGGGCACTTCAGCTTCCCCATGGGCTCTTGTCCACGATGGGGGCTGTGTGCCTCTGTGTGTGCCTGCTATAGATTTGTGTTCAGGTCGTAAAGCAGCTCTTTGGTTTGGCTGTTGAGTGGAGCACTGAGGGTCTTGTCTCATTGTTCTTCCTGCCTTCCAATGCATGGATTGTGCTGTGCTACCAGAACACCTCTACTCTTGACCTCCGAGAAGACATTTTCTGGCCTAAAATCTGCCAGAGCCATCAGATTAGACCTCCAACTATACCTGGCCAAACCTGATTGGACAGGCACCATTCCATAAGGAATAATGGAATAGATTTTTTCTATTTCTAACTTCTTGTTTCCCTTAAAAGTTAAACCTCAATATAATGCCATGAGATAATGTTATTTAATCTACTTAAACAAAATTATAAGTAATGGAATCAAGCTTTTATTTAAAATAATTTTGTATATACCTTTGACATATGTTAATATAGGCTTGAATGTAAGTAAAACAAAGTTTTACCAATTTAAAATTTTTATAAAGTATCTATGATATAACAAGAGAATAAGAAAGATGTATAAGACAATAGCCATGTCTAAACAATTCACCAACTTATTAATGCAAAACTTCAAAGCATTCAATAGTTAAAAATGAGCTTATATATTCTAAATTATTTTACACCTAACTTTCTTACTTTATTAACTTCAAAAAACAAGTTTTGAATTTGCACAGTAATGGTTAAAATATTCTAAAATCTGAGTGTAAACAAAGTTATTGGATTAAGTAGGTCAATATAGGGAAATAAGTTTACTCTGTGAAATAAGCCTCTTGACTTCACAGACTGAGTCAGGCTCCACCTTGGAATGCTAGTGAGTTTGATACAATATTCAGAGCACAAGGTGTGTGCCATGTTGCAGTTCTTATGATGTTTTCAGTTAAGTACCAAGAATTCATAGAAATTGATCATATATGTCTCATTTGTGACTTCATTAAAAATGAAATTTAAAAATATGTGCTCTAAAACAAAATTCAAATTAAAGAATTTTAAGCTATTTAAATAGGCAATTTAATGCACATAGCCAAAAGAATGGCAAAAGTAGATTCTATACATTCAGATTCTGCTCGGGTATTAAGAGTTTAAAAACAATTATGATGGTAAGATAAATATTATAATACATTTAAATACCTGATGCTCTCCTTTCATAGCATTAATTGTGATCAGATTTAAATAATGTTATCTGGCATTATTAAATTGTAAGGATATGTTCATACACTAGCGTCATCAAACTTTACAAAACCCATGATTCCTTTGATAAGCAGGAACTACAGATATACTTAACTAGGTACCCTGACAGATAAATCCTATGAGGGGCATCTTCCCCTAGCCTCAACTTGGTTTTTAGTGCCTCTTCTATGGTGATTACTTTCCAGTGGGTATTTAGTCTTTATGCACACTACAATATTTCCATCCACATGCATCTATGTGGTCTTGTCTTTGGTATTTCACTTCCTTTTTTCCAGATGCTGACTATTCTATTGTCCAGTGCTAGGAGTTTGTATCAGACCACATCTTCTAATACAAAAAGTGAATAAGCTGGTATCACAGTAACAGTACCATCTATTAGGAAGATTCTTCTCTACAGCCATTCAGGAACAACTCTGAATATCTTTTCACCTTTACCCTGTTTCAGATTTCTGGCTGCTAAATAACATACCATGGAATGGGTTGGCTTAAACAATGGGAAATTATTGACTCATGGTTTTGAAGCTAGTTGAAGTTGAAAATCAAGGTGTTGTTAGCAAGGCAATGTTTTAATCCAGAAGACTGTGGCATTTGGGACTGGTTGCTGGCAATAATTGGTCCTTGGCTTTTCTGTCACATGGCAATACACATGGTGACTTCTTCTGGCTTCTCCCTTTATTATGGGTTCCACTGACATTCAGCTTCTGGCTATTCCCTGCAGTTTCCTCTCTCTGTGAGATCTTCCTTATAGGGCCTTTATTAATAGGATGAGTACCCAGTCTGATTCTGCTGGGTTACACCCTAACTGAAATAATCTCATCAAAAGGGCCTTATATACAAGAGTTCACACACACAAGAATGTATTAAAAGCATGTTTTTCTTGGGTACATAGCAAGAATCCAGCACAGTGCACACCCGAGGATCACAAAATCACCATGACCTTCCCATATGTAGAAGATATTCATGCCATCACAACATTGCAAAAGCCTTAAGTCATTTCAGTAACAATTCTAAATATAAAACTTCATCAGCATTGGGTATGGGTGTGGTCTGTACAGGGACACAATCCCCTCTGTCTGTGAACTTGTTAAAGCTAGAAAACAAGTTATCTGTTTCCAATATACAATGAAGGGACAGGAATAAGATAAACATTCCTATTCCAAAGGGAGAAACTCTAAGGAAAATAGGGTCATGGGTCTCAAACAATTCCAAAACCTATCAGGGTAACCTCCATTACATTTCAAGTTCCCAGATTCATGTGTAGATTGATGTTTTGTCCTCTGGGCCTGATGGAGTGGCAACCCCATCCTTCCCAAGTGTTTTCACAGTGGTCATGCTCTCCCTGAGTACTAGGGTGAAGGCCCTATCCTCTCAAAGCATCAGGATGGCAATAGGATCTCTGTGAATGCCAAGACACAGGCCCCACCTTATCTGAGCATTGGAGTGGCTGCCAGGTTCTCTGTGAATGCAGTGGAACATTACTAACCACTCCAAGTATTGACGTTGTGGCCAGGCTGTCCATGAATGCACAGTCCTCACCATCTCAGAGCATAGAGGTAGCATCACTCTCCCTGAAAAAAGGACAGGGTGCAAGGCCCATCCCCTTCAAGTACTGGAGTGGATGGCATGTTCCTTGTAAATGCGGAGGGGAACTTGTATATCTTTAAGATATTTGTTTAGTTCCTTTGGCTGGGCTATCTCTTCCTGTATCCTAGTATGGCTTGTAATTTTTTTGCCATGTCTATACATCTGATATGTTGGTGAATTTACTCTAATGGCCAATTTCTCTGCCTTGCCTATTGTTTTTGTTTTTCCACAGCTTTGACATTTGGTTCAACTTATCCTAAGTCTTTAAAATTGCTCAGCTTAAGTTATCAAAATCTATTGGGCACTGCAAAGGCAGTGCTCTAAGGGAAATTTATAGCCCTCAATGCTTACATTTAAAAAGAAGAAAGAGATAAAATTGAAGATCTACTTGCACTCCTGGAGGAACTAGAAAAACAGCAAACTAATCCCAAACCAAGCTGAAGGAAAGAAATAGCAAAGATCAGAGCAGAAATAAATGAAATCGAGAACAAAATCCAATAAGTGAATTTACAAACACAAAAGTTGGTTCTTTGAGAAGAGCAACAAAATTGACAATCCATTTGCTAGACTGACAAAAACCTCCCAAAGATGAAAAGCCCAGGACCAGATGGTTTCACAGGTGAATTCTACCAAAAATGAACTAATAACGATCTTGCTCAAGCTCTTCCAAAAAACTGAACAGGAAAGAATGCTACCAAACTCATTCTATGAAGCCAACATCACCCTAATGCCAAAACCAGGTAAAGATACCATGAAAATTACAGACCAATTTCTCTAATGGATACAGATTCAAAAATCCTCAACAAAATACTTGCAAACAGGATTCAGAAGAACATTAAAAGGATTATACACCATGATCAAGTGGATTTTATCCCAGGTATGCAAGGGTGGTTCAACACAATAAAATCAATTATTGTAATAAACCACATTGATAAATTGAAGAAGAAAAATCACATGATCCTCTCAATTGTTGTAGAAAAGGCATCTGACAAAATACAGCACTCTTTCTTGATTAAAAAAAAAAACACTCCAAAGATAAGAATAGGGAAGTGAATGTGGCTCAAGTGATTGAGCTCCTGCCTACCACATGGGAGGTCCCTGGTTCAATTCTTTGTGCCTCCGAATGAAGACAGTGAGCTGGCACAATGGGTAAGCACAACAAGCTGACACAACAAGATAATGCAACAAGAGACACAAGAAGAAAATACATAATGAAAGACACAAGAAAGCAGGGAGTGGAGGTTCCTAATACCTCCTAAAGAAAATGAGCAAGACAACGAGATGATGTGATGGGCAGGTGAGGCAAGCTGACGCAACACGGTGATACAACGAGACAAACAAGTAGAAAAGCACAATGAGAAACACAACAAAGCAGGGAACAGAGGTTGCTTAAGTGATTAGGTGCCTCCCTTCCACATCGGAGATCCCAGGTTCGGTTCCCGGTGCCTCCTAAAGAAACAAGGAAAACTAACAGACACAGCAAGTGCAAACAACAAGGGGGTAGGGAGAAATAAACAAATAAAATAATCTTATATATTATAGGAATAGAAGAAAGCTTTCGCAATATGGTAAAGTGCATATATGAAAAACCTACAGCTAGCATTGTATTCAATATTGAAAGATCTTCCCTCTGAGATCATGAACAAGACAAGGATGCCCACTGTCACCATCATTATTCAATATTGTGCAGGAATTTCAGGTAGAGCAATTAGCCTAGACAAAGAATAAAGGGGACCCAAATAGGAAAGGAAGAAGTAAAACTTTCACTATTCACTGATGACATGCTCTTATATCTAGAAAATCCAGAAAAACCCACAATAAAGTTATTAGTATTAATAAACTAGTTCAGCAAAGTGGCAGGATACAAGGTTAATATGCAAAAATAAATAGCATTTCTATACACTACTGATGTGCAATCTGAGGAGGAAATCAGAAAAAAAACATTGCTAAAAGAAACCAAAGAAGACTTAAATAAATGGAAGGACATTCCATGTTCATGTATATTGAAGCTGAACAAATGTAAGTTAATAGTACAAAATATTAATATCAGACAAAAAAACACATTATACTACATAAAGGAGACCAGACACAGTACTACACATTGTATGATTCCACTTATCTAAAATGTAAATATAAATCAATTTATAAAGATGAAGCATTAGTGGTTATATAGCTCTGAGGATGGAATGCTAAGGGATGTGGAGTCTTTCTTTTTGGAGTAATGACATTGTTCTAAAATTTTTGAGATGATGAATGTATAACATCATGATTATACTAAAAGCCATTGATTATACACTTTGGATAAAGTAGCCAGAAACAGCAGCTATACACAGTGGATGAAGCATAGAGAGATTGAGAGGTGAGAAATTTTCTAGTTAGTTTTTGGCTATTATTATTATTATTGATATAATGAAAATATTCTAATAATGACTGAGGTGGTGAACATACAACTATGTTATTATAGCAAATGAAATTGATTGTAAAAAACACTTTGGATGAATTGTACACTTTATTAATATGTATCAATAAAATTGGCTTAAAAAAAAAAGGCCCTATTTGCAAGAGGTCATACCCACAGGAATGGATTAAGTTTAAGAACATGTTTTTTCTGGGGTACATAATGCCAATCCACAACAACCCACTTTGTAGACCCATCCATAAGCCTAGCTCATGATGGTTCCATCTCCTTCAGCTGGCCATAGAGGAACACAGATGTGGCCATAGATACTAGTGGGGGAAGCAAAGCAGATGCAAGAGAGTTGGATGTCGTGGAGATCTGGGACAACCACTCATGCAGCATACCAATGACCTCTGGTCCTGTTAGGATGGAACTTTAATATATTATTTCCATCTGCTGGCCCCATATGACTTAGGAACTGGAGCTCAGAAGAACCCAGATCTTAATGGGCAGTTCTAGAAGTGTGCTCAGTTGGTGTCTCATGGGTAAACATTCTAAATTTACCAAGATCCTAAAACATTGAAGAAGCTGTTTCTTAAAAGACATATAACTCTCCAATGTGCATGGGATGGCCTTGTTTCAGAACCCTAGGAAATTAATGGGGAGATTCTCTCACTGGGATTTTCCATGAACTCCACACTAGAACTTTTCCCATCACTGTCAACTCCAACAGCATAAAGTCTGCTGGATCATATGGCCCAAGTTCAGGACTAAAGAGATGCCTACCATTGAGCCCTTTCCTACTTCTAGCCCCACTTAAAGCAAGCAGATTTCCATATAATCTAGTGTATGGTCAAGAGATTTATTCCTGAGAGTGTAATAGGTTGCCTCCATAACTCTAGATGTCTGTTAAATACCGTGGTCTACTTTCTGTTAGAGGATATACAATGCAGCAATCTGTCATTAACTTTCGATGAGATGTTGCAGCATCCCACAGAATACAGGACACTTTAAAAAGTTAATTAAAATAGCAGGTGTCTGCATCTTTGTAGGGTTTACATTCTATTCTCTGGAGTGTATGTATCTTGCCATTGTTTCCAACATATTAGCCACTACTTGCTTGTCTGATGTAATCAGCAAGATTATCATGTATGTAATAGATCAATGTTGTTTTTTGTGAGATATAAGGATGATTTTGATTTCTTCTGCCTATATCATGAAAGAGAACAGGGCAGTTATAATTGTCTTAGGTAAAACTGTAAATTACTACTGTTATTCATTCCACTTGAATGAAAACTCCTTCTGATACCTCTATCTGATCAAAATAGAAAAAAACCTTTACATTTGAAATTTTGAAAATTTTATTTGGGTAACAGGTAAAATGCACCTGAAATTTCAAATCTAAAAATTATAAGAATCCAAATAAACCCCTATATATCAAAACTTATTGGGTACCATTAAAGGTTTTCAAAGGAAAAATCAAATCAATAGACACATAACAAAAATGAAAAATTGATATATATGAATTAAATAACTGGGCAAAAAAAACTAAAAAAGAACAAAATATAAACCAAAACAAAGTATAAATAAAGAATAAAGATACAAGAAATGATGCAAAAGGAAAAACCACAGATCCTCTTAATAATTTTAAATTTTAATAAGCAAAATATTAAACCTTCTGCTAACTTGATAAAGAAAATATGTATCAGTTCAAATATAGAATAATAAAGAGGGGCATAAACATTAAACTGTATAAAAGTGTAGTTGTCTTGCAGAATCTGTGCAAATAAATTTGAAAGTAGAGATAAAAGGATCTTAGTTAAATAAGAATCAATAATTTCTTAAGGAGTTATAAACTATTATTTGAGATAAAAAAGCTTAAACGGACCAATTTTCAGAGGAATTCTACACAGCCCTAATATTGTAGTTAGTCCCACTCTATAAATTGTGCTACAGTTTAAAAATAAAGTAAAATTTTCATTTTGTACCTTCTATTTATTAGACATTTGCAAAGGAATAGGCTCCTAACTTGTAAGACATTTTAACTAAAAATTTTGAAAGCATTGTTTTTGTTTGTTTGGCATGTTTATTTTATGTAAGATGGTCTCCTTAAATGTCTCAGCTTACTTACCCATGCTTTAACATTCTGGAGTGCATTCTACTTCATGACTACCTCCATGTGAGTTCTTAGCGCTTGAAAAATGTGAACCTCACTGTACATTACGCAATTTCATCATGGAACCTTAATGGCAATGCCATTAGATCTTTTATCATGAGCTGGTTTGATGAAGAGTCTTCCAATCTCTCTGGAAGAAACAAGCCTAGTTTTCAGCATTCAGTTAGAGGAACTTGGTTGAGAAAGAAAGCTAACCATGTTTTTCATTATTGAAAATTTTTACTGAATTGCCCTATTTCAGTATGGTAAACCCTCTTTCAAATGTGCAAAAGAGATTTGTAATTCAGAAACTTTTGTTTTTACTTTCTTTAGGTACTAAATCTCTTGCCTTTTACAGGGGGTAAAAACAGAAGCAATCATCTGGTTGCATGGTGTGGTGGAGTAGACTGAAGGTCTAATTACTACAGACTTTGAAGCATACCTCTTCTTTGGTCCCCACGTTCACCATTCCTTCCAAAGTTTCCTTGTACCACCAAAGATTCCTTGTGCCACCAAAGAGAGATTCCATGGTGTAAATCATCAGGTGTTTTCTTGTGTTTTCCCAGTGCTTTCTAAATGTCACCATTCATGAATATGATTTTGATACTGCCCAAATCAGTATGGTGTACTTTCCAGCTCCCCAAATTATATTGTCTGTGAATCTAATGTTTTCTTTGTCCTCATGAATTAATGCAATTTTGAATTCCTTTTCATTTAATTTAGTGAGTTTCAGGAAAGAATAGAGATAAGACACTTGCTATGTTTAACCAGAGTCCTCTGGCTGCATCTCTCCGGAGACTTCCGATGCATAGAAAGACTATCTGCTCTCAGGAACAGAGTTCAAAGCTGCTAGAATCGAACACTTCTATTCTGCTCAGAGTAGATTGTACATAATGACTAAAGCACTACAAATAGTCTCTCTGTTTATTTTGGAGTTTTGCTGATTCATTTATTCCAATGACCATTTTTAGTGCATTTAGGATATGGGGCATGGTGAAGGCAAACACGAATGAGATATAGGCTCTGACACAAGGATTTCTCAGTCTAAATATACAGAAAATCAAGGAAACTGATACTGGCACCGCTATTAGTTCTTATTTTCTATTCACAATGTTGAACATTTGGTCTTTCACTTTGAAATAGATGTCACAGCTTGCTTCTGACCACAGAACACTTAAAAAATTTAACGTAGGATGCAGATCCCTTTATCTTTTTAGTGTTTGTCTTCCATTCTCCAGAATAAATGGGTCTTACCATTGTGTCCAACATACTAGAAATACCTTTCTTGTCCTACATAATCAGCATGAATACATCAATGCAATAGATCAATATAATATTTTGTTGTATACCATGGTGTTTTGGATTTCTTCAGCCACTTAATGACAGAGGCAGGGAGTTAAAAAGACTGAGATAAAACTATAAATGACTACTGTTAACCATTCCACTTGAATGAAAACTCTCTTTGTTCTTCTTTTCTGGCCAAAATAGAATTCAATATATTCAGAAAATCAAGGACCACATGACATATATCTGGACTTTATTCATCTATTCAAGCAACTACTCCAGGTTGGTCTGGAGTCTCTGGTTAGGGCTGTGGTTAGTACCTTGTTGAGCTTGCAATAGTCTACTGTCATTCTGCAGAATGCATCCAATTTCTGGAGAAGAATGGCAAATGAAAAATACGATGAAACCAAAATTTCTGCATTGTTTAGGCAGTTTAGGAGGCTTTAATTTGGCCTTCCCTACTATGATAGTACTTACCCTTTAGCTCAAAGACCCATATGGGAGTTGTCCATCTGTCAAGGATGGCCATCTCAATTCTATCATTGTTGGCCAATGAAATGACCACTAGATGGGTATATTTCAAACTGGCTTACAACGAAGAATCAATTCAAATATATGCTATATATAAGAGGTATACTTAAAGCAAAGTGTTTGTAAAGGAAAGAATAAAATTAAAGCCAAAAGTAAACAGTGGTCACAATCTTGTTGTAAAGAGCAATAACAAAAATACAAACCAAAAAGGACTAAATTTAAGAAGAAAGAATATATTTGAACACAAAAAGCTGCCATTAACAATGAATAAATATCACTTTTGAGTATCTATGAACCAAATAAACAACAACCAGCAAACACCTTTATTAAGCAAAAACGACAGATGATACAAGGAGAAATATGTAGAAACCTTCTTAAAGCAGCAGATTTTAAGAATATGGAAGTGCAAAAACCATAATAAAAATAGATTATTTATATATATAATAAGTACATAAAATTCTAATTTTATACCATGTATCAAAATTTATGGTTTTCAATGGAAAATCATAACAAGAAGTACTTAACAGCAAAAATGAATGATTGAAATATATGAATTCAAGGCCCAGATCAAAAAAGAAATAGAAAAAGAACAAAAAATAAATCAGAAGAAGCACAAAGAAATAACAAAGATAAAAGCAGCAATGAATAATTCAGAGAATAGGAAAATTGTAGAAACATTTAAAAAGTTACAAAAAATTAATTAAATAATAATCAACTAACCTTGTGAATAAAAAATGTAGGCAGCATAAATATACACTAATAAATAAAAGGTAGACACTAAATAATTAACAAAAACAATGAACTTATTGCAGAACTCTACGGAAATAAATTTGTAATCTCAGGTGAAAAATATCTTGGGGGAAATAAGACTCAATAATTTCTTCAGAAGGTACAAATAATCCATAGAGAGAAAAATCTAAAAAAGACAAAATTCCATATAAGAAAGAGTAAAAGATATTAAGGAATTATGCCACAAAATATCACCAGGCCCAGATACTATAGTTTCATAGGGGATTTCTATCAAACTTTCAAATTCTAGATAGACCAAATGCTCTATAAAGTCCTTCACAGCATTAATAATGAAGTAAAAATTTCTTATCTTTTTCTTAAAACAAGTATAGCATTAAGACGTATACTTCATAACAAACAGGACAAAATACAAAACTAGAGATCACTCTCATGTATGAATAGCAA
This sequence comes from Tolypeutes matacus, assembly GCA_026826555.1. Lineage (NCBI taxonomy): Eukaryota > Metazoa > Chordata > Mammalia > Cingulata > Chlamyphoridae > Tolypeutes > Tolypeutes matacus. The sequence continues at coordinate 529,298 of JAKSZT010053851.1, read as the reverse complement.
TGCAAACCTCCTAATTACTGTATTAACAACAAGAAACACAATACTAAATATGATACAGCATGTTTAAGTGGGATTTATTCCAGTAATGCAAGATTGATTCAATATTAGGAAATTCATTAATATCATGTTATATTAATACATATGAGTAGATCATAATTATCTTCATAGATGTTGAAAAGGCTTTTAATAAAACTCAAATATATTATTGATTAAAATCACTCAAGAAAATATAAGTTGATGGAAATGATGGATACTTTCTTAATATAATAAGATAGATACACATTTATTCTAAAGCCAGAATCTTACTTGATGAGGCATTTCATTTAAGTTCAGGAAGAAAGTAATGCTGCTCACTTCCCCAATTCTTGTTTATTGTGCTAGAAGCCTTACCCATACAATTAGACAAGCAGCAATTAGACATGGCTGATGGGGATAAAAAATGGTGCAGCCCCTTTGGAAAACAGTTTGGTAGTTCCAAAAAAGTTATATAGAGAGTTATCATATGACCTAGCAACTTCATTCCTAGGTGTATACACAAAAGAGAGGAAAACGTCTTCACACAAAAACTCATACACAAATGTACACAGCAGCATTTTTTATAATAGTCAATAAGCAGAAACAACCCAAATGCCCATCAACTGATGAATGGATAAACAAACTACAGTATATCCATACAAAGGAATAATAGTCAGCCATTAAAAGTAATGAATTAATGATACATACAATATGTGACTCCTGCATTGTCTCATGGATAAAAAATAAATAAATAAATAAAAGACTTAATTGGAACAATTGTTGATATTTGAATAAAATATGGACATAAACCAACATTAATTTTCTGGTTTTGATAATGTTACTGTGGTTACATAAGCTGGGAGAATAGGACAGAGGAATTCCATGCAGTATTTTTGCAAAATTTTTACAAATAAAAACTTAAAACCATAAAAAAAATTAAATGGTATTTTGGTGACATATTTGACAGCAAAAACTTTAAAATCCCAAATTACCTGTTTTTTACTTATTATTGTCATTATTTTTATTATTGTGTTTTATTATTTATAATAACAAACATTTATTATTATTATTAAACCTAGATAATCCAGTTCAACAACTATTTTTTGTCTACCCAGAATGTCTGACATTCTAAATATACAAAGGAGGCAAAGCATTGGAGATAAAAAGTAAATATAATCTCTATCCTAAAGATAGTCATCACCTTACTGAGACATGGTTAAGCAAGTTCAAAAATGTTTCTAAGGACATAATTTATTATCATTAATATACATCTACATTTTTTTCATGATAAACCTCACTGACAAGTAAAGCAATGGTTTAAAAGTTTCATCTAACTTAATGTGCAGTATTTTTCTTTAAGTGACAACAAAATTAACAAAAAGAAATATATGCTCTTTTGAAAAATATTTTGTTATTTTAGGTAGTGATGAATGCAATTTTTATCTTGTAAACCATCCTTGCCCTTATTACAACTTGAGATACATGTTATTACTCCCGTATTCATCCTTTCTTAAAGGTATTTTGGCAATAAAATGTGGAAAAATAAGTGTAGGTTCAAATTAGTTAAATTGGATTTTAAATTTGCTTCTGGATACCTAATGAGGGTCTTTGACTAAGTGTAACACTGTACTGAAATGAAATATATAATTCCCAAGCTGATTATTGACAAATATTAAGCTCTTTTAGTTGTCAATCATGGGTAAATAGCTTTCTTACTTTCTGTGATTTTTCTTTTTCCTAGTTTCATATCCCGTTTCCTGAAGGAAATAGCCAGATAAAATTATCCCAGAGTGACTGAGTTTGTCCTGAAGGGAATAACAGATGTACCAGGACTTCAGCTGCCCCTTTTCCTCCTATTCAGGATCTATGTGGTCACTGTAGTGGCAAACCTCGGTTGGTCCTCATAATCACTTTCATTTCCAAACTCCACTCTCCCATGTAATTTGTAGATCCCAGATTTCTTTTATTCCTCAGTTGTTATCTCCAAACTGTTGGGAAATTTTGTATTGGAACAAAATGTTATTTCCTATCCTGGATGCATGACACAGCTTTTTTTCTATTGTGTTTTTGCTATTGCTGAGTGCTTTCTGCTGACTGCTATGGCATATAATAGATATGTAGCTATATGTAGTCCACTGCTTTATAATGTCACCATGTCTCCAAAGGTTTGCAGCATGCTGGTGACTTGGGTCTATTGCATGGCCACTTTAGGAACTATGGCCCACACTATACCCATTACCAAGATTTCCTTCTGTAGGGACAATGTTGACTACCATTACTTCTGTGACATTCTTTCTCTCCTAAGCTTTCCTGCTCCAGTACCTACATCAATGAGCTTCTGGTAACACTGGTAGGTGGATTTGATGTGCTAGCAACAACTGTGACCATCACCATTTCTTATGTCTTCATAATCATCAACATTCTTCAAATACCATCAACTGAAGGCAGGTCCAAAACCTTTAGTACCTGTGGTTCTCATCTCACGCTTTTGGGGTCTTTTATGGATCTATCATATTCATGTATTTTAAGCCATCATCCAGCAGCAACATGGCACAGGAGAAGGTGGCTTCTGTTTTCTACACCATAGTAATCCCCATGCTCAACTCCTTGATCTACAGCTTGAGGAATAAGTATGTAAAACATGTGCTGAGAAAAGTCATTGGAAGAAGATATGGACCTCCCCAGGGTAGCAGTCAGGACCACTAAAGGTGATGCCGATAGTGTTCTTCTTTGAATTTCTTGAAACTAAACTCCCTTTATGTTTCTGAAAATTAACAGCTGTTTTTCCTTCCCTTTACCACAGCTACCAGAAATTACAACTTTTATTGAATTGTGTGCACACACATTTATGCACAAACATGTATGTACACACACATCTATTCCTCGAGCAACGTTTTCCATGATATTGTGATTCAGCAGGTCCTTAATGAAACCCAGGCTTATTTACTTTGGAAAGCTCTTGCCAAGTGAATCTGCATAGTCCTATTTTGCTGCCATGTTGAGTAAAACTGGGGTAGATTATTTTTACCTTTAGATGGGATAAATTGATAGTCTATACTCTCTGTCCCAGATAACTAGCTCATGGTAAATAGTAACAGATTAGGCTGTGCTAGGAAATAATCTTTATCCTTCATCATGAGAATTTCAAAAATAATTGTACACTTGGCTCATAATATTAGAGTTGGCTTCATAGGTTCTCCTTCTTTATCTCCTACCATACATCTTTCTTCTAGAAAATATCATTCCCAAATTAATGAACCTTCACAAAAATGAAAAAGAAATTAGTAACAGTGGAATTTCTAGCACATGGTAGGGCAGTGAAGCTGCTTGCTGAATGGAGCTTCACCATTCTAGAAAAACTTCTAAGTAACTGATGACATTATCATTCAAAAATTCAACTTCCTAAGTAATAGGCATGTTCCTAGGCAGGATATAACGAATTCTCTTCCGCACATTACCTCCTGACATTGTTTCCCATGGAATTCTTCCTTTTTATCAAGCACACCAGCTAGATATGGGATGGACCCCAAGGTCTTTCCCCACCATACGCTGCCCAAGTCTGGCTTAACATCAACTGTCTTCTACCTAATATCTGGCATTCTCTTTGCTTCCTTTTTCAGTGGGCAGAAAAGATGGTGACAATTTCTACCACAAATTGTCCTTTGTTACTGTCCTTTTCACTGATTTTCCACAGATGCCATTTATACTAAACTAAGGAACAAGTAAATTTCAAGCTGAGCCAGCATGATTTGCCTCTCAGTCCCACCAATTGCCATGAGTGCAGCTCAGGACAGTCTAACTAAGATAACTGTGCTTACCAGGAAGTCCATTCTCTTTTCCAGACCAGTGCAAGCACAGCCATGTGTCTACCACAAAATACCAGACCTCCTCTGAGAATCCAGTTCTTTGCATCTACACTATGTAAAAAAATAAGACCTAGAAGATATGGCCTTCATGTCTAAAGACTAATTTCTTGTAGGGATGATTTAAAGAGTATTCAATGATCATGAAAAGCTAAAACTATCTCAGGTAGAATTCAAGTGGCAAAGATCAGTGATATACATTGTAATCACATTTTTTAGTGAAACATTGAGATGGGATTGAAGCTTCTTCAATTCCATTCATTTTTACTTCCCTCCTATGGGATTCTAGGTTCACGGGTTCTTGATACTTAATGCCTGCTGATGTATGCCAAACAAATGCATGTTAATATTAGACTGAATTAAGGAAAGTCTTAGCTAACTAGAGAAATACTTTGCACAAAAGAGGGATATTTATGATAACACATGCAATATGTGTAGATAATAATCAAAGAGGGACATCAGCTAAACTCAAAAGACTGATAATTATAATCTTGTCTCAAAAGGAAGTTTTAAGTACTTAATAGTGGAATCATGGAACAGTTGTTATTCTCCATTGTGAGTCACAATAACACAAATGAGATGAAAAACCCTTAAATAAAACTTATTTTATTTAGGAAAATATTTATATTAACATAAAGTAGATTGCAAACTCCTCTGTATTACTTGGTTTATGCAAATCAACTATATATAGTACACACAAACACAGACCCAGTGTCACCCATACATTTCTATATTCTTAAATTAAATTCTTATGACAAAAACTCTATTCTCCTGTGTGTGGAAGAATAAGTGAAAAAGATTCAAACCTTGGAAAAATGCATGCTATAGAAGACCAGATTTCTCTTGACCTAGAAGATATGGGCTTCATGTCTAAAGACTAATTTCTTGTAGGGATGTGTATTAGTTAGCCAAAGGGGTGCTAATGTGAAATACCAAAAATGGGTTGGTTTTTATAAAGGGTATTTATTTGGGGTAGAAGTCCACAGATACCAGGCCATAAAGAGTTAAGTGTCTTCTCTCACCACAGTCCATTGTCACGTGTTAGAGCAAGACAGCTGCTGGCGTTTGCCAGGATTCAGGCTTCTGGGGTTCCTCTCTTCCCGGGGCTGCGTTTCTCTCCGGGCTTAGCTCCTGTTTTCTCCACAAGTTCAGCTGTAGACGATCAGGTGAATGGCTTGCTTCTTTTCTTCTGGGGCCTTCTTTCCAACATCAAAACGGCTTCTCAAAGACTGCTTCAACTGCCCTTTGCCTTGCCTTTTATATTCGATTCCCCACCTACCAAGGGTTGGAGCTCAACACCCCAATCCTAACCTAATCATGCCCAGATTAACAGATCAGTTTACAAGCATGATTCAATTATATTTTTGGAATTCATAATTACATCAAATTCCCCAATGGTTACAGGATGATTTAAAGAATATTCAATGATCATATGGAAAAACTCACTCACTCAAGGTATAAGTTTCTAGCTGTTCCTCTCCCAGCCTCCACCATAAAAAAATGGAACTTCATTTCCAGAGACACATTATTTCCTGTGGAGAGAATTGCAGAGTAACGTACTGGTCCAGTGACGCCTCCCTCCCCTGACTCTCAATAGGCCCTCTAAAAACCGGTGTGACTATCTGAAAATTGAGTATGATAGAAGGAACTGATCTAGCTCACCTCTTGGGCTTCCTTTCCTTTCCTTCATTCCTTGTTTCCTTCCTTATTTCTTCCCTTCTTCTCTCCCTCCCTTCCTTCCTTCCTTCCTCCTTCCTTCCTTCCTCCTTCCTTCTTTCTCTCTTTCTTTCTCTCTCACTCTCTAGCTTGCTTCCTTTCTCCATTTTTAGCAGCTTTATTGAGATATCATTGACACACAACAAACTGCAAGTATACAATCTGATGAGTGTTACCCAAAGTATACACCCATGCAATCAACAGCATAATCAATATTGTGAATATATCCATCACCCCTAAATGTTTCATCAGGCCCCTTGGTAGTATCCTCCCCCACACTTCCATGGTCCCCACCTCAGGCAACCACTGATCTGGTTTCTGCCACTATAGATTCATTTCTATTTTTGAGAATTTTAAACAAATTAAATCATACAGTAAAGTCCTTTGTATGGGCTTATTTCACTCAGCATAATTATTTTGGGATTCATCAATATGTTGTGTGTATTAATTATTCATTCATTTTTATTGTTGTAGTAGTATTCTACTGTATAGATATATGACAATATGTTTATTCATTTACCTGGTGATGGATGTTGGTGATGTTCCCAATTTTGGGCTATAGTCAATAAAGTCTTTGCTCTTGTAATTGAAACATAGCCTACTGTTATGGGGTGCCTAAGGGTTGCCACCTGAGAGCCTCCTTGTTGCTCAAATGTGGCCTCTCTCTAAGCCAAACTCAGCATATGAATGCATTACCTTCCCCACAATGTGGGACATTACTCCAGGGAATGAGCCTCCCTGGCAACGAGGGATTAATACCAAGTGCCAACTGCAATATGACTGGAAAAAGACCTTGAATAAAGGGGAAAAGGTAAAGACAAATGAGCTCATGTGGCTGAGACTTCAAAGAGAGTCAGGAGGTCATCCCAGAGGTAACATTTATGCACACCTCAGTAGGATCTCATAGAACACCAAAGTGGATATCACCCCACATAGAGGGGCTCTTGAGGGCTCTGGAGACACCCAGGTCCTATATAAGGGGGGATAGCCCCAGAGATTGACACCTTATCAATGGGCTCTACTTTGGAATCTGTGCTCCTGAGAGTGACAGAGTTGGACTCAAATAAATCCTCCCTGCACATGGTCCATCAGTCCCTTCTATTCAAACCTATATATGATGCAGGAGTTTTTAGGTGTATTTCTAGAGACTGGAGCCTCTGGCCTACCTACATGCCAGCTGTGCCTGGAATCTCGGTGGAGCTGCAACTCCTAATCTACAGCTCAATGGCTCACCCAAGTCACCTGGCAAGGAGATGATGATGGACAATGGCCATCCCAGGGAATGGAGAGAGCCTGCAGCTGCAGGCAAGATAATCCCATCTACCATATCCATGGGATATAAGCCCACTCTCACTTGGAGGTGGAGTGGACATCACCATCCCAGTCCGCTCAGGGTTGGGGGAAGAGCTATGGACTAGAGTGGACTTAATGGTATTCTATTGTAGACATATTGTAATTCAAGCAATGGAAGAAATTATAACAGTGAGGTGAAGCCAGTGCCTACTAGATGCTTTCAGGGCAGGGAGGGAAGGGCAGTTGTAATACAGGGGCTTTTTCAGGACTTGGGGGTTGTTCAGAGTGACCTTGCAGTGACAGATATAGGCCATTTTATATCAGCATATACCATGCAGAACTGTGTGGGAGAGAGTGTGGTCTACGATATGAACTGTGGTCTATGCTTAGTGGCAGAGCCCCAGAATGTGTATATCCATTGCAGGTGATGTGTCACACTAATGAAAGATGTTTATGTGGGATGTTATGGGAGGTGTGGGAGGTGGGGAACATGGGAATCCCTGTAATTTCTGTGTAACATTTAGGTAATCTAAGCACCTTTAAAAAAATGTTTCATAGAATTTGCCATAAAATCATCTAGGTAGGCCTGGAGTTATTTTATAAGGCAATTTTCAAATTCATTTTCTTAACAAGAGAAGGGCAATTCAGGTTATCCATTTCCTCTTGAGTGAAATTTGGTTGAATATTTCAAGGTATTTATCAATTTCATCTAAATTATAGAATTTTGGTATAATAATATTCATTTATAATTCTTTTAGTGTCTTTAGAATTTTAGAGCTGTCACCTCACTCATTCTTGATATTGGTAATTTGTGACTTCTCTCTTTTTACCTCATCAGGAAATCTAAAAGTTCATCAGTTTTATTGATCTTCTTAAAGAACAAAGTCTCTGGTTTTACTGATTTTTTGTTGATTTTTAAATTTCCTTTTCATTGATTTCTATTCTGATCTTTATTATTTACAATCTTTGGCTCCTTTGGCTTTCTATTTCTCCTATTTTTCTAGTTTCTTCACATAAACATGGAGGTGACTAATTTGAGATGTTTGTGACATTATAATACTGAAAACAACAAACTTATTAAAACAGTTCACCATATATTTATAAGGCATTGTTGTTTTTGTTGTTTGGTCTGTGTTTTAAAGTCAAAATAATGGCTTTAAAATTAAAATTCAAAGCTATTTTCTCCCTTACAGTGGTTATGGTATTAATTTAAAATAAAATTATGTTAATTTGTCTATGTTTATATTCTCTTTTAGAATTTTTCCCATCCCTGTATTTATTTTATCATTTTATTTTATTTATTTTTAGATAATTAAAATGACTCTAAAAATCAATCTTCCTTTTTATGAATGTACCATAGTTTATTAATATTAGTTCTTATATATGAGTATTCATTTCTTTCTAATGTTTTACTCTCACAGACAACGGTGATATGAAAACTATGTGCTTATATATTTTCACATTGTTGGAGATGTGACTTCTAGGTAATTTTAATAAATGGGACTGCTGGATCAAATGGTAAACAGTTGTGATTTTGTTGGATACTGCCCAAAGTCTCCTCTATGTGGGTTGTAACAGTTTATATTCCTACCAGGTGTGTAAATTAGTGCCTTTTTATTCAGAGCATTATTAACCATCTACTAGTGAATGTTTGATGCGTTATTATTTTGTCAGCCCAATAGATGTGACCAAGACTGTTTTCCTTCTCTAGACCAATCTGTTCTTGCTCCTCTGGTGCCCCTCCCTCTTCCACCCCCACATTGTCTACCTTGCAGCTGTGGGGCTGCAGAGAAAAACAACTCAAACTGCAGGGTGCAAAAAACAAAGAAAAAATGGAACAAGGACCACTTTAGATGCTAACTATTGTAAATATCAGTCTCATCCTCGACCTGCTCCTCCCACTCCTCTTCCACGCTCCCTTTTACCTCAGCTACCCAAGTGCCTGAGAGGCTCTATTTAGGCATTTCCTTCTCTCTCTCCTACTTTCCCATAGGCCTTACAGCCACTAGGCAGACTAATTACCACAAAGGAAAACATTCCAAATCAAGTGGTCCTAACTGCAACATCAGGAAATCCCTCATCCATCTCCAAGCAACCAAACATCCTAAGTGCACCTCAGTAAATCACTCACCCATCCCAGTAATCAACCTCCCTTATATCTTCCATTACTTTTCCTCCCACCCTTCAAAAGCTGGCAGTCCTTAGTTTCAAGGGAATTGAGTTTAATAACCTCTGAATAAAGTCAGTCATTTACATCAGCTGGTGCAGTTTTTTGACAGGTGAGAAATGGAATGTCAGTGTAATTTTAATTTGCATTTCTCTTATGAATGCCATTAAATATCATTTCATATGTTCACAGGTCACTTTTCATGTTGTTTGCCAATTTTTAAAAATTTGCCCTCAATTTTTAAAATCAACTTTATTGTAGTTTAATTTACATACAGTAAATGTCATCAATTTTAAGTGACCAGTTTACTGTGTTTTGACAAATATGTGCATATAAGTACCACAATGAAGGCAAAAACAATGCCTTCATCCTCCAAAGTTTCATCATTCCTTATCTATGGTTTGCCTCCACAACCACTTATGGCCCCAGGATTGAACAACTCTTCACCTATTTGTTACCTGAATTTTCCTGAATTCTGTATAAATAAAATATGTAGCTCCAGTTCCATGTAAGATGGAGCAAACACATGTGACCTCTTCTCTCTCTTTGAATGCAACTCTAGAATCTGCACATTTATTTGAAGACTCATCAAAGATATAATGAGCAGGCAGATAAGGAAAGAATACCTGAAATACTGCTGAAGAGGTAGATAGTCATTTTGTAGTAGTTTTATTTGTCATGCATTTAAAAATTTTTAAGTGGTAGTATTTATTAATCTTTTTTAATGCATCAGGATTTTGAAAAACAGAAAATGCTACTTCATATTCAGATTATAGAGCAATGTGCCCATGTTTTGTTTTAGTGTTTGAATGATTTCAATGTTTAGACTTAGTGTTGGGGTTTATTCTTGCAAGGGGTTTGGTTCTAGGTCTCAGGTATTCTTTCTATAAATGGCTATTTTAGGTTATTAGCTCTATTTATTAAAAGTCCATCTCTAACCAGCTATTTTAGGTGTTAATTATATCATATACTAAATTTCTATATGGACTTGGTTCCTATTTCTGGCTGTTCTATTCTATCTGCACCTTGTCTTTTCAGGCACTAGTAGCACACTGTTTTAATTACAGAAGTTCTACAATATGTTTTATTATTTGGTAGATCTAGTTCACTGTAGTCTTTCATTTTCAATGCTCTAAGCCATTCTTGCATGTTTATTTTTCTGTACCAACTTCAGTATTAAATTGTCTAGCTTCGTTGCATCTCTGCTATAACATTATAGGCTGACTACAGCCTATGTCTCCAAGTGATAACAAAAACTCAGGCAAAAATGAAAATCCAACTACCTCAGGACTCTGAAAAGTAAACAGAGTCAGCACAAAAAATGTACTCAAAATGGGTTATAAACTCCTAGAAGAAAATGTAGGGAAACATCCTCATTATCTTTTGGTGGGTGCGGTGGTTTCTTTAACTTTACACCCAAAGCATGAGCAAGGAAAGAAAAAAACAGATAAATGAAACCTCCTCAAAATTAAACACTTTTGAGCTTCAAATGACTTTCTTAAGAAGGTGAAAAGGCAACCTACTTAATGGGACAAAATCTTTGGAAACTGCATATCTGATAAGGGTTTCATTTCCATGATATATAAAGAGATCACACAACTCAATGAAAAAAAGATAAGCAACACAATTTTAAAAATGGACAAAAGACTTAGAGACTTTTTACAAAGAGTAAATGCAAATGGCCAAAGACATGAAAAGATACTCAACATCACTGGCTATAAGGGAGATGCAGATCAAAACTACAATGAGATATCATTTTATGCCCTACAGAAAGGCTATTTTTATGCACAAAACAGAAAACTACAAGTGCCGGAGAGAATGCAGAGAAAAAGGAACACTCCTTCACTGTGGGTGGGAGTTTATAATGGTACAGCCCCTCTGGAAGACAGTTTGGTGGTTCCTTTAGAAAGCTAAATATAGAGTTGTTGTATCATTTGATAATCTCACTACTAGGATTATATTCAGAGGAACTGTGGTCGGGGATGCGAACAGATACTTGCACACCAATGTTCATAGTGGAATTGTTCACAATTGCTAAAGGATGGAAACAACCGAAGTGCCTTTCAACTGATGAATGGATAAACAAAATGTGGTATATACATACAATGGAATACTATTCAGCCTGTAAGAAGAAATGAACTTGGGAAGCATATGACAACATGAGGATATTTTGTTGAGTGAAATAAGCCAGGCACAAAAGGAAAAATATTGTATGGTATAGATATGAACTTAATATTACGAATGAAATTATGGAATTAAAGAGTGTGGGTTGGTAAGAGACAGAATATGATTTGAGAAGGGGGAGATGATGCTGAATGTTTGTAGAATGTTTAATAAGGTTGATTGCAAATATGTGGAAAAGGATAGAGTTGATGGTAACATATTATAATGACTATAATCAACACTGCTGATTTAAAAATGTGATTGAGGCTGAAAAGATAGTTAATATTAATTGAAAGCCTACTAGAGGACAATATAATATTGTATAGGGACTATATAATATAGTGATTACAAAATCTACCATGCTAGATAATAGATGAGTGGTAGATAATGGTAGATAATGATTGTCGTTAATAATGTAAAAGAACATTCCTCTATTACAAGGTGTATTAGTCAGCCAAAGGGTTGTTAATGCAAAGTAGCAGAAGTCTGTTGGCTTTTATAAAGGGGTGGAAGCTTACAGTTACAAGGCCATAAAGAGTCCAACTCAGAGTTACTTCCTTACCAAACTCTGTTGCCATGTATTGAAGCAAGGAAGCGGGAGATGTCTGCGAGCATTCAGCCTTCCTCTTTCCTCTTAAGGCTTGATGGACCCAGCTTCTTCCTATCTCAGCTGTAGGAAGGCATAAAGCTTGTCTTTCTCCCAGGAGCTTGTTTCTTTCTGGGCTCAGCTGCTCTCTTCTCTGCACAAGGTCAGCTGTAGAGTATCAGGCTCATCTGTCTTCCCCAGGACATTGCAATGGAACACTCTCTTCCTGCCTGTCTACTTTTGTGTACCAAACTGCCACACAAGGTATTAAGAATATGGAGATACATGGGGAAAATACAACTAATGTGACTTAGAGACTATGGATGACAATAATATTGTAATATTTTTGTAGCAAAGCCTAAGAAAGTACTATATTAACAGTGGCTGTGGGAAGCTGCCCCTGGCACCGGTATTATTACGGCTATCTTGTGTGCTAACGTCATTTTGTGCAGCTATCCAGCTAAGTTCCTATTTCTCATTCTGTGCTAAATTTCTATTTCTCTATACTTACTGAGATAACAAGAGTAGGGCATCTTTTGTTAGTTCCTCTGCATGGCGTGTGGAAGCACTTCCGGTTCCTGAATCTACAGATTAAGGGATTTATACAGTAACTTTCTGATGGTGGGTTCATTCTGCTCTGCCTCCTCCTATTGGTGTCTGCAGTGTGCGGAGTCCTTGGGAACATTTGCTGATGTTTCTTTTCCAGCAGGCATGCTTTTTGGATACTTAGCCCTTTGTGCTCTGACTCTCAGCATCTTCTCCATGCAGCCAGCACTGGGCGGTGGTTTTCCTCCAAAAGTGGGAGTGCCCAATCAGGAGGCTTCCTCAAACACCATATATACCCACGACTCCTCCCCAATAAACGAGACTTGATCAGAATCCTGTCTTGTCTCCATTCTTCGTGTCTCTTGTCCTTTTCATTCCCGCTCCCTCTCTCAGGTTTCGGTTCGACTGACCTGCGGGCCGGGTCAAGTGGCCACTGCCTCCACAGCAAAGATAAAAGTTCTTTCATTGCTAGAATCACAATAAGTCTATAGTAGAATAACAGTAAGTCTACTCTAGTCCATCTTTAACTTCCCAATCCTAAGGATTCTGGGATGGTAATGCCCCCTCCACCTCCAATTGAGATGGGGTTTAAATCCCATGGGGCAGATGGATGGGACTATCTTGTTTGCAGTTGCAGACCCTCTCTGTTCCTTGGGATGTTCATTGTCCATCATCTTCTCCTTGTTAGTTGTCCTGGGTGAGTCCAATGAACTGGAGAGTAGGTGTTGCAACTCTGTTGAGATTCAGGACCCAGTCAGCACATGGACAGCCCAAAGATTTAATGTTCTTGGACATTCACCTATCAACTCTAGTACTAAATATAAGCTCAAATAGAAGGGGCAGAAGAGCCATGTGTAGGGAAACCACAACTGAGTCCAACTCTGTTACACTGGGGAGCATAAATTCCAAAGGCAGGGTGGCAAATTCCTGAGCTGTCTGCTCTGCCTATAGTATCTGGATGTCTCCAGAGCCCTCAGGAGGCCTGTTATTTGAGGCAATACTTACTTTGGCATTCAATGAGATCCTGCTGAGACATGCATAAGTGTAACCTCTGGAATGATCTCTAAACTCTTAACCATATAAACTCACTTGTCTTTACCCTTTACCCCTTTTGTTCAAGGCCTTTTTCCAGTTGCATTGCTAGGTGGTGTTTGGTAGTAATCCCTTGATGCCAGGGAAGCTCATCTCCAGGAGTCATGTCCCATGCTGAGGGGAAGGTAATGCATTTATATGTTGAGTTTAGTTTAGAAAGAGGCCACATTTGAGCAATAAGGAGGCTCTCAGGAGGTAACTCTTAGGTACCCTATGATACTAGGCTAAGTTTCAATTTCAAAAGTAAAGGTTCATAAGTACAGCCATCACTATTCAGGGCCTGCCAATGGTCCATCCTCCCTCACTAGCCACTGCCCCTGTATTCAGGGGATTCTTGCTGTCCCATTAGAGAATGTGGCAGAGCTCCCCATTTAGTTTTATGAGATATGAATATGATAAACCTTTTGTTTCCATTTTCATTATTAATAAGGAGACCTTGGTCATGTCATTTGAGTAATCTGTGCTCATTTATTCATCTTTCAGAACATTGGAGAAACTACTGAGCTTGCTATTAGGATTGAATAAGATAAATTTGCCTTGACATTATTTTTTTAAGCAATGCTTTCATAATTTGTTAGGCTGTCTGTTATTTTTATCTGTTATTTTTATTTTGTATTTGAAACAAAGTTATTAAAAACAAAAACAAAAATGGTTTAAAGACCTAATTGTAAACCTAAAACAATGAAAATTTTAAAAGAACATCTAGGAGAACCCTAAGGTAACAAAGGGTACTTAAATGGAGCACACACACATACACAGTCATGCACAGATCAGAAAGGGAAGCAATGATAAATTGAACTGCACCCAAATATTTTTTCTTTGAAAGACACCACTAAGAATATGGAAAATATGCCAAAGAATGAGAGAAAACATTTACTAAACTCAGACTTTATAAAATCTTGCATCCAGAATGCAGAATGCATCCAGTATAAATACAAATATAAATATAAATACAAGTAAATAATGAGAACTCAAAAACCTAAAGAAAAATGATTTGACAAGACACTTCAAAAATAAGAGAGAAATAATCAACAAGCACATGAAAAGATGCTTATCATCATTAGTTAACAGGGAAAGTAAATGAAAACCACAAAATACTAGAATGACTAAAATTAAAAGAAAATAAAACAAAAATGACATTAAGCATTGCCTAGGTTATGTACCAACTAGAACTCTCACGCACAGTTGTTGAAATCTTAAAATGTAATGACATTTAAAAAGCAGTTTTTGAGTGTTCTAAAAAGTTAAGAAAAAGACATGCTTAAGGGGGAGTGGCAAGATGGCAGCAGAGTAAGGAGCTTCAAGAGTCAGCTCATTCTACCATGCAATTAATAATCGCCCATAGCTACCTAAATCACCTCTTTGGAAGCCCAGGAGACCAGAAGAGCATCAAGGAACTTTCTTGGAAGAGCGGAAGAAGGAGACTGACCATCTGCAGTGAAGACTCATGAGTAGAGCACTCCACACCTTGGAGGCTGGTGCCCATCCACCCCTGGCAGCACAAGATGTTTCAGGAGCTATTCTCTGGCAGAGCTGGAAACTCCATTTCCCAAAAATGGGGGAAGAAGAGATGGCAGGGCACTGGCTTCGGCTACTGATTAGTAAATATGGCTAGCTAAAGTCCAATCCTAAGAACAACTAAAATTTGAACCTGTCCAAGTTGGAAAGAAGCCAGTACCCTCCACTTTAACTCCATGCCAGGCATGAGGGGAAGTGGAGCTGATTGAAAATCACAGTGATGGTAGGACTGGCTTCTCTCCATTCAGGGTGGATTGCAGCCCTAGGGTAGGCTCCAGCCCTGTCTCTGGCAGGGAGGAAGCTGGGGGGACCTGCACTTGCCTCTCCAGGCAACAGTAGTCACTTTATGCCTGCACAGATTAGACTGTTGGGCACCCATGTGGCCCCCAAGAGGACAGGAGGAAAGGTGGTGTTTCCTCAGGCTCTCTGGGAAACTGCAGGCACTTTTGAAACAAATGTTCCACAACAAAGTAAGGAGTTGGTGGAGGAGTGATATATGGGAATTCTGCATATTATGTATGATTGTTTTGTTAGCTCACAACTTCTCTAATATATATATATATATATATATATATATATATATATATATATA
>JAKSZT010053851.1:480276-508747 GCA_026826555.1 Tolypeutes matacus | reverse complement strand
CACCATATTTGACCAGTATAGGAATAGACATTGGTACCTCTGAAATGTCTACGGAGGATCCCAAATAGCACAGGTACTTACTTATTTAGCGATACTTTTTTTCAATAAGTAAATAATTTTATCAAAAGGAAAAGGAGTGCAAAGAAAAAAAAGAAAGCAAAGGGAAAAACTCCAATGTAGGTGAACTTTTATATTTATAGAACTTAAGTAGAAATCAAGCAGGTTCATAATGAGTAGTCATTTAAAACTAAAGGAGAAGGTTTAGCAGTGCTAAACATCTAGAAAACAAACAATAAATCATCAATGCTAAAATTCACAATGAATAAATAT
Source organism: Tolypeutes matacus (assembly GCA_026826555.1). NCBI lineage: Eukaryota > Metazoa > Chordata > Mammalia > Cingulata > Chlamyphoridae > Tolypeutes > Tolypeutes matacus. The sequence continues at coordinate 508,417 of JAKSZT010053851.1, read as the reverse complement.
TGAGTGGTCATTTAAAAAATGGTAAAATAGGGAAACGGCTGTGACTCAATCAGTAGGGCTCCCATTTACCATATGGGAGGCCCCAGGTTCGGTTCCCGGGGCCTACTGGTGAAGGCAAGCCCGCCCGCACGGCGTGGTTAGCTGACCCAGCGAGCACAAGCAGCAAGGGGGGGATAAATGAATAAATAAATAAAATCTTTAAAAAAAAAAAAGGTAAAATAGTAAATATTAAACTTATCCTAGAAAATGTTTCAATTGTTCCTTGATACATCACACCTTAGTTTGTGAGGGCAGCTATAACAATTCACACACAATAGGCTGTCTTATCCAACCAGAATTTCAGTGCAGCCTGGTTTGGGTGCAACAAGAATAAAATTAAGGTCTCAAAAAGTCCATGATATCTCCAGGGTTCTGTAGTATTCTGGTGGTTTCTTGCTGGCAATCTTGGGGTTTCATAGCTTGTACCTCTGTCTCTGTCACAATATTTTCCATCATACTGACTTATTTTCTGGATTTTCTGGTTTTGGTCTTTTACAGACTTCTGGCTTCTCCTGACTGACTGCATCCAAGTTTCCTTTGCTTTAAGGACCACCATGTGGATTAAGGCCTGCGCCGATTCAATTTGGCCTCATCTAAATATGATCTTCAAAGATTCTACTCAAGAATGATTCCACATCGTAATTAATAAAAACGTCTCCAAAGGTCCATTTACAAATGGGTTCACCATCACAGGAACTTGGATTAAACCTAGAATACGCCCTAAGTGTGGGGGGGCAGGATTCAATCCCCAACAGACCAGATTAAGGATTTTCAAAGTGGTCATCTTTCACTTCTATTCTCAAAACAAGCAAACAAACAAACAAAGAAACACCACCCAAAATCCTATTCTACAAAAGCTGTCACAATGTAATGTAATAAAATGTTATTTTCAAAATATGAATGCTTTCTCAGCAGCACTTGTGTTTTTAGATATTAAAATCTATATTGGATAACATATGGAAGAAAACAGATGAAGGTATAATTTAGTTGTTCCTGAGTCCACCAGCCCTATGGCTTAAATGTTTCCTTCATGTCAAATAACCAAAAACATGATCCCACCCAGAGAAATCCTATGAGCTCCAACCTTCTTTCCCCAAACACCCACTACAGTCATTGTGAAGTATAAGTCTTTCTCATAGCTTTACTGATAGTAGAGGATGACAGTACACTATGGCATGAGACACAAATTCATGGTGAACTACAATTGTTATTAACTGTGTGCTTCTTTCATATCCTTTCTCATACCCATATTCTCTGAAATACAGCACCATCAAGCATTCTAAATTCATTTATTTTTATTTTGCAGAATAAGACAGTTGTGTATTTGAGCCAATCATCTCTAAAGTATACTAACCTTACAAACCTAAATAAAAATAGCAACCCCCCTGAGAGAAATTCATGTATCCTCCCAAACAAAGCATAGTCAATTTCAAAACACAAATGTTTTCTCATATTGTATATCTACTGAAATGAAAAGAATAAAATAAAGCAAAAGCAAAGTATACTTTAAGAGCAAGAGACTTGAATTCAAGGACCTAGAATTTACTGCAGGCTATTTTATTAAGAAGCTGTGTAACTTTAAATGAATCCTTAGCTTCCTGGTTTTCACTTCCCTATCTAAGAGATAAACATATATTGACCCTCTATTATATATTTGTTTAGCTGTAAATAAAAAAATACCTCACTGAAAAGGATAGTGCATAGTATATCATCTACAAAGGGGTTTATTCTTGATACTCTTTATGGAATATTCCATCTTTTGAACTACTAGCATTGGAAGGTGCCATAAATATGTTTAGTAGAGGATGAAAAACAGGAGAGCAGATGTAATGTTTGAATCATTCTTCCAACTGACAAGAGTTCCCCACTCCAATGAAAAAATGTCTCCTTGTTGTTACTTTATTCAATCACTGCCAAACCAATAATCTGATTCCAAGAAGAAAATAAAAAGAAATTTCAAACTGGTAATAAAAACCACATATAGTAAATTCCTTCCTGAAAGTTATTTTCAAAATGGAACAAAAGTTGAGAAAGAGAAATAAAATTGTACAAATGTTGAGGAAAAGAAGAAGACCTACTCAAACAAATGTGGAAATAAATTATTGAGCAAAGACTCAAATTTCCTTCATCATTATAAGAAAAAAAAATAGGATAAAAAGCTTGGAATACCCAGGGCATGTAACTATGAATCTTGTCATGCCATGAGTCAAGACAGGGGAGTGTCATATGCCCCAGGGTGATGGGGAGGAAGGAATACTTAAGATTAAAAGGGGTATTTAGTGGTCATGGGAAAGGTTTTTCATTACCTTACAGTAATGGACACAGGACATGGTAAATATCATCAAAAATTATTAAACTGTACCGTTTAAATTGTAAACTATACTGTAAACCATTGACAATGTTTACTTGCTATATTTTACTATCTGTATAACAGTATAACAATGCTAACATCCATTAAAAAAAAAAAGGTTTTAATATGGGGTGGGGAAGGGGGAGGGAGTTTGGGTATGTGGGAGTCTCTAGTATTTTGTGTGTGACTTTGCTGTGACCTAAAACTTCTTTGAAAATTAAATGAAAATTTGGGAGACACTGGAGAATGAGAGGGGGAAGGTATCATGGTACACTGGACATCTGATAATACAGTGATAAAAGGAAAAAAGTATAATTTTTTTGAAAAAGGAATTTTTTTTGTTTTTTTCCCATTTTTTTGAATGTCCCAATCTGATAATTATATTTTATTTTTAGTTTAGTTTTTTTTTTCTTCTGAATTTCTTTGTACTTATCTCTTGCATTTAAGCTTATCATTATTATATCTTTTTCCTATTAATTTTATTTGGTTATTATATAGGCTTCATGTTCAAGGAAGGTTTAGATCACAAAAGGGTTACAATGGGGGCTGCAGAGGAGCATTGGGGGGGTGTCTGGGATGGAGGATTCATGGGAGTAAGTTCATCTGAATATACATGAAAGATTTATAAAATTGTTCAAATGATCAAGGGATGGGGCATGGTCACGGTGGGTAGACAATCACTCAATAAATGAGGGAATCTTAATTCCCAGCCTGGAGAGCTCTGCCACATGCTCCAAAGGAGCAGCAACAGTCCCCTGAGTGCAGGGACAGTGTCTGGCAAAAGAGGATGGCCCACTGATGGGTTCTTGTTATTGATGACCAGCCTTATGAGTCTTTGCTCTTGTAATTGAAACTTAGTCTACTGTTATGGGGTGCCTAAGGGTTGCCACCTGAGAGCCTCCTTGTTGCTCAGATGTGGCCTCTCTCTAAGCCAAACTCAGCAAATGAATGCATTACCTTCCCCCCAACGTGGGACATTAGTCCTGGGATGAGCCTCTCTGGCAACGAAGGATTAATACCAAGTGCCAACTAGCAACACAATTCGAAAAAGACCTTGAATAAAAGGGGGAAAAGGTAAAGACAAATGAGTTCATGTGTCTAAGGGACTTCAAAGAGAGTCAGGAGATCATCCCAGAGGTAACGCTTATGCACACCTCAGTAGGATCTCATAGAACACCAAAGTGGATATCACCCCACAGAGAGGGGGTCCTGAGGGTTCTGGAGACACCCAGGTCCTATATAAGGGGGGATAGCCCCAGAGATTGATGCCTTATTAGTGGGCTCTGCTTTGGAATCTGTGCTCCTGAGAGTGACAGAGTTGGACTCAAATAAGTCCTCCCTGCACATGGTCCCTTCTATTCAAACCTATATGTGTGAATGATGCCGGAGTTTTTAGGTGTACTTCCAGAGACTGGGGCCTCTGCCCTACCTATGTGCCAGCTGTGCCTGGAATCTCAGTGGAGCTGCAACTCCTACCCTACAGCTCAATGGACTCATCCAAGTCACCTGGCGAGGAGACGTCGATGGGCAACGGCCATCCCAGGGAATGGAGAGGGCCTGCAGCTGCAGGCAAGATAATCCCATCCACTGTGTCCATGGGATATAAGTCCTCTCTCACTTGGAGGTGGAGTGGATGTCACCTTCCCAGTCCCCTCAGGATTGGGGGAAGGGCTATGGACTAGACTGGACTTAATGGTATTCTGTTGTAGACATACTGTGATTCAAGCAATGGAAGAACTTATAACAGTGAGGTGGAGCCGGTGGCCACTGGATGCTTTAGGGGCAGGGAGGGGAAGGGCAGTTGAAAAACAGGGGCTTTTTCAGGACTTGGGGGTTGTCCTGAGTGATGTTGCGGCGACAGATGTAGACCCTTTTACATCAGCATATACCAAGCAGAACTGTGTGGGAGATAGAATGATCTACAATGTGAACTGTGGTCTATGCTTGGTGGCAAGGCCCCATGATGTGTTTATCCATTATGGGTGATGTGCCACATTGATGAAGGATGTTTGTGTGGGATGTTGTGGGAGGTGTGGGAGGTGGGCAACATGGGAATCCCTATAATTTCTGTGTAATATCTAGGTAATCAAAGCATCTTTAAAAAAAAAAAATATATATATATATATATATATAATAACATTTGTGTACGCAAATGCACATATATGCATATATATTTATATATCATTTTACAAATATTGGTATGTATTGTGAAAAATTTGATTTTTACCCTCAATAAAAAAATAAGCAAAATAAAATAAGATAAAATAAAATCAGAAGAGGAAAAAAAAAAGAGCTACCACAAAATATCTGAAATTATTTTGAATTATTGTAATTCAAAACACACATCCTGAAAGTACTGACATTTGAGATCCTGTTTATTATTGAAACTTTCTCCTACTTAGGGTTTTTCTGAGGATAAGTTTAACATCTTTGTTCCTCAAGCTGTAGATTACGGGGTTCATCATTGGAACCACATTGGTATAAAAGACAGAGGAAATTTTTCCCTCATCAATAGACAATTCAGAAGATGTTTGGAGATACATAAATGAACCTGATCCAAAGAACAGAGAAACAGCAATTATGTGGGAACTGCAGGTACTGAAGGCTTTGGACCTGCCCTCAGTGGAACTGAGGGTGTGGAGGATGTTGCAGAAAATGAAACCTTAAGAGGTAAAGATGGTGATACTGGGCACAAAGATATTGATGCTGGCTACAATGAACACCAACAGCTCACTGATATAGGTGTTTGTACAGGAAAGCTGGAGCACAGGGAGGAAGTCACAGAAATAATGGTTGATAGTGTTGGACTCACAGAAGATCAGTCTCAGCATACATTCAATGTGGGCCACAGCACTAGAAAATGCCATCAAGTATGAACCAAAAATAAGGTAGGAGCACACTTTAGGGGACATGGCAATGTTATAGAAGAGTGGATTACAGATGGCCACATAGCGATCATAAGCCATTGATGTCAGCACATAGCACTCAGAGATGGCAAAAAAAAAAAAAAAAAAAAAAAAACAGAAAAAGGAAAACTGTGACATGTATCCTTGGTAGGAGATATTCTTCTTTGATAAAAAGATGAGGAGCATTTTGAGGGTGAAAACAGAAGAATAACAGAGGTCAATGAAGGACAAGTTAAAGAGGCAAAAGTACATGGGGTTGTCAAGGTGAGAATTCAGCCCAATTAGAGTTATCAAGCCCAAATTTCCCAGCTGCCCCTCAAACAGATTCTTCCACAATTTTCACCTAAGTGTTAGGACTATATGAAATGAGGGAGAAAGTGGGATGTCTTAATCCTTGAAATACCATCTCAAAATAAGGCAGATATGATATGAGTAAAATTTAGAAACTCACCCACCTAACACAAGAAATCTTCTGTACTTCCGGATCTCTGTTTTCTACTCTGGAGTCTTGGAAGGGGAGTTTTGAAGCTCTGAGAGTGGTTTCTCTGAATTTAAGAGCATGCAGACCAGAAAATTTCCAATATCCTGAAAATCCAACTGTACCACAAATCACAATTTTTCATTTTAAGTTTGAATTCTCTCAAGCAGCACATTCACACAAAATGCTTTCTTTATAATATTATCACATTTTCCTCTAGATAAGCCCAAAAGATTTAATCAACTTCAATAATATAATGAATTTGGTTATAAAGAAGTGAAAATCTTGCTCAGTCTCTTCCAGGATACAGACTCCATGTAATAGGGAAATAAGAGGATTGTAGTTACACCCTAGACCATATTATGTCTTTAGTTCTTTAGGGACTAAATATTTTTCTCAACTTTTCACTGCCCTCTAGGGATTCTACCAACCTATGCCAGAGCTTGTCTTTCTCGTCTCTGAAGGGAAATATGTATAATGTATTGTTTATTTCCATCTTTTTTATTTGGGTATAGTTGCACAACTCTGTATATACAAAAATCATTGTGTTGTATACTTTAAAACAGCTGATTGTATGGAACTTGATTTATACCTCAATGAAGTTATTCCCTTAAAAAATAAATGAAAAAATTTTTAAAAAGATGAAATAAAAAGGGGTTTAAAAAGTATTTTGAAGGCATTGAAACTGTAACTACAACATATGAAATATGTGTAATATAGTTACTTAAAAGCTTTCAGGGATAGTTATGGAAACTAGGTGCCTATATCGGGAAAGAAGAGTGGTCTCAAATCAAACACTCAAGCTTCTTCATATGAAATAACAAAAAGAGCTGCAAGTTATACGTCAAATTAGCAGAAAAATAAAATTAAGATGACAGCAGAAAGCAATAAAATATGAAACAGAAACACATTATATAAAAAATCAATTAATCTAAAACCTTTCTTTTTAAGTTCAGTAGAAGTGATAATCCTCTGGCCAGACTGATCAGATAAAAAATGAACATAGATTAAATCAAAATTATTAATATGAGAAATAAGAGAGAAAATGGTAACTTATCCTATGACATTAACAGGAAATCAAGGGTCCGGCCCCTGCAACCCCGCAGCTGCCAACAGCCCTCTGCCAGCAACTCTGGCGCCTCCTAGTGCCGGATGTCCTCGCGCAGGAGGAAGGGTGCAGGGAGGATGCGAGGTGGTCAGAGACTGCAGCACCTCCTTGGGGCGGCCGTGATGCCCAGGCACTAGGAGAACGCTGCACCAAGGAAACACGTCTTATTCGGCGGGATTTGGAATTCCTGGAGAATTGTCTTCGTGAAAAGCTGGAAATAATCTCTTTAAACTTCGTCTCTTAATTTTCCATGTTGTTGTGTTTCAGAGGAACATCAAGAAATCATGAACAACTTCAGTAATGAGGCATTTGACTGCCACTTCCTTGATGAAGGTTTTATTGCCAAAGGCATTCTGGACCAAAAAATTAATGAAGTTTCTTCTGATGATGATAAAGATGCCTTCTATGTTGCAGACCTTGGAGACATTCTAAAGGAACATCTGGGATGGTTAAAAGCTCTTCCTTGTGTCACTCCCTTCTATGCAGTCAAATGTAATGACAGTAATGCCATAGTGAAGACACTGCCTGCCACAGGGACAGGACTTGACTGTACTAGCAAGACTGAAATCCAATTGGTGCAGAATCTCCGGGTGCCACCAGAGAGGATAATCTATGCAAACCCTTGTAAACAAGTTTCTCAAATTAAATATGCCGCCAATAATGGAGTTGAGTTGATGATTTTTGACAGCAAAGTTGAGCTGACGAAAGTGGCCAGAGCACATCCAAAGGCAAAGTTGGTTTTGTGGATTACCACTGATGACTCTAAAGCAGTCCTGCACCTCATTGTTAAATTTGGAGCCACACTCAAAACCAGCAGGCTTCTTCTTTTTTTTTTTTTTTTTTAAAGATTTATTTATTTACTTTATCCATTTTAAACCCCCCCTTCCCCATTTGCTATTTTGTGTCCATTCGTTGGGCAATTCTCTGTGTCTGTTTCCTGCCATCTCTACTCATCCTCCTTGTCATCACCAGAGCAGGCTTCTTTTGGAACAGGCTAAGGGGCTGGATATCGATATGTCATCGGTGTCAGTTTCCATGTGGGAAGTGGCTGTGCTAATCCTGAAGCCTTAAAGCAGGCTGTCTCTGATGCCCTTTGTGTCTTTGACATGGGAGCTGAGGTTGGTTTCAGCATGAATCTGCTTGATATTAATGGTGGCTTTCCTGGATCTGGCAATGTGAAGCTTAAATTTAAAGAGATCACCAACATTAGACATTAACCTAGCATTAGACAAGTATTTTCTGTCATGCTCTGGAGTGAAAATCATAGCTGATGGGGCGGATGTGGCTCAAATGGTTGGGCATCCGTCTCCCATGTGGAGGGACCTGGGTTCGATCCCTGGGACCTCCCGGTAAAAAAAAAAAAAAAAAAAAAAAAATCATAGCTGAGTCAGGCCAATATTATGTTGCATCAGCTTTCACACTTGCAGTGAATATCTTGCCCCCAAAATTGTATTTAATGGACAGGCTCTGACATGAAGATGAATAGAGCAAACAAACCTTTATGTATTATGTGAGTGACAGAGTTTATAGGTCATTTAATTGCATCCTTTATGATCACACATATGTAAAGCCCCTTCTACAGAAGAGACCCAAACCAGATGAGAAGTATTATGCATCTAGCATATGAGGACCTACATGCGATGGCCTTGTTGGGGTCCTTGAAAGCTGTGACCTACCAGAAATGCACATAGGCATCTACTAATATATAAAAATAATCATACATAATGAGAAGTAAAGTGTATCTCAAGAATAAAAAGTTGGTTTAATTTCTGAAAATAAATCAGTGTTATTCACCTAATAAGCACATCACAAACATCTACAGGTAACTTGACACTTAAAGGTAAAAGACTGACTCCTGTAAACCAAGTTCAGAAACAAAATAATGATTTCCAATATAAAGGTTTAGTTTGTTGCCAGAAGTCACAATGCAATAAGGCAAGAAAAAGAAATAAGTGGCATAGGGATGGGTAAAGAAGAAATAAGATGATATCTATTAGCAAATAAAATGATTGCCTATGAAAAAAATCACAACAAACCATTAAAAAACTGCTACTATAATAAATGAGTAGAGCAATGGTACAGAATGTAGTGTCCATACATTTCCATATATTATCAAAGAAAAATGGAAATTTAAATATTTAAAAAGCAGTATCATTGCAACACAATACCAACAGAAACATGAAAAATTTAGGTATAAATTTAATAAAATATGTGCTTGCTCTGTATACTAGCCTGCAGAATGCTTTAGGAAGAAATTAAGACTATATAAATGGGAAGACAATCTACGTATATGGATTGGTAGATTCATTATTGTTAAGACAGCCATCCTATCTAAACTGATGCACACATTCCATGCTATTACATTAAATACACAGCAGGATGTTTTCTATGAAACTGATTCTTAAATCTGCCTGAAAAGCCAAAGGAATAATACCCAATACAATTCAGCAAATGCACAAAGTTGGAGGACTCACACCACCTGATTTCAAGATTTACCATAATTTTACAATAATCAAGAGAGTGTGGTATTGGCAAAAAGATAGACTCATGGCAGAATATAGAGTCTACAAACTAACGCACATATACAGTCAATATTGACAAGAGTACAAGGGTAGTTCAGTGGAGAAATAATATGCTCCTAAAACAATGTGATAGGAACAGGTAGATACCTGTAAAAACAAGAAGAAAAGGAGAAGGAGGAGTACAAGAGGGGAGGGAAAGAAAGAGAGGAAGGGGAGAAAAAGAGCAACAAAAAAACATTTCCTTCTGTACCTCACACCATTTTAAAAAATGAATCATACACAAGGGAATCAAATTGAGAGTTCAGATATAAACTCTCACATCTATAGCCAATTGATTTTTTACAATGGTGCCAAGTCCATTCAATATGGAAAGAATTGTTTCTTCAACAAAAATGCAAGGAAAAGTGGATATACTTATACAAAAGAATGAAGGTGCACCCCTACCTCATATGATATAAAAAATTAACTCAGAATAGATCAAAGGCCTAAATATAAGATCCAAATTATAAAACTCCCACAAGAAAAGGTAGTATCACCAGAATCTTGTATTAGGTAATGATTTCAACTCAATAACAAAAATACAAACACCCCAATTAAAAAATGGGTAAAGTCTTATATAGAAATTTGTCTGAAGGAGATATACAAATGGCCAATAAGCACATAAAAAGAAGCCCAACATCATTTGCCATTAGGAAAATGCAGATTACACCCACTATAATGGCAACTATTTACCAAATGAAAATAACCAATGTTGGAGAGGATGTGGATAGACAGGAACATTCATACATTGTTGGTGGAAATATAAAATGGTACTGCCACTGTGAAAAACAGTTTAGCATTTCCTCAGAAAGTTAACTATAGATTTATCTTAGGAACTGTCAATGCTACTTCTAGGTATATACCCAAACAATTAAAAGCACACAAGTGTTCATAACAGAATTATTCACAGTAGACCAAAGGTGAACAGATGAATGGATAAATAAAACATGGTATATACATACAATGTAATGATATTCTGACATAAAAAAAGGAATGAAGATCTGATATATGTGACCAACTGGAGGAACACTGAAGATTCCATGTAAAATGAAATAAACCAAACACTAAAGGACAAATATTTTTTGATCTCACTTAAATGAAATAATTAGAATAAACAAATTCATAGAGTTAGAAACTAGAATAAAGGCTATTAGGGACAAGGGTGGGGTGAGAAATGGGGAATTAATGCTTAATTGGTACAGAATTTCAATTTGGGGAGATGGAAAACCTTTGGGAATGGATTATGGGGATGATAGTATGACATTGTGAATGTAATAACAACACTGAATTGTATATATGAAAACAGTTAAAATGGAAAATTTTAGGTTGTATATATCAGCAGAATTAAAAAAAAAATTAAAACCTTATAATTTTAGAACCCAAACTGTTAATCCTAATGTAAACTATAGATTATAATTAATAGGATAATTATCAAAGTATGGTTTCATCAATTGTACCAAAATTAGGGAAAACTGTGTGTGTGTATGTGTGTGTGTGTGTATGTGGACGGTTTATATGGGAACTCTAAAGTCACTGTATGATTTTTCTGAAAACATGCAACTTCTCTAATAATATATAAATGAATCATAGATGTAAATGTAAAACATAAATCAGTAAGTCATTTAAAAGAGAACAAATGGAAAAATCTTTGTGACATAAGGTTTGGCAAAGATTCTGAAGATAAGACACCAAGAACAGTCCATAAAACAACCTCCCTCCCCCCCAAAAAAAAAAAAGTTAAATTGGATGTTATCAAAAGTAAAGCCTATTTCTCTGAGAAAAATAGTAATATAAGAAAGAAAATACAAGCCACATATTGGGAGAAAATATTTGAAATCACATATCCAACGAGTAACTTGCATTCAGAATATATAAAGAACATCTAAAACTTAACCATAAGACAAACAATCCAATAAATAAATGAGCAACATATGTGAACCAGCCATTTAACAACAACAAAAAAGATACAGGATCACAAATAAACACATGAAAAGAAGTTCAACATCACTTTTCATTAGGATATAAATTAAAACCACAATGAGGTGCCATTACAAACCTATTAGAATAGCTAAAATTATAAAAATAAAATAAAATGACTGTACTTACTGCTGGTAAGCATGTGGAGCAAATTGAGTTCTCATGCATTACCAGTGGGGATGCAAAAGGATACAGCTAGTTTGGAAAACAATTTGTCAGTTTATTTACTTTGGTAAATACTCCAAGGTATTTACCAAAGTAAAAAAAAAATTATGCTCACCTAAAATCTGTGCAATTATATTAATAATGTCTTTATCATTATTCACCTGGTTAATAGATAAATAACCATTAATATATCTACACAATAAATCCTACACAGAAACATAGGGGATGATTTATGGGTACATGTAACAACATGGATGAATCTCACATTCATTACCCTAAAGGAAAGAAGTTAAACTAAAAAACTACATACTATATGTTTCAATTTCTATTATGTTCTGGAAAAGGAAAACTGTAGTAAAAGAAATCAGTTCAGTAGCTTCCAATGTCAAGGGGTGGGAGAAGGGTTTAACTATAAAGGGGTATGGGGAATATCTTGTTTTTGGTGATAGCTTCTCTAATGCATATTTTTGACAAAACACAGAACTCTAAACTTAAAACTGAATTTTACTCTACTTATATTAAGCCTTAATAAAAGAAAATTTAAAAACACACATACAATGAATTTCTACTTCACATCTTCACAGCTATGACAATCAGCTAAAATTAGAAAAAATAACACAAATGGTTGGTGAAGATGTGAAACAATTTCAACTTACCTAAATTAATGGTGTGAATGTATAATAATAAAAGACCTGGGAAATAGTTTGGAAATTCCTTATAAAATACTTAGCACATGATGACCAATTCAACACCTATATATTTCCCAAAGAAATGAAAACATAGAATTCCAAAATATTTTGCACATATATACTAATACCAGCATATTAATTGATGTCCAAAATGTAAAATTAGCCCTAAGGTCCATCTACTAGGGAGTGGATGAGCCAACTTTGGTATATCCACACAAAACAATATTACTTAGCAATAATAAAAAGGAACCACTAAGATACACAGCAAAATGGAATGTCAAAAATAACATGATTGAACGATTTCAAACACAAAACAGCATATGCTGTACAATTCCATTTTTATGAAGTTCGAGAACAGGCAATAATGAATCTATAGTGATAGAAATTATATCAATGTTCTCTGAAAATACGTTATGAGGATTTTCCAAAAATTTAAGAGGAAGCTTTCTGGTATGACAGAAGGAGTTCTTGTATCTTGTTCTTGGTAGCAGTTGAATTGTCTACTTAAAGATCCATCAAGCTGTATACATATGATTTGTAAATTTTGCTATTTATAAATTACACTTTGAAATTTAAAAAGAGAAGAAAACGTATAAGCCCAATATTTTGAACTATTGTTAAAAAAATCCACTGAGAAATAAAATGGAAAACTAGTGTGTTTCTTTCTTTAAACACATCTCTGAATGCTAACATTGACATCAGAGTAGAAATCCACACCCTTCCATTCCACCATAATACTGGGCTATCTGGATGAGTGGTTTTATGTATGATGGAATTCTGATGTTTCCATAAAAGAAATTCTGGCTTTTCACTTCTATAACTTGGAGAAAACCAGTGAATCTGAAATAAACATATAGTGGAAGTTCAGAAAAGAAAGTGTGGCTATTCATTCTTTCCCATCTAAACTTTTTATCCATGAAAGTCGCTAATTATTGTGTATTTATCACCAATAGTAATAGTCAAGCATCAAACTGTATCTTTATTTAATAACTATGGTATTTTATAAGGACATCTTATCATTCTAAAATTAACAGAAACTAAAGGGCCAATAATGTGTCTTTTTTGTTTGACATTGTGTAACCTAAAAGTCTGCCAGGAAATTTTATTAATTAGGACTGCTTTAACACAAATATAATTGTAAAAATTCTAAAATGGCTTATTTTTATAAGATAAGCTTAAAATTTTTAAAATTAAAAATACAACTGATAAATGACCCAGATTAAATATGGCTATAGGAGAGAGGAATGACTCCTCTACAAACAGACCCTTTCTATCAGTCGATTGCACAATCCCCTGACTAAACCTACAAACTATGTTCCAGCTCTTGTTATCTTCGAGGTATATTTAGCCAAGGGGGAAATGCCCCTGAGGACGCTGTCCTGAAAATGACTCAAAGTTCCGAATATGACAATAGGCCACAAGGATGGGATCCTTGTAACCAAGTGAGAAATGGCACCCACGCCTACGGGACAATCTGGGAACAGTGACTGGGAAATGACACCCTTCAATCCGCAGGGCAGGAGAGCCCTGTGGGCACCCCAGTAGGTCTGGCGGATCTGTTTTTACTTTATGGTATGTTGTTGCCTTCTATAAGCATTAGGTAAGCGCCTGTGCTGTGCAAGTTGCAACCAGACAATCATTTCCAAAATAATTTTTAAGCCCGTTCAGTCCCCCCACCCCACCCCAGTAAGGATGGACAGGATCTCAGGGGGAGGAAGATACAGATGCTGGGGGTCACCTCGGGTTTGGGCAGCAGACCCAATAAGTCAACGTGAAGATGGTCATTAAAAAGCATATCTACTCTGAGATGCATGCTAATCAGATTGTCAAGTGTCAAAGATAAAGAGAGAATCCTGAAAATAGCAAAAGAGAGCCATAGAAGGGATGCTCAATAAGATTAAATACTGATTTCTCATCTAAAACCATGGAGGTGAGAAAGTAGTAGTATGACATATTTAAGGTACTGAAAGAGAAAAATTGCCAGCCAAGAATTCTGCCCTTCAAAAAGGAGGGAACAAGTGTAATATTCACAACTATCCTTAAACAGAAATTAAGAAAATTGGTCAGTAAGAGTCCTGCTCTTCAAGAAACTCTGAAGCATGTTCTGCAGGTTGAAAAGAAAAATAGGAGAGAGAGGTTTGTAGGAGAGTGTAGAAAGGAAGATTAAGAATCAGAGATCTTGGGAAGCGGCTGTGGCTCAATCAGTGGGGCTCCCGTTTACCATATGGGAGGCCCCGGGTTCGGTTCCCGGGGCCTCCTGGTGAAGGCAGGCCCGCCCGCACGGCGTGGTTGGCTGACCCAGAGAGCACGGGCAGCAAGGGGGGGTAAATGAATAAATAAATAAAATCTTTAAAAAAAAAAAAAAAAAAAAAAAAGAATCAGAGATCTTGAATAACATGTTAAAGGAATTAGACCTAATAGAAACAGAACCTTGTACCCCAAAATAGCACAATAGCACGGTATACATTCTTCCCAAGTGCTCATGGATCATTATCCATGATAGACCACACCTTAGGTCATATAACAAGTTTCAATGAGTTTAGAAAGATTGAAATTATACAAAGCACTTTCTCTGACCACAATGGAATGAAGCTGTAAATAAAAAATGGGTGGAAAAGAGAAAATTCACAAATATATGGAAGGTAAACAACACATTCTTAAACAATCAGTGTGTCTAGAAGGAAATTTCAAGAGATATCAGTAAATATTTCAAGGCAAGTGAAATGATAGCACATTGTCCTTTCCTTACCCACAGCTACCATATAGTGTCCCTTATATTGAATCTTGTGTACAGACACATACAAACACAGATGTGTGTGTGTGTGTATGTGTTTGTATTCATCCCTCTCCCAGCCCCCACCATCAAAAAGGGAACACCATTTTCAGAGCCACATTGTTCCTCAATAGGAAACTCTAAACAGGCCCAAGAGTGTCTATTAGAAAACTATTTGATAGGAGAAACTGACCTACCTCAGCTCCTATGCTTCCTCTCCATTTCCTTCCTTCCTTTCTTTCTTCCTTCCTTCAGCCTGTCTTTCATTTTTAACAGCTTTATCAATTTGTAATTGACACACAAGAAACAGCAAGTAGACAATTTGATAAATGTTGATCAATGTGTGCACCCATGCAGTCAACACCACAATCAATATTTTGAATATATCCACCACCTCTGAATGGTTCCTCATGCTGGTTGGTAGTGTCCTCCCCAACACTTTCATGGACCCCACCTTTCAGGGAACCACTGATCTGGTTTCTGTCACTATAGATTAGTTTCTACTTTTGCTAATTATACAAATTCGATCATATAGTAAGTACTCCTTTTTATGGGCTTATTTTCCTCAGCAAAATTATTTTGAACTTCATCAATGTTGTTGTGTGTATCAATAGTTCATTCATTTTTATTCTTGACGGAGTATTCCATTGTATGTATATACCACAATATGTTTATCCATTTACCTGGTGATGGACATTGGTGGTGTTACCAGTTTAGGACTATCATCAATAAATATGGTATGAGAATTCATGTACAAGTTTTTGAAAAGAATCTATATATATTAAACACCCACATACATTTTACATTGTTAATTACATTTATTGATTTTCAAATCTTGATTTCCTGGAATAAGCCTACTTTGACATGTTATGTTGTCTTTTTAGTGTATTGTTGGATTTGGTCTTTAGGATTTTACATCAGCTCAAGAGCTTTTGTTTTGTCATTTTTTTGGTATCAAGGTAATTTAAGCCTCATAGAATGAGTTAGGAATTATTCCCTCCTCTTCCGTTTTTTTTTTAATGTTTTTGTAGATTTGGCATTTTTTCTTCCGTAAATATTTGGTAGAATTTACTATAAAATCATCTAGGTAGGCCTGGAGTTTTCTTTGTCAGATGATTTTCAAATTCAGTTTGTTTAAAATATAAGGGGAGGAGAAGATGTGGCTCAAGAAGTTAAACACCTGCTTCCCACATAGGAGATCTGAGGATCAGTTCCAGTGCCTCCTAGAAAAACAAACAAACAACAACAACAAGCAAAACAAACAAAGTAAAAACAATCTCAGGGGAGCCAAAGTGACTCAGTGGTTGGGTGCCAGTTTCCCATATATGAGGTCCTGGGTTCAATCCCCAGCCCCTGGTACCTCAAAAAACAAACAAACAAACAAACAAACAAAAAACACAAGGGGTAATTAGGGGATAATTCAGGTTATCCATTTCATTTAGAGTGAAATTTGGTTGTGTTTTTCAATGTACTTAAATATAAGATATAAAATTTTGGCATAATTATATTCACTTATAATCATTTTAATATCTTCAGAATTTGTAGAGTTGTCACCTAATTCACTCTTGATAGTAATAATTTGTGTCTTCTCTCTTTGTATCTGTTCAGTCCAGCTAGAAGTTTATCAATTTCTCTCATTGTCTTAAGGAACAAAAGCTTTAGTTTTTTTGAATTGTTTTAATTTTTAAATTACTTTTTACTTATTTCTACTGTGATCTTTTATTATTTTGTCTGCCTCTTTGGCTTCCTTTGCTCTTATTTTTATCCTTTCTTAAGGTGGAAGCTGAGGTCATTGATATGAAGCTTTGTTAAACTATAACACTAAAAATAACAAACCCACTAAAAGAGTTCAGTCAATATTTGTTTAAGCAGTTAAAAAAAAAGTGGAGGAAGCAGGTGGGGCATATGGGAACCCATGTATATTTTTGATGTAACATTTGTGTACTCTAAAGTTTCTTTCAAAATAAAATTAAAAATGATGTTTTAAAAGTGGAACCAGAACTCAGTTATTTTTTTAATTAATTTTTTATTTTTATTTATAGAGAAGCTTTAGATTACATAAATGTTACATAAAAAATATAGTGGATTCCCATATACTCTCACCCCCTCCCCTTCCCACACTTTTCTACATTAACAACATCCTTCATTAGTGTGGTGCATTTGTTATAATTGAGGAACACATCTTGAAGCATTGCTACTAACTGTGGACTTTAGTTTATCTTGTAGTTTACACTTTGCCCTACACAATTTTATAGGTTATGACAAAATGTATAATCGTCTGTATCCACCATTGCAATGTCATGTAGGACAATTCCAAAGTTCCAAAAATGGAAAGGGGGTATTTTATGTAAAAATGAAACTAAGGGGGAGAAAATCTGGAAAAGAAGAAAGAGAAAAACAGAAAGAAAAAGAAAGAGAGGGGCAGGGGAGGGGCCATAAAATGGGGATGCTTCTTTGATAATATCAAAAGCACATTAAGGTTCCTCATAAAATGTATTGATGCCTAGATATCCTTTGCTCATATCCATGGACCTTAGAATATTACTAATAATTAGCAGGTACTACATAAATATCAAAGGAAATAACAATAGCAATAAACTTTCATATTGATTTTTAAAAATTTGTGTAAAAGGCTTTGATTTTGTGGTTGTTGTTTGGTCTAAAGTTATAAAGTCAAAATAATGGGTTCAAAGTTATAACTCAAAGCTATTTTCTCCCCCACTGTGCTTATGGTATTAATTTAAAATGCAATTAATTTATATTTCATTTCAGAGATTACACAATCCCTGTTGATTTTATTGTATTAAATGTATACATGTATAAATAATTAAAATGATTCCATATATGTACCATTTATTCCTATAATCTCTTATATGTGAGTGTTTATGTTGTTTCCAATATTTTACTATCACACACAATGCTAATATGAAAACTCTGTGCTTATGTATTTTTGTATTGTTGGAGATGTATCTTCTAAGTCATTCCAAAGTATGGGACTGCGAGATCAAAAGGTAAACATGTGATTTTGTTGGATCCTGCCACCGTTCACTCCATGTGGGTTATAACAATTTGCATTCCTATCAGATATGTATATATAAATGCCTCTTTACCCACAGTCTTGTTAACCCACACTTAGTCTAGGTTTTGTTGTTGTTGTTTGTAGTCCATTCATTTTGACCAGGACTGTTTTTTTCTCTTGACCCATCTTTTAGCCTTGCTCCTCCACCCAAGCCCCTCCTCACATCTTTCCCCCTT
Source organism: Tolypeutes matacus (assembly GCA_026826555.1). Classification (NCBI taxonomy): domain Eukaryota; kingdom Metazoa; phylum Chordata; class Mammalia; order Cingulata; family Chlamyphoridae; genus Tolypeutes; species Tolypeutes matacus. The sequence goes on along the minus strand of JAKSZT010053851.1, from coordinate 490,116 downwards.
TTGACTATCTTGAAACTAATCTTACAGCTGCAGGACTGCAGAGAAAACAACTCAGACAAAAGAAAGAAAAAAAAAAAAGAGAGAAAAAGGCCAACATCAAATCCTAAATACTGTACATATCAATTTTGACCCCTGGCCTTCTCTTGTACTCTCATTCTTACCTGGGTTACAGGGCACCTGAGAGATTCCCAATTGGGTAGTTCCTTATCTCTCTTCTCTCTTTCAGCCCTTACAGACTCCAGGAAGCCTAATTACTGCAAAGGAAAACATTCTAAACCAAGTGGTCCTAAATACAATCTTAGTAAATCCCTTATCTCCATGAAGCTAAACATTCCTAAGTACAAGTAAATAAATCGATCACCCATTCCAGTGATCAACCTCCCTTACTATCTTCCAGTGCTTTTCTTCTGAACCACTGCCAGCCTTTGAAAAGCTGGCTGTTCTTTGTCTCAAGAGAATTGAGTGCTACTCTCTCCCTGGCTATAATAGCCCCTGAATAACATCATCCTTGCCTGTTTAACATTGCCCAGTGCAAGTTTTTCTTTGACAGGTGAGAAATGGTATTTTAGTGTAATCTTCAATTGCCTTTCTCTTATTATGAATGCAATTCACCATAGTTTTGAAACCATCATCTACTAACCCACTTTCCAAAGTAGTCCCTACCTTACTGGCTTGTGGAAGTTTCCATTTTTCTTCTTTTAGAACTCCAACCTCCTCATGTTTATTCATAAGAAGCTCACTTCACCTCACGATAAGTTCCTATTTTTCCCTTCCTATATGGCACCTGTTAAAACCGGTTCTGACCAGTTTTAGCCACCAAGGCATGCACAGATTAAAGTAGCCTTGATCTGAAGTTACCTTTACCAAAAAATAACAGTAAAAATAACACAAACTTATCATGCTAAGTTGCCATTTTTGAATATGTGAAGCATGAGCTACCAGGATTTATAATAGCACTTGCTCCAAATAATCCTTCCTCTTGACCCATGCTGTCTCATCCCCTCCTGTGTCACTCCCATAGACAACCCCTCCTAACCATATATTAAAAAAAAAAAAAAATCTCTGTAGCTTAGGGGGACAGATATGAGGCTTGCTGCCTGTCTCCTGCTGGGTTGGCTATATAATAAATTCTTTTCTCAAAATTCTGGTGTCAAAGTATTGCCTTCTGTGTGCAACAAAGCCCACTTGTGTGGTAACAGCTTCATATGTTCAAGGCCAATTTTCATCTATGTTGTGAATTATGTGTTTATGTATTTTGCCAAATTTTGTTGCGGTTTTTTGGTAGTTTTTCTTCAATTTTAAAAATCAACTTTATAATTTATATATAGTAAACTCCACCCATTGAATGTCACCAGTTTACTGAGTTTTGACAAATACATGTACCTATCTATGCAAGTACCACAATCAAGATTACAAACAGGTCCTTCATTCCAAAAAGTTCCCTCAAGCCCATTTGCCATCCACCCCATACCCACTCCTGGCCCCAGGAAAACCTTTTTCCAACATAAATTATTTTGACTGTTCTAGATTTCCATGAAATTAAAATATGTAGTTCCAGTGGTAGGTAAGATGGAGCAAGCACATGTCACACTTTCTGTCCAACTAGTACAAGCCTGAAATCTGGGCAGAATATATGGCACAATTATTTGTTCTTTGGTTTTCATGTCATATCATATTTTTGTCTGTCTTTTTAAACTTTTGGTTATCCTTTCTATTATTCTTTCTTCTATCTCCTCCATAACTCTCTCTCCGTCTTTTTATTTCAAGCACTCAGGCTTCCTTTAATATTTCCTGCAAAGGTGCATTCTTTTTTGCAAACTCTCTGAGTTTCTGTTTGTTTGTGAATATTTTATACTCACCTTCATATTTGAAGGACAGTTTTCCTGGATAAAGAATTCTTGGCTGGCAGTGTTTCTCTTTTAGTATCCTAACTGTATCATACCACTGTCTTCTGGCTTCCACGGTTTCTGAAGAGAAATCTGCATTAAGTCTTATTGGGCATCCCTTTTACGTGATGGTTTGCTTCTCCCTTGATGCTCTGAGAATTTTCACTTTATCTTTGACATTTTATATTCTGAGTGGTATGTGTCCTGGAGTAGGTCTATTCAGATTTATTCGAATTGGGGTATGGTACACTGGCACAATTATTTGAAGACACTTAAAATATATTATCAGCAAGTAGATAGCAGAATAGAAATCTCACTGAAGAAACAGAATCATTGTATAGTGATATATAATTTGTCATATATTTTTAAAATAATTTATGTAGAAAAATTTATTAACCATTTTTTAAAATGCATCAGGATTTTGAGGAAGTTAGAAAATACTATTCCACATTGAGTTTATAGAGGAATGTACCCATGTTTTCTTTTAATTTAGTTTGAATGATTTGAGTTTTCAAATTTATTGCTGGGGTTTATTCTTGCATGGGCTTTGGGTATAGATCTCACATTATTTTTCCAAGTGGCTATTTTGGTTACTAGCACTATTTATTAAAAGTCCATTTCTGAACACTTATTTCACATGATATTTATTTCTATATTTCTATATGGACTTGGTTCTATTTCTGGATATTTTATTCCCTCTGCTACCTGTTTATTCAGGCACTAGTAGCATACTGGTTTTTTTTTTAAAATATGTATTTTAAAAGATGCTTAGATTACATAAATATTACACAAAAATTACAAGGATTTCCATGTCCTCCCCCCTCCCACACCTCCCATAACATCCCACAAAAACATCTTTCATTAGTGTGGCACATCACCAGCAATGGATATACACATCCTGGGGCTTTACAAAAAAATGGGAAAAAGCAAAAAAAATGTTTTAAAATTATTTTCTTTTTCTTTTAACACTGCATTATAGGGTGTCCAGTCTGTACAATGGCACCTTCCCACACTCACTCCCCAGTGTTTCCCAGATTCTCATTTAATTTTCAAAGAAGTTTTAGGTCACAGCAAAGTCACACACAGAATAATAGATAATCTAACATACCCAACCTCCTCCCCCTTTCCTCACCCCATATTAAAACCTTTTTGTATTTGAATGGTAGCATTGTTATAACTGTTATTCAGATAGTGAAACATAACTACTAAACATTGCCAATGGTTTACAGTTTAGTTTACAATTTAGACAGTAGAGTTTAATAATTTTTTATGATATTTACCATGTCCTGTGTCCATTATTGTAAGGTAATGAAAAACATTTCCCCTGATCACTAAATACCCCATTTGATCTTTTCTGTTCCTTCCTTTCTATCCCTTTGAGGCACATGAGACCCCCCTGTCTTTACACATTGCATGACAAGATTCATAGTTACATGCAACAAGAGGTCTTGACAAGCTGATTATCCTCCCCTGTTAAGATCCATCCTTGGAGAGACGGGGCCAAGATGGTGTTAGTGTAGGAGGGCACACACTGCAAGCTCCCAGAGCAAGGCGGATTGTGGACGGGGTCCAGCCCGGGGGTCTGTGCTGTGCACGCGTATAATGAGAGGCTTGGGACATCTATCTGTGCGGATCAATGGTGTGGACTGAACGGTAGAGATTCGTGAGTTTTAAACCTGCTGGTGGTGGTTGGCACCGACAGCTGAGCCCCGCGGTTAGGGAGAAAAAATAAATAAAACATCCAGTTGGAGCCACGAGCGGGGCGAGAAAGTTTTATTTTCTGGGGATCTGGCTGCCTGGAGCCCCTTGGAACCTGTGTGAACAGAACAGCTGGAGCAAATCAGCACCCGGTGGATGAGAGAGCTGATTCAGTTGGGGGGAGGGAATTGATTTGCCTAGCTGACAAGGGATAAGCCCTGGGCCGCCGCGGGGCCAGGAAGAGGGGACACTCTCCAAAAGAGGGAGGGTTCTGTTGGAGGACAGGGAAGGGAATTTTTTATTTTTATTTTTTGACATTGATCTGACTGCCTGCACCACCCCATATCTTTGGGGAGCAGATAAGCTGACCTGAAGCAGCATCAGGCTGAGAGGAGACGTGAATCTGCAGAGTCAAACTGATTTACGTAGCAACATGGTGACACTGGTGCTCGGCTCCAGAAGGGGCGTAACGGCCATCTTTAGCACTCCACACTGTTTAACATCAGATACAGCTACCCTGGGGAGTCCAGGAAGTGGGACGTGCTTGATTAATTTCCATGAGCCCAGCTAGGGTCCCTTCCGTAAGGGGGTTGGTCTAGAGGAGGAAATATTTTCAGTCTTGTATTTCGCCAAAGGAAAAAAAAAAAAAAAAGGTGAGAAGGTCACTTCAATAAATGAAAAATAAATTCTTTTTAATTTAGTTTAATAGCTAAAAGCTGTTTCAGGACCTGCATATAGAACCCTGTGGGAAAATTGATTGATAAACACAAGCAGGCAGAGAGGATCCACGTGGACCCTAGGGGAATCATTGACCCTCCTTAGCTCTGTTTGGCTGCTTGCCTGTGTGGATCTTCGGTTTTTCTCTGTTTATTTCTGGTCTCTTGCTTTTCTTTCCTCTTTCCTCCCCCCTTTCTTTTTTCTTTCATTTTTTAAAAATTAGGTGCTGCTAGCTTGTCACTTCTTTGTTGGGCTTCTTCTTCAGTAATTTCCCACTCGCTGTCTATATTGATTTTGTATTCCAAACTATCGCTTATCTTTCCTTCATCTTTCTGCCTTCTGCTTTCTGTTGTGGCTCTTAGAGACAACATTTTTTCATAGGCCCACAACTTAAGGGTGTCAATTTCTATCCCATCTATTTTGTTTTCTTCTTCTTTTTTTATTGGTATTAACTTTTTCTTTTCAGCCCTTTCTTTACTATTTCTCTCCCTCCTCATAATTCTAGCCTTCTAAATCACTATATATATATTCCTCCATTTGTTTTCCCAGTCCATTGTAGGAACTCCACTTTTATTCCTATTACTCTACACTGCCTACACAAGTTAAATATTCATCTCATTAAGTCTCACTTTGCCCCTCTTCTAACTTTTATCAATATTACAATTATCCTTCTGCCTTCCTTACATCTTTTGATTCCTCTTGCCCTAATCTTTTGCCTTCAAGGGAACATAGAAAGAAGCAAGGAAATAAAATAAGAAGAAAAAGTGCCAAAGAGAAAACTTAACTCACACGCAGAACCACCAGCTAAATAAAACTCTAGAGCATAGAGAAAAGCTAGTCAAGAGAACAAACCCATCAAGATAATATGATGACCAGAGGACAACAAAAAAATACAAATGACTCTGAGAAACAGGAAAACATGGACCAGTCCAATGAACAAAATAAAAACCAGGAAGCGATGCAGAACATCGAACAACTAATCAAAGCTATCCAAACAAATATCATGGACCAACTTAAAGAAGTGAAGGAAGAGATTAAGGATATTAAGAAGACACTGGGAGAACATACTGAAGAAATTGCAAACATGCCTATAAAGGTAATGAATATGATAGTGAACAATGGCACAATCCAAGAAATGAAAAAGACGCTGGATTCACATAACAGCAGATTTGAACAGGCAGAGGAAAGAATTAGTGATATGTAAGACAATACAGCTGAAATCAAAGAGATAGTAGAACAGATAGACAAAAAGATAGGACTCAGGAAATTAACCGATAATACAAAACGCACAAACATATGCATTATGGGCATCCCAGAAGGAGAAGAGAAGGGAAAGGGAATGAAGGAGTGTTGAAGGAAATAATGGCTGAAAATTTCCCAACCCTATTGAGAGAGATGGATGTGCAGATCCAGGAAGCACAGAGCACCCCAAATAGTATAAATCCCAACAGGCCAACTCCAAGATGTATACTTTTCAAAATGTCCAATGCTCAAGACAAAGAGAAAATACTCAAGGCAGCAAGAGAAAAGAGAACGATCACATACAAGGGAAGCACAATAAGATTAAGTGCTGATTTCTCAGCTGAAACCGTGAAGGCAAGAAGACAGTGGTATAACTTAGTCAAAATACTAAAAGAAAAAAACTTCCAGCCATGAATTCTCTATCCAGCAAAACTGGCATTCAAAAATGATGGAGAGTTCAAAATAGTCACAGATAAACAGAAATTAAGAGATTATGTCAATAAGAAACCAGCACTTCAAGTAATACTAAAGGAATCTCTACAAGTTGAAAGGAAAAAACAAGGGAGAGAGAGTTGGAGGAGAGTTTGATTGTTTATTTGTTTTTTTTGTTTTTTGATTTATTCCTGAGTTTCCTTATGTTTGTCTCTTGCATGTAAGCTTATCATTGTTGTTTCTTTTTCCTATCAAGTGTATTTCATTATTTTATGGACTACATGTTCATGGAAGATTTGGATCACAGAAGGGTTACAATGGGTACTGCAGGGGATTATTGGTGGGGGGATTCATGGGAGTTAGTTCATCCAAATATACATGAAAGATATACAAAATTGTTCAAAAGATCAAAAGATGGGGCATGGTCACGATGGGTGGACAATCACACAATAAATGAGGGAATCTGAATTCCTAGCCTGGAGAGCTCTGCCACATTCTCCAAGGGAGCAGCAACAGTCCTCTGAGTGCAGGGACAGTGTCTGTCAAAAGTGGATAACCCACTGATGTGTTCTTTTTATTGATGACTACCCTTATAAGTCTTTGCTCTTGTAACTGAAACTTAGCTTACTGTTATGGGGTGCCTAAGGGTTGCCACCTGAGAGCCTCCTTGTTGCTCAACTGTGGCCTCTCTCTAAGCCAAACTCAGCTTATGAATGCATTACCTTCCCCCCAATGTGGGACATGACTCCCGGGGTTGAGCCTCCCTGGCAACGAGGGATTAATACCAAGTGCCAACTGGCAATGCAACTGGAAAAAGACCTTGAATAAAAGGGGGAAAAGGTAAAGACAAATGAGTTCAAGTGGCTAAGAGACTTCAAAAAGAGTTGGGAGGTCATCCCAGAGGTAATGCTTATGCACACCTCAGTAGGAGCTCATGAACATCAAAGTACATATCACCCCACACAGAGGGGCTCCTGAGAGCTCTGGAGGCACCCAGGTCCTATATAACAGGGGACAGCCCCAGAGACTGACGCCTTATCAGTGGGCCCTATTTTGGAATCTGTGCTCCTGAGAGTGACAGAATTGGACTCAAATAAGTCCTCCCTGAACATGGTTCATCAGTCCCTTCTATTCAAACCTATATGTAATGCTGGAGTTTTTAGGTATACTTCCAGAGACTGGAGCCTCTGGCCTACCTATGTGGCAGGTGTGCGTTGAATCTCGGTAGAGCTGCAACTCCTACCCTACAGCTCAATGGACTCATCCAAGTCACATGGTGAGGTGACAATGATGGGCAATGGTCAGCCCAGGGAATGGAGAGGGCCTGCATCTGCAGGCAGGATAACCCCACCCGCCATATCCATGGGATATAAGCCCTCTCTCACTTGGAGGTGGAGTGGACATCACCATCCCAGTCCCCTCAGGATTGTGGGAGGAAATATGGACTAGAGTGAACTTGATGGTATTCTGTTGTACACATATGGTGATTGTAGCAATGGACGAAATTATAACAGTGAGGTGGAGCCAGTGGCCACTGGACACTTTCGGGGCAGGGAAGGGATGTGCAGTTGAAATACATGGGCTTTTTTGGGATTTGGAGGTTGTCCTGAGTGCTGTTGTGGCAACAGATGTAGGCCATTTTAAATCAGCACACACCATTCAGAACTGCGTGGGAGAGAGTGTGGTCTATGATGTGAACTGTGGTCTATGGTTGATGGCAAGGCCCCAGGATGTGTAAATCCATTGAGGGTGATGGACCACACTTGTGGGAGATGTTTGTGTGGGATGTGGTGGGAGGTGTGGGAGGTGGGGAACATGGGAATCCTGGTAGGTTCCATGTAATACTTTAGGTAATCTAAGCACCTCTTAAAAAAATAATAAATTAAAAAAAATATATATATATAACATTTATGTAAGCAAATGCACATATATGCATATATATTATATATGCATATATATTTATATATCATTTTACAAATATTGGTATGTATTGTGAAAATTTTGATTTTTACCCACAATAATAAATAAATAAATTTAAAAAAAAATCCACCCTTCCTCCTAAGAGACACCCACATGTTTGTTTCTGGGTGAATTGGTCCTCCCAAAGATGGGGATCCATCTCCTTCCCAGTCACTGTGTGGGTCTCCACTCCCCGACACAACACATTTTGACAGGATGAATACTCACACACTCTCCAGAAGCCTACTCCAGATGTGCCCTGTCTTGAATGCCCCCCAACCTACACCCTAACCCAGCGACTCTACTTTGTCATATTGTCATAAGAGCATTCTCACTCCTGCACTTTCAACCTCATACACACAAATCCCATGTTCACTTAATCCCTCTCCCATCTCTCCATCCAGTATCCTGGGTATTCTAACCCACCCTTCCTAATCTACCTACCTGTCAACCCTGCATCACCAAACCCAGTAATATCACTACACACCTGTCCTATCCTTCAATATGCAACTATACTCTATCACTTTACCATAGATTATGTCCATATGGGTGATGACTCACAAACTTCTATTCTCTTTCTCTCCGTTGTTAACCTATCTTTCAGATACTGGTTCACAGAGACTGCTCACTTTCCTCAATTCAAATCAGTGAAGTCATATACTGTTCATCCTTCAATGCCTGGCTTGCTTCACTCAATGTAAGGTCTTTAAGATTCATCCATGTTATTCCGTGTGTTAGCACTTTATTCCTTCTTACAGCTGAGTAATATTCCACTGTATGTATGTACCACATTTTGTTAATTCATTCATCCATTGATGGGCACCAGGGCTGATTCCAACTTTTGGCAATTGTGGACAATGCCACTATGAACATTGGGGTGCATATATCTGTTCATGTCTTTGTTTACAATTCTTCTGGGTATATACCCAGCAGTGGAATTGCTGGATCATATGGAAGATCTATTGTTAGTTTTTTGAGAAACCGCCAAACTGTTCTCCACAGTGGCTGGACCATTCCACAATCCATCCAGCAGTGGATGAGGGTTCCTATTCCTCCACATCCTCTCCAACACTTATACTCTGCTGTTTTTTTAAGAGCTGCCATTCTGATGGGTGTAAGATGGTATCTCAATGTAGTTTTGATTTGCATTTCCCTAATAGCTAGCTATGTCAAGCAATTTTTCATGTGCTTTTTAGCCACTTGTATTTCTTCCTTGGAGAAGTGTCTTTTCAGGTCACTTGCCCATTTTTAAAATGGGTTGTTTCTCTTTTTATTTTCAAGGTGTAGGATTTCTTTATATATGCAGGATATTAGGCTCCTCTCAGATATATGGTTGCCAAATATTTTCTACTACTGGGTAGGCAGCCTTTTTATTTTCTTGATAATGTCCTTTGAGGTTCAGAAGTTTTTAATTTTGAGGAGATCCCATTTATCTATTTTTTCCTTTGCTGCTTGTGCTTTGGGTGTGAAGTTCATGAAACCATTTCCTATTACAAGGCCCTGTAGATGCTTCCCTACATTATCTTCCAAGGTCTTTATGGTTTTGGCTCTTATATTTAGATCTTTGATCCATCTTGAGTTAATTTTTGTATAAGGTGTGAGATGGTATGCCTCTCTCATTCTTTTGGATATGGATATCCAGTTCTACAAGCACCACTTGTTAAAGAGGGCATTCTCTCCCAACTAAGTGGGTTTGGTGGCCTTGTCGAGTATCAGATGACTGTATATGTGAGGATCTATATCAGAACTCTCAATTTGTTCCATTTGTCAGTATGTCTATCCTTGTGCCAATACATTGCAGTTTTGACCACTGTAGCTTTGTAGTATGTTTTAAAGTCAAGTAATGTGATACCACCAACTTCATTTTTCTTTTTCAATATGTCTTTGGCAATTCGGGGCCTCCTAC
>JAKSZT010053851.1:378443-479876 GCA_026826555.1 Tolypeutes matacus | reverse complement strand
GTGAGAAGGTCACTTCAACAAATGAAAAATAAATTCTTTTTAATTTAGTTTAATAGCTAAAAGCTGTTTCAGGACCTGCATATAGAACCCTGTGGGAAAATTGATTGATAAACACAAGCAGGCAGAGAGGATCCACGTGGACCCTAGGGGAATCATTGACCCTCCTTAGCTCTGTTTGGCTGCTTGCCTGTGTGGATCTTCGGTTTTTCTCTGTTTATTTCTGGTCTCTTGCTTTTCTTTCCTCTTTCCTCCCCCCTTTCTTTTTTCTTTCATTTTTTAAAAATTAGGTGCTGCTAGCTTGTCACTTCTTTGTTGGGCTTCTTCTTCAGTAATTTCCCACTCGCTGTCTATATTGATTTTGTATTCCAAACTATCGCTTATCTTTCCTTCATCTTTCTGCCTTCTGCTTTCTGTTGTGGCTCTTAGAGACAACATTTTTTTCATAGGCCCACAACTTAAGGGTGTCAATTTCTATCCCATCTATTTTGTTTTCTTCTTCTTTTTTTATTGGTATTAACTTTTTCTTTTCAGCCCTTTCTTTACTATTTCTCTGCCTCCTCATAATTCTAGCCTTCTAAATCACTATATATATATTCCTCCATTTGTTTTCCCAGTCCATTGTAGGAACTCCACTTTTTTTCCTATTACTCTACACTGCCTACACAAGTTAAATATTCATCTCATTAAGTCTCATTTTGCCCCTCTTCTAACTTTTATCAATATTACAATTATCCTTCTGCCTTCCTTACATCTTTTGATTCCTCTTGCCCTAATCTTTTGCCTTCAAGGGAACATAGAAAGAAGCAAGGAAATAAAATAAGAAGAAAAAGTGCCAAAGAGAAAACTTAACTCACACGCAGAACCACCAGCTAAATAAAACTCTAGAGCATAGAGAAAAGCTAGTCAAGAGAACAAACCCATCAAGATAATATGATGACCAGAGGACAACAAAAAAATACAAATGACTCTGAGAAACAGGAAAACATGGACCAGTCCAATGAACAAAATAAAAACCAGGAAGCGATGCAGAACATCGAACAACTAATCAAAGCTATCCAAACAAATATCATGGACCAACTTAAAGAAGTGAAGGAAGAGATTAAGGATATTAAGAAGACACTGGGAGAACATACTGAAGAAATTGCAAACATGCCTATAAAGGTAATGAATATGATAGTGAACAATGGCACAATTCAAGAAATGAAAAAGACGCTGGATTCACATAACAGCAGATTTGAACAGGCAGAGGAAAGAATTAGTGATATGTAAGACAATACAGCTGAAATCAAAGAGATAGTAGAACAGATAGACAAAAAGATAGGACTCAGGGAATTAACCGATAATACAAAACGCACAAACATATGCATTATGGGCATCCCAGAAGGAGAAGAGAAGGGAAAGGGAATGAAGGAGTGTTGAAGGAAATAATGGCTGAAAATTTCCCAACCCTATTGAGAGAGATGGATGTGCAGATCCAGGAAGCACAGAGCACCCCAAATAGTATAAATCCCAACAGGCCAACTCCAAGATGTATACTTTTCAAAATGTCCAATGCTCAAGACAAAGAGAAAATACTCAAGGCAGCAAGAGAAAAGAGAACGATCACATACAAGGGAAGCACAATAAGATTAAGTGCTGATTTCTCAGCTGAAACCGTGAAGGCAAGAAGACAGTGGTATAACTTAGTCAAAATACTAAAAGAAAAAAACTTCCAGCCATGAATTCTCTATCCAGCAAAACTGGCATTCAAAAATGATGGAGAGTTCAAAATAGTCACAGATAAACAGAAATTAAGAGATTATGTCAATAAGAAACCAGCACTTCAAGTAATACTAAAGGAATCTCTACAAGTTGAAAGGAAAAAAAAACAAGGGAGAGAGAGTTGGAGGAGAGTTTGATTGTTTGTTTTTTTGTTTTTTGATTTATTCCTGAGTTTCCTTATGTTTGTCTCTTGCATGTAAGCTTATCATTGTTGTTTCTTTTTCCTATTAAGTGTATTTCATTATTTTATGGACTACATGTTCATGGAAGATTTGGATCACAGAAGGGTTACAATGGGTACTGCAGGGGATTATTGGTGGGGGGATTCATGGGAGTTAGTTCATCCAAATATACATGAAAGATATACAAAATTGTTCAAAAGATCAAAAGATGGGGCATGGTCATGATGGGTGGACAATCACACAATAAATGAGGGAATCTGAATTCCTAGCCTGGAGAGATCTGCCACATTCTCCAAGGGAGCAGCAACAGTCCTCTGAGTGCAGGGACAGTGTCTGTCAAAAGTGGATAACCCACTGAAGTGTTCTTTTTATTGATGACTACCCTTATAAGTCTTTGCTCTTGTAACTGAAACTTAGCTTACTGTTATGGGGTGCCTAAGGGTTGCCACCTGAGAGCCTCCTTGTTGCTCAACTGTGGCCTCTCTCTAAGCCAAACTCAGCTTATGAATGCATTACCTTCCCCCCAATGTGGGACATGACTCCTGGGGTTGAGCCTCCCTGGCAACGAGGGATTAATACCAAGTGCCAACTGGCAACGCAACTGGAAAAAGACCTTGAATAAAAGGGGGAAAAGGTAAAGACAAATGAGTTCAAGTGGCTAAGAGACTTCAAAGAGAGTTGGGAGGTCATCCCAGAGGTAATGCTTATGCACACCTCAGTAGGAGCTCATGAACATCAAAGTACATATCACCCCACACAGAGGGGCTCCTGAGAGCTCTGGAGGCACCCAGGTCCTATATAACAGGGGACAGCCCCAGAGACTGACGCCTTATCAGTGGGCCCTATTTTGGAATCTGTGCTCCTGAGAGTGACAGAATTGGACTCAAATAAGTCCTCCCTGCACATGGTTCATCAGTCCCTTCTATTCAAACCTATATGTAATGCTGGAGTTTTTAGGTATACCTCCAGAGACTGGAGCCTCTGGCCTACCTATGTGGCAGGTGTGCGTTGAATCTCGGTAGAGCTGCAACTCCTACCCTACAGCTCAATGGACTCATCCAAGTCACATGGTGAGGTAACAATGATGGGCAATGGTCAGCCCAGGGAATGGAGAGGGCCTGCATCTGCAGGCAGGATAACACCACCCGCCATATCCATGGGATATAAGCCCTCTCTCACTTGGAGGTGGAGTGGACATCACCATCCCAGTCCCCTCAGGATTGTGGGAGGAAATATGGACTAGAGTGAACTTGATGGTATTCTGTTGTACACATATGGTGATTGTAGCAATGGACGAAATTATAACAGTGAGGTGGAGCCAGTGGCCACTGGACACTTTCGGGGCAGGGAAGGGATGTGCAGTTGAAATACATGGGCTTTTTTGGGATTTGGAGGTTGTCCTGAGTGCTGTTGTGGCAACAGATGTAGGCCATTTTAAATCAGCACACACCATTCAGAACTGCGTGGGAGAGAGTGTGGTCTATGATGTGAACTGTGGTCTATGGTTGATGGCAAGGCCCCAGGATGTGTAAATCCATTGAGGGTGATGGACCACACTTGTGGGAGATGTTTGTGTGGGATGTGGTGGGAGGTGTGGGAGGTTGGGAAACATGGGAATCCTGGTAGGTTCCATGTAATACTTTAGGTAATCTAAGCACCTCTTAAAAAAATAATAAATTAAAAAAAATATATATATATAACATTTATGTAAGCAAATGCACATATATGCATATATATTATATATGCATATATATTTATATATCATTTTACAAATATTGGTATGTATTGTGAAAATTTTGATTTTTACCCACAATAATAAATAAATAAATTAAAAAAAAAATCCACCCTTCCTCCTAAGAGACACCCACATGTCTGTTTCTGGGTGAATTGGTCCTCCCAAAGATGGGGATCCATCTCCTTCCCAGTCACTGTGTGGGTCTCCACTCCCCTACACAACACATTTTGACAGGATGAATACTCACACACTCTCCAGAAGCCTACTTCAGATGTGCCCTGTCTTGAATGCCCCCCAACCTACACCCTAACCCAGCGACTCTACTTTGTCATATTGTCATAAGAGCATTCTCACTCCTGCACTTTCAACCTCATACACACAAATCCCATGTTCACTTAATCCCTCTCCCATCTCTCCATCCAGTATCCTGGGTATTCTAACCCACCCTTCCTAATCTACCTACCTGTCAACCCTGCATCACCAAACCCAGTAATATCACTACACACCTGTCCTATCCTTCAATATGCAACTATACTCTATCACTTTACCATAGATTATGTCCATATGGGTGATGACTCACAAACTTCTATTCTCTTTCTCTCCGTTGTTAACCTATCTTTCAGATACTGGTTCACAGAGACTGCTCACTTTCCTCAATTCAAATCAGTGAAGTCATATACTGTTCATCCTTCAATGCCTGGCTTGCTTCACTCAATGTAAGGTCTTTAAGATTCATCCATGTTATTCCGTGTGTTAGCACTTTATTCCTTCTTACAGCTGAGTAATATTCCACTGTATGTATGTACCACATTTTGTTAATTCATTCATCCATTGATGGGCACCAGGGCTGATTCCAACTTTTGGCAATTGTGGACAATGCCACTATGAACATTGGGGTGCATATATCTGTTCATGTCTTTGTTTACAATTCTTCTGGGTATATACCCAGCAGTGGAATTGCTGGATCATACAGAAGATCTATTGTTAGTTTTTTGAGAAACCGCCAAACTGTTCTCCACAGTGGCTGGACCATTCCACAATCCATCCAGCAGTGGATGAGGGTTCCTATTCCTCCACATCCTCTCCAACACTTATACTCTGCTGTTTTTTTAAGAGCTGCCATTCTGATGGGTGTAAGATGGTATCTCAATGTAGTTTTGATTTGCATTTCCCTAATAGCTAGCTATGTCAAGCAATTTTTCATGTGCTTTTTAGCCACTTGTATTTCTTCCTTGGAGAAGTGTCTTTTCAGGTCACTTGCCCATTTTTAAAATGGGTTGTTTCTCTTTTTATTTTCAAGGTGTAGGATTTCTTTATATATGCAGGATATTAGGCTTCTCTCAGATATATGGTTGCCAAATATTTTCTACTACTGGGTAGGCAGCCTTTTTATTTTCTTGATAATGTCCTTTGAGGTTCAGAAGTTTTTAATTTTGAGGAGATCCCATTTATCTATTTTTTCCTTTGCTGCTTGTGCTTTGGGTGTGAAGTTCATGAAACCATTTCCTATTACAAGGCCCTGTAGATGCTTCCCTACATTATCTTCCAAGGTCTTTATGGTTTTGGCTCTTATATTTAGATCTTTGATCCATCTTGAGTTAATTTTTGTATAAGGTGTGAGATGGTATGCCTCTCTCATTCTTTTGGATATGGATATCCAGTTTTACAAGCACCACTTGTTAAAGAGGGCATTCTCTCCCAACTAAGTGGGCTTGGTGGCCTTGTCGAGTATCAGATGACTGTATATGTGAGGATCTATATCAGAACTCTCAATTTGTTCCATTTGTCAGTATGTCTATCCTTGTGCCAATACATTGCAGTTTTGACCACTGTAGCTTTGTAGTATGTTTTAAAGTCAAGTAATGTGATACCACCAACTTCATTTTTCTTTTTCAATATGTCTTTGGCAATTCGGGGCCTCCTACCTTTCCAAATATATTTTGTAGTTAGTTTTTCCAGTTCCTTAAAAAATACAGTGTTGATTTTTATTGGGATTGCTTTAAATCTGTACATTAGTTTGGGTAGGATAGACATTTTGATGATGTTTAATCTTCCTATCCATGAACAGGGAATATTTTTCCATTTATTAAAGTCTTCTTTGATTTCCTTTAACAGTGTTGTGTAGTTTTCTGTATATAAGTCCTTTACATCTTTAGTTAAATTTATTCCTAGGTATTTGATTCTTTTAGTTACTATTGTAAATGGTATTTTTTTTTCTTGAATTCCTCCTCAGATTGCTCATTATTGGTGCACAGAAATGGTACTGATTTTTGAACATTGATCTTATAGCCTGCAACATTACTGAAATCCTTTATAAGTTCTAGAAGCTTTGTTGTAGATTTCTCAGGGCTTTTTACATATAGGATCATGTCGTCTGCAAATAATGAAATTTTTACTTCTTCTTTTCCAATTTGGATGCCGTTTATATCTTTTTCTTACCTTAGTGTTCAAGTAAGTACTTCTAAGACAATGTTAAATAGGAGTGGTGATAGTAGGCATCGTTATCTTATTCCTGATCTCAGAGGGAAGGCTTTTAGGATTTCACCATTGAAGATGATGTTAGCTTTGGGTTTTTCATATATACCCTTTATCAAATTCAGAAAGTTTCCTTCTATTCCTATCTTTTGTAGTGTTTTTATCAGGAAAGAGTGCTGTATTTTGTAGAATGCTTTTTCTGCATCTATAGAGATGATATGTGTATCTGTTTATGTGGTGTATTACATTGATTGATTTTCTTATATTGAACCATCCTTGAATACCCAGGATGAAACCCACTTGGTCATGGTGTATAAGTCTTTTGATATGTTGTTGAATGCAATTAGCAAGTATTTTGTTGAGGATTTTAGCATCTAGGTTCATTAGAGAAATTGGTCTGTAATTTTCCTTTTTTGTGGTATCTTTGTTTGGTTTTTAGTATTAGGGTAATGCCAGCATCATAGAATGAGTTAGGCAATATTCCTTCTACTTCTGTTTTTTGGAAGAGCTTAAGCAGGATTGGTGTTATCTCTTTCTGGAATGTTTGGTAGAATTCAGCTGTGAAGCCATGTGGTCCTGGGCTCTTCTTACTTGGGAAGTTTTATGACTGAATCTATCTCTTTACTTGTAATTGGACTGTTGAGTTCATCTATTTTTTCTTTAATCAATGTAGGCTGTTTGTGAGGTTCTAGAAATTTGTCCATTTCCTCTAAATTATCATTGTTGTTGGCATTTAATTTTTCAAAGTACCTTCTTATGATTGTCTTTATTTCTGTGGGGTCAGTAGTGATATCCCCTTGCTCATTCCTTATTTTGTGTATTTGCATCTGTTCTCTCTTTTTCATTCTTAGTCTGGCTAAGGATTTATCAATTTTATTGATCTTCTCAAAGAACCAGCTTTCAGTTTTGTTTATTTTTTCTAGTGCTTTCTTATTCTCTATTTCATTTAGTTCTGCTCTAATCTTTGTTATTTCCTTCTTTCTACTTCCTTTAGGTTTAGTTTGTTGTTGTTTTTCCAATTCCTCCAAGTATGCAGTTAGTTCTTCAATTTTACTCTTTCTTCTTTTTTCATATATACATTTATGGCTATGAACTTCCCTCTCAGGAAAGCTTTGGCTACATCCCATAGGTTTTTCTATGTTGTGCTGTAATTTTCATTAGTTTCAAGATAGTTACTGATTTCTTTTGAGATTTTCTCCTTGACCCACTGTTTGTCTTAGAGTGTGTTGTTTAACTTCCATATCTTTGTGCCTAACCTGTTTCTCTGGCCCTTAGTGATTTCCAATTTCATTCCATTGTGGTCAGAGAAATTACTTTGTATAATCTCAGTCTTTCTGAATTCATTGAGAGTTGTTCTGTGGCCTAGCATGTGGTCTATCTTGGAGTATGATCCATGTGCACTTGAGAAGAATATAAATCCTGCTGTATTTGGGTGTAGTGTTCTTTATATGTGTATTAGGCCCAGGTCCTCTAATGTATTGTCAGAGTCTTTGTTTCTTCATTGATTCTCTGTCTAGATGTTCTGTCTAATTGTGATAATGGTGTATTAAAATCCCCCACTATAATTGTAGAGGCATTTATTTCTCCACTTATTTTTTCCAGAGTTTTCCTCATGTATTTTGAGGCACCTAATACCCAGATTAGATGCTTAAATGTTTATGATTGTTCTCTCTTCTTAAGAGTTTACCCCTTTTACTAATATATAATGTCCATCTTAGTCTTTTATAATAGTTTTGTATTTATAGTCTATTTTGTCTGATATTAGGATAGCTACTCCTGCCCTTTTTTTGGTTATTGTTTGCTTGTAAAATTGTTTTCCAGTCATTCACTTTCAGCCTCCTTGAATCCCTGGGTTGAAGGTGAGTTTCTTGTAGTCATCATATAGATGGACCATACTCCCTTATCCATTCTGCCAATCTGTGTCTCTTTAGTAGTGAATTTAATCCATTAAAAATCAGTGTTATTATTCACAATGAATTTCTTACTTCAGCCATATTTTCTTTGGGTTAATGTATGTCATATGTTGTTTTTATTTCTCTTTTTGTCTTTTTAGTTGTTTTTACACTCTTTTCCAACTCTCTCTCCCTTCTTTTTTCCTTTCAACTTGGAGAACTTCCTTTAGTATTTCTTGAAGTGCAGGACTCTTATTGGAATACACTCTTAATTTCTGTTTATCTGTGAATATTTTGAACTCGCCATCATTTTTGAATGCCAGTTTTCCCGGATAGAGAATTCATGGCTGAAAGTTTTTTCTTTTAGTACTTTGACTATGTCATACCACAGTCTTCTTGCCTCTATGGTTTCAGATGAGAAATCAGCACTTAATATTATTGTGCTTCCCTTGTATTTGATGGTTCTCTTTTCTCTTGCTGCCTTGAGTATTTTCTCTTTGTCTTGAGCATTGGCCATTTTGACATTTTGTCTTGGAGTTGGCCCATTGGGATTTATACTGTTTCTGGTGTGCTGTGCTTCCTGGATCTGCACATCCATCTCTCTCAGTATGGTTGGGAAGTATTCATCCATTACTTCCTTCATCACTCCTTTTGTTCCTTTTCCCTTCTCTTCTCCTTCTTTTCTCCTTCAAAATGCATATTCTTATGCATTTTGTGTTGTCAGTTAAATTACTGAGTCCTTGTTGGATTTTTTCTCTTTTTATCTATCTCTTCTACTATCTGTTTGATTTCAGCTGTATTGTCTTCCACATTACTAATTCTTTCTTTTGCGTGTTCAAATCTGCTGTTATGTGAATGCAGCATCTTTTTGATTTATTGGATTGTGCCATTGATCACCATCATATCCCTTATCTTTTTATGTATGTTTACAATTTCTTCAGTATGTTCTCCCAGTGTCTTCTTAATACTCTTAATATCTTCCTTCACATCATTGTTGGTCCATGATATTTGTTTAGAAAGCTTTTATTAGTTGTTTGATGTTCTGCATCTCTTCCTTTTTAAAAATTTGTTCATTGGACTGGTCCATGTCTTCCTGTTTCTCAGTGTGGTTTGTAATTTTTGTTGCCCTCTAGTTATCATTTTATCTCGATGGGTTTATTCAGTTGATTAGCTTCTCTCTCTGCTCTAGAGTTTTATTTAGCTGGTGATTCTGTCTGTGTGTTAAGTTTTCTCTTTGACAATTTTTCTTCTTATTTTATTTCCTTTCTTCTCTCTACGTTCCCTTGAAGGCAAGAGATTAGGGCCAGAGGAATTGAAAGATGTGAGAAAGGAAGAAGGATAAGAGTAATATTGAAAAAAGTTAGAAGAGTGGCCATATAAGACTTAGCAAAGCGAATATTTAACTCATGTAGGCAGTGTAGAGTAATAGGAAAAAAAGTGTAGTACCTACAATGGACTGTGAAACCAAATAGAGGAAAATATTTGTAATGATTTAGAAGGCTAGAATGATGAGGAGAGAGAGAAAGAGTAAAGAAAGGGCTGAATAGAAAATGTTAATATTAGAAAAAAATGAAGAAAATAGAATTGATAGAATAGAAATTGACACCCTTGAAGTTGTGGGCTAATGAAAAAAGGTGGTATGTGAGAACCATAACAGAAAGCAGAAGGCAGAAAGATGAAGGAAGTAAAAGAGATAATGCTGGGAGATAAAATCAATATAGACAGGGAATGGGAAATCACTGAAGAAGAAGCACAGCAAAGAAGAAACACAATAGCAGCATCTAATTTAAAATTAAAAAAAAAAAAAAAAGAAAGGGGGCCAGAAAGAGGAAAGAAAAGCAAGAGACAACAAATAAACAAAGAAAAACCAACCAACCACACAAGCAAGCAGTCATAGAAAGCTAAGGAAGAACAGTGTTCCTTCCTGGGCCCTTGTGGAACCTCTCAGCCTGCTTGTGTTTATCAATCAATTGCCCTGCAAGGTTCTATCTTCAGATTTTGAGGCAGATTTTAGCTATTAAAATAAATTTAAAAAGAAAAATTCTTTTTTATTTTTTTTAAGTGACTGTCTTCTTTTTTTTTTGGTGAAATATGGGACCCAAAATATGTCCTCTTCTAGACCACCCCCTTCACTGAGGAGACCCTAACTAGGCTTGTGGACATTAATCAAGCACTTCCCACTTCCTGGCCTCCCCAGGGGAGCTGGAGCTCTGATGCTAGTCAGTGTAGAATGATAAAATTGGCTGTCTCCACCCCCTCTGGTGCCAAGCCTGAGTATCACTGGGCTTTTGGGTAAATCAGTCTTCCTCAGTAGATTTGCCTCTCCCTTCAACCTGGCACTGCTTCAATCTGCCTTATTTGCTCTCCAAAGCTATGAGGGGGTCCAGGTAGCCAAATCCACAGAAAGGAAACCCCTTTCCACCTTCTGTCAGAACCCTCCCATTCTCAGAGAATGCTTGCTTTCACCAGGTTGCCAGCGGGGGTTGGGGCTTATCCCTGGGGAGCTAGGTAAGTCAACCTTCCTCAGCAGATGTGCCACTTCCCTTTGCCTGGTCCTGCTTCAAGCCAGCTATTTTGTTCCCCAAAGCTGCAAGGGGTTCCAGGAAGCAAAATCCACAGAAAGGAAAGCCCTCTTGACCCTCCACCAGAATCCTCCCACTCTCAGAGTATGCTCCCTCTCACCGGGTTGCTGGCAGGAGTTGCAGCTCAAAACAGCCTTTTTCTCTGTGGGTGGGGCTCAGCTGTCTGTGTTTAGCACCACAGGCAGGGAAAAATCTCATGAATCCTTCCTAAGTAATCTGCACTGTCCAGCTCCCTCCAGAGCAATGTTCCTAAGGTTCTTGCTCCATGCACCCCCAGCACAGACCCCTGGGCAGGACCCTGTCCCCAATCAGCCATCCTCAAAGAGCAAATCAGTGACTGCCCTCCTAAACCGATGCCATCTTCCCCCTCCCATACTGTTTTAATTACAGAAGTTTTATAGTACGTTTTATTGATTTGGTAGGTCTAGTTCCCCTTGTAGACTTTCATTTTCAATGCTCTATTTTTGCATGTCTATTTTTCTATAAAAACTTTAATATTAAATTGTCTAGCTTTGTTGCAACTGTCCTATAAACATATAGGCTGACTACAGCCTATCTCTTACAGTGATTACAAACAAAAACACTGGACCAAAACAACAATACTGACAACAACCACTAACTCAGGACACTTAAAAGGAAACAGAGCTGCACAAAAATTTACTCAAAATGGATTATAGTCCTAATTGCAAAGCATAAACTATAAAAATTTTGGAAGAAAACTTTTGGGAATATTTTTATAATTCTGAGATAGGCAAAGCCTTCTTAAATGGCACACACACACATACACATACAAATCATAAGAGAAAACAATGACAAATTGCACACCATCAAAACTAAAATTTTTGAAAAACACCTTTAAGAATAAGGAAAAATATGCCACAGAATGGCAGAAACTATTTGCCACACTCATAGCTGATAAATTACTTGCATCCAGATTACAGAATACATCCAGAATAAATACTTAAATAGAAGTGAATGATAAGAACTCAAAAGCTTAATAACAAAACAGGCAAAAGAATTAACTATACAGTTCACATATAAGATAAAGAAATAATCAATGAGCACATGAGAAGATGCTTAGCATTTTTAATAACCAGGTAAAGCAAATGGAAATCACAAGATAATACTAAATACAGACTGGTATGGCTAAAATTAAAATAAAACCAAGCAAAAGTATATGGCATTAAGCATTAGCCAGGTCATGGATCAATTGGAATTCTCATGCACAGCTGTGAAAATGTAAAATGTACAACAACATTAGAAATAGAGTTTTTTGGTTTCTTAAACAGTTAAGCACCTACACCTACCAAACAATCCAATCAATGTACTCAAAAGAATTTGTCCAAGAGAAATGAAAGTATATATAAACAAAAAGACATGATATGATTGTTCATAGCAGCATTATTTTAATAAACCAAAACTGGAAACAATCCAATGGCCACCAACAGGTAAATACATGTATTATGATATATCCATTCAATGGAATAATGTTCAGCAATAAAAGGAAAAGAACTGAGGGTACATAGCACAGCATGACTGATTTTCTAAATCATTATTTTGAGCAAAAAAAAAAGCCAGTCCAGGAAAATATATACTAGATGATACCATTTATATTAAAGCATAGACAATCCAAAAACCTAGAGTAACAAACAGCACATCAGTTGTTGTCTGAGGACAGAGGGCAAGAGAAGAATCAATTACCAAGGAATAAAAAAAAACAACTTATCTTCAGTGGTGATGGTTTCATATGTATATACAGATTTCAAAACTAATCCAATTGTGTATTTTAATATGTTCTGTTCAGTGTACTTCAATTATACTTTAGCAAGTTAAAGTGTACTCACGTTTCAACAAATTTGAAAAATTGTTTAGACCCCCAAAAAACTTTTTCTGTATTTTAATTGGAGCTGTGCTGAATGTGGAAATTAATTAGGAAGAACTGGCATCTTTAAATGCTAAGTCATCCTATCCAAGAACAATAAAGTTCTTTTCAGTTTTTCAAGGGACTTGTGTATCTTTCAGGAGTATTTTCTTCATATAGGTTTTGCACATTTTTCACTTCTACCTATTTTATTTTTGTCTGGCTATTGTAAATGTGGTTTTCTATCTCATTTTATTCTATAATTAGTTATCATATTTCTATTGATTTCTGAATGTTAATTTACCTCCACCATCCTTACTGAATTCTTTCAGTATCAATTGAGCTTTGGTTCTCTAGGATTTTTCATGTAAATGCTATCCTATCATCTGAAAATAAAGATAATTTTTTTCTATTTCTCAATTACATGCTCCTAATTGATTTCTCATGTTTAACTGCACTAACAATTCTCGTAAAATAATGAATCAAGATGAGCTAGTGGGAGCCCTTTCCTTGTTCTGGATCCTAGTGGAAAGGTCTCTAGTGCTTCCCAGTTAAATAAGATGGTAGAGTACATATATAGATCAAAGTATATTTATTTTAGCATATTAATGAAGGAGACATCAGTTTTCATTTTGTATAGTGTCTTTATCAGGAGTGATACATTGAGTATCAGGAGTAATACTTTTTACTAAAAAATGCTAATCATCATATTAGCCTTCAGTGAGTTGTAATCTTTTGGCTGATAGAGGGTTTTCCCTAGATGTTGATGGTTGCTGACTGACCAGCGTGGTGGCTGCTGAAGGTTGGAGTGGCTGTGGCAATTTCTTAAAATGAGACAATGCTGATATTTGTTGCATTGATTGACTCTTTCTTTCACAAAAGATTTCTCTGTAGCATGTAATGGTTTTGTATAGCATTTTACCAACAGTAGAACTTCCAAAATTTGAGTCAATCCTCCCAAACACTGCTGCTGCTTTATCGACTAATTTTATCTATTAACATCAAGTACATTCATACTTCAAAGATATTGCAGGTTCAGTTCTAGACAACCATATATAATATCTAATATTCTAAATCCTCTGTTGCCATTTCAACAATTTGCAAAGTATCTTCACCAGGAGTATGTTCCATCTCAAGAAACTACTTCCTTTGCCCTTCTATAAGAATCAACTCCTCATCCATTCAAGTTTTATCATGAGATTTCTATAACTCATTCACTATCTTCAGGCTCAACATCTACTTATATTTTTCTTGCTATTTCCATCACATCTACACTTACTTCCTCCACCGAAGGCTTGAACCCCTCAATGTCATCCATGAGGGTTGAAATTACCTTCTTCCATATACCTGTTAATGTTGATGGTTTGACCTCTTTCCATGAATCACAAATATTCTTAATGGCATCTAGAATGCTGAATCTTTTCCAGAAGGTTTTCAATTTACTTTGCCCAGATCCATTAGAGGAATCACTACCTATGGCAGCTCTAGTCTTACAAAATATATTTCTTAAGTAATAAGACTTGAAAGTTGAAATGCCTCCTTGACCCATGGGCTATAGAATGGATGTTGTTTTAGCAGCCATGAAAACATCATTAGTTTCATTGTATATCTCCACCTGGTCTTGGGTGACCAGGTACATTGTACATAAGCAGTAACATTTTTTTTTTAATTCATTTATGCCCCCCTTGCTGCTTGTGCTTGCTGGGTCAGCTAACCACGCCGTGCGGGCGGGCTTGCCTTCACCAGGAGGCCCCGGGAACCAAAGCCGGGGCCTCCCATATGGTAAACAGGAGCCCTACTGATTGAGCCACAGCCGCTTCCCAAGCAGTAACATTTTGAAAGAAGTTGTTTTTCTGGAGCAGTATGTCTCAACAGTGGGCTTAACGTATTCAATAAACCATGTTGTGAACAGATCCAGGCTTTGCTGTAGATTTAGCATCATTCTTAAGGGCCCTAGGATATTCTTAATGGTAAATGAGCATTGGCATCAACTTAAAGTCACCTACTGCATTAGCCCCTAATAAGAGAGTCAGCCTGTCATTTGAAGCCATACATTGAGTTCTCCTCTCTAGCTATGAAAGTTCTAGATGGCATCTTATTCCAATAGAAGGCTGTTGCATCTACATTGAAAATCTGTTGTTTAGTGTAGCAACCTTCATCAATTATCTTAGGTAGATCTTCTGGATAACTTGCAGCAGCTTCTACATCAGGACTTGCTGCTTTACCTTGTACTTTTATATTATAGAAATGGCTTCCTTCCTTAAACCTCATGAACTAACCTCTGTTAGCTTCAAACTTTTCTTCTGCAGCTTCCTTGCCTTTCTCAGCCTTCATAAAATTGAAGGGAGTTAGGACCTTCCTCTGGATTAGGCTTTGGCTTAAAAGAATGTTGTGGCTGGTTTGAGTTTCTATCCAGATCACTAAAACTGTCTCCACATCAGCAATGAAACTGTTTCACTTTCTTATCATTTGTGTGTTAACTGGGGTTGTACTTAAAATTTTTTTTTTCAAGAACCTTGCCTTTCTATTCACAACTTGGCTTAATGGTTTGGTGCAAGAGGCCTAGCTTTCAGACTATCTTAGCTTTTGACCTGTCTTCCTTACTAAGCTTAATCATATCTAGCTTTTGAGAGACATGGGGCTCTTCCTTTCACTTCAACATTATAGGGTTATTATAGGGTTATTAATTGGCCTAAATTCAGTATTGTTTTGTCAAAGGAATAAGGAGGCTTTGGAAGAGAGAGAGACACAAGGTACAGATGTCAGTGGAGCAGTTAGAACACACTCAATGGTTATCAGTTAAATCCACCACCTTATATGTACATGGTTTGTGGCATCCCAAAACAATTACAACAGTAACATCAAAGATCACAGAACACAGATCACCATAGCAGATACTATTATATTATAGGATTTTATAAGGTTGAAAAATCTTGCATTCCTGGAATAAGTGCCATTTGCTATTTCCAACACATCTACAGTTACTTCCTCCACTGAAGGCTTGAACCACTTTATGTCATCCATGAGGGTTGAAATCATCTTCTTTCAAATATCTGATAATATTGATATTTTTACCTCCTTCCATGATTCACAAATTTTCCTAATTACATCTAGAATGCTGAATCCATTCCAGAGCTTTTCAACTTACAAGATACATTATCTTCTTATTCTGGTGCTACATTCTGTTTACTAATATTTTATTTGGTATATTTGCTTTGATATTCTTAATTGTTATTGATCTGTAACATTACTTTTTCTGTCTTTCTAATTTATTTGTATTTATATTTTGTAAAAATAAACATATATGCAATATCACCCATATTCATATTTTACATGAGGTTTCACTATGTTATACAGTCCCATGTGTAACATTATTTTTTGTACTGATTTTATTGGATTAGGTATAAATATCATATTTTCTTTATAAAAAGAATTTGGAAAATTTCCCCCATGATTATTCTCTGTAAACTCTTTTATTAAAGCATTGGGACTATTTAGAATTGTTATTGGAAATCATCTGGATCTCATTCTTTTATGTGGGGTATTGCTGACTTTAATACTTTTTGGAAATTCATCTGTTTAATCTTTCAGTTTTTGATGGGTTCAATTTAGGTAAACTGCATTTTCAGGAAACTCTCACTTTTAGCCAAGTTTTAAAATTTATTTGTAGAAATACCTCCAAAAAATTCTCAGGTTTTCCTTTAATTTCTTTTGTTTCAATTGTTCATTTGTGTTTCACATTTATTACTTTACATACTCATATATTCTCTTTTATCTTGGTTATTTAGCCATCAAATTGTCTTTTTTAAAATTTTGTTTCCAAAAACCCCAGGATTTTGATTTATCAATTATGTCCACTGTTTTTCCACCCTCTACTATCTAATTTCTTCTGTATATTATTTTCTTCAATGCTTCTTTTATTCTGTTTACTATGTTGTTGATTTCTATATACTTTTTGGAGCTAGGAATTTAATTAATTTTCATTCTTTCAATTTTTAATGTATATATCATTTGCATGCATTGAAATCAACTGATACCATATGTGCAGATATCAAATTTGCTAAACGAATACACCATTTTCACCACTCAGAATTCTTCCCATTACCATTGCCAGCCAATGCGCCCAACCCAATGTACTAATGTTTTGGTTTCTGTCACTGTAGATGCACTTTCCCTCCAGTAGCTATTCATATGCATTTTATGGACAGGGTTTTTGCTCTATGAAGTAATTTATAGTAGTCCTAGATCCTTCATGTCCTCTTCTGTTAGTATGGTAAAGTGCAGTTTCTTTAACTGTTGTCAGCTTTTTTTTTACATAGGCAATGGGAAAGAGGTTGTGTGTACTTACCTTTTTCTTGTTTTTGTTTGTTTGTTTTTGCTTTATTTTATGTTGCAGGATCTTACATTTCCTCTCTTGCTTTTCTTTTTGCCTTCTACATTCAGTCTTCAAAATGCCCCTCTCTCTTCAATTCTCTTTTCCCCTAGAGGTATTGCTTTTCTAAAATTACTGCCTTGAGTCCTGTGTCTGCTCTTAAGTCTCTTTTTTTTTAATATTTATTTTATTTATTTATTCCCCCCCTCATTGTTTGCTCTTGCTGTCTGATCTCTGTGTCTGTTCATTGTGTGCTCTCTGTGTCTACTTGTCTTCTTTTTAGGAGGCACTGGGAACCAAACCCAGGACCTCCCATGTGGGAGGCAAGAGCCCAATCACTTGAGCCACCTCCACTCCTTGCTTGCTGTGTCTCTCATTGTGTTTCCTCATTGTGTCTCCTTATTGTGTCATCTCATTGCATCATCTTGTTGCATCAGCTCACCATGTCATCCTGTTGGGTCAACTCACATCTTCTTTAGGAGGCACCAGGAATGGAACTTGGTACCTCCCATGTGGTAAGTGGGTACTCAGCTGCTTGAACCACCTCTGCTTCCCTAATTCCCTTTTTAAAAGTCAGTCTACCAGAATTATATTTTTAGCATTTTGTATTTAAGGGGGGCCTTTTAATTCTGGAGGTTACTCAGATTCAGACCTCTCTTCCCATTTCTTTGAATTTTTCTGGAATTCTTAACTTTCTGCAAGGACTTCCAGTGGAGGCTTGGGAGAATGATTTCCTGGAATTTAGTGTTTATTTTTCTATTTTCAGGTAATTAAATATTTGTAGTGATGTTGAAGAGGACTTTCATGCATTCCCCGGGTTCTTTTTGCCTGGCACAGAGATTGAAATCCACGCTAAGATTTGGTCACAAAGGGAAAGAGTTTATTAAGCCCGTGGAGGTTTGGAGACAGACAATGTCTCAAATAAGCCTCTCTGAGCAGCAGAAGTAGCAGTGTTATATTGTCTTGTGTAGAGGAGAAGTCCAAAGGGTTTGGTTATAAGATTGACAGGTGGGGAGGGTAGCATCTTCTGCATGCTTTACAGCACTACAAGCTTTAACATGCTTGGCCAAACATTTCATGTACAGAAAATGGCATCTAAAGCCCACTCAAAGGTGGAGGGTTTTACTCTTATAATGAGCTAAGGTTCTGCTAAGTTCATTCTACTACCCTACTGAGCTTGCTAAAAACTGGAAAGTCCTAGTTTGTGGGTATCTAGATTTTGCAGTTAGCTTCTGACCACAGCTACGAACTGTACTCTATTTTGAGTTGGTTAGTCATTCCTTCAAGGTTAAGCTTAGATTAACAGGACTTAACAGAGGAAGACAGAAGTTGAGTGGGGGTAGTTCTTACAAGTGGTTCTTACAATTTCTTTCATCTGGCTATAGTGGAGATAAAGTGATTATGTGGTTTTACTTTTTCCCCTACTTTATATAGATGTGTTTTTTTTTGTTTTTTTTGTTTTTTTTTGGAGGATATATGGAGATATTTCTATTTAGGCAATTACTGTTACTTCAGATATCCCAAAGTTCAGGGCAAAACACCATAAACTTTAACTTCACTAAAATGGATAGCCCAATGGCCAAATAGTAAATGGCCAAAAATAGTAAATGGCCAAAAAGCAAATGGCATGCTTTTCAACATGATTAGTTATCAGGGGATTACACACATATGTGACAGGTACACATTCACCAAAAAAGCTAAAATTTAAAGGACTCTTGTGACCAAGAAATAGAAAGGATTTGGAGTAACTGGAACTCTCATACATTGCTGTTGGCAGTATATTATTGCTAATCACCTTGGAAAACAGTTTGGCACCATTTACAAAAGTGAAATATTGACCTACCTTACAAATTACCTTACTATCTTCTTCACAACTTACAAAGAAATGAGGATATATGTCAACCAAAAGATAAGGAAAAGAATATTCATAATAGCTTTATCCATAAGAGCTCCAAACTGAACATATTCCCAATGTTACCAAATGACCATTTTCCCAGGAGAATGATAAGTAAAATGTGTTATATTCATACAGTGAAGACCTCACAGACTACTGATGCATGCCACAACATAAATGTTAAAGTAAATATTTGAGTGACATAACCTAGAAATGGAAGAATATATATTGCATAATTTAATTTATATAAAGTTCAAGAACAAGGAAAAACTAACCAATTACAGAACAATTCAGAGTAGTGACTACCTCTTGGGAATTAGTATTGATTGATAAGGAGTATAAGGAAGGTTTCTAGTATGATGGTGAGGTTCTACATCCCTGGGTCATTATTAAATGGAATATAACAATTAAAAATTCAAAGAGCTTTATTCTTTGTGTACTTTACATGCATACACATGTAAAAATTTATTGTTATAGTGGAAGAATGCCTTGAAAAACACTTGGGGTAGAATATAAGACTCCTTCAATCCCTCTACTTAACACAAACACACAACAAATGACTTTAAAATTATCCTTATGATATTATCTTCATATACATGCATGCTATATGCTTATTTCAGTGGGAAAGAAAAAGAATATGTTTTTGCAATATGGATTTTTCATCTGAGTGTATCATGTATCTGTCATTTGTTATGCCTGACTTTTAAATTGCTATACTATAAAATTATTTTCACTGATTGCTCAATATTCCATTGTATATCTGTACCATATTTTAATGAAACATGTCTTTCAGCAGCATATAATGCAATTCTTTATTTGCTATTATCAATAGCTTTGCAATACATATCATTTTTATTTTATCTTTGCCAGTATTACTTTTATTTAAGATACATTCCTTGAAATTGAATGACTTAGTAAAATCCATATGACTACAAGATATTTGATACACATTATCAAACTGCCTTGTAGAAATTAATATTGATATTTATGTATATTAAAATTCTCATTTTACCCACACTCAAGTTTTTTTAAACTTATATTTCAAAGGTAAACATACTATATCACTATTATTTTATTAGAATTACTATTTCTAATAAAGTTAAATAATTTTAATGTGATCATTTACATTTATTTTAATTTTTTATTTTTTTCCCATTGAATGACCTTTGTCTACTTTGCTATGGGATATTCATCTTTTCTTTTTTTTTTGCATTCATTTATAAACAGTTTTACCTTTTTTTTTTTTTTTTTTGGTCAGTTAAAATTCCTTTGCTCTTCTCTATTGGTTTTGATTACACTTTCTGGAGTAAAACAGAATCATTCTAGTAAGTTTACTAATGAATATTCTTTAAACATGTGAAGAAGGACCTTATGTCACTTTTCATAGAATTACTTACAATTTCTTAATTATAATTCTATTTTTAAATCTCCTGTCTTTCTTGAATCTATTTTTCTCCAGCATAGCCTTGCCATTTATTTTTTTCTCTGAATTATTTAGAATCTTCTTTTCTAGGATATATATTGGGGGAATGAGCCACATTTCCCTCATGACTGATGTTGCCTTCCATGTGGAGGATCATGTATTACTCTTCACTCTCCAGCTCTGCTTCACATCCTCAGTCACGCCTCTTTGGAAGTTGGGGTGACATATCTGAGTGGTGAGTTTCATAGGAAAAACTGTTCTCTTCATTTTGTTCTCTTTTTGAAAGTTAACATATTTTCAGAAAGAATATATTCTTAGTTATTCTTGTGTATACATCCCTACCTCTATTGGTGTACAGATACACAGATCTGGCACATTCTGTGATTAGAGTGGTAAGTTTGCCTTTCTATAACTTAGTATTAAAAAGCCTGCTTGCCCCAAAATACAGCTTTACCAAAAATAATGATGTAATCAAGACACATTGGTCTCCAGTTGACAACTTGCTTATTTTTTTCTCAGTTGGTTCAGTACATGGGTTTGTAATTTACCTCCTCAAACAACTGGTATCTGTTGCACTGGACCAGAGATTTGAAGAAGTTAGAAATATAAAGTAACTCCAATTTTACAATATGTGTATAGTTTATAGTTTATGCTGAACTTTTAACTGTTGAGATCCATACAGATGAATATGGATCAAAATCTCTCATAATGTGAGATTTTAACATCAGTACTTTTGTTCACAGGTGAGTGAATAATATTATGCAAATGCACATTCATTCCTCCAGAGGACAGGTTATGAGTACTGAGCCTTAAGCAAAGGTGAATGCCTCAGAAAAGCCTAAGTCCTCTGTAAAAATGCAAGCTAAGTGGGCCTCTACACAGTCCTGGGCCCCAGGATCCTCAGCAAATGTTGGTTGGGTAGGTTGAGCTGACCTTAGCAGTTAAATGAGCCTATCAAGCCCCAGCCAAATATAGTTGCAAATTAAACTGAAACTATGTAGAGGAAGCTTTATGCAAGAAGGTACTGATGCGATTATAGGGAAAGGTGAATCTTTTCATATAAAGGCTTTTTAGACAATAAAGGTTGGAACAATCATTTCTGTTTTCATTGTGTTTTTCAGCCATGTCTTTAAGAAATATTCAGTTCCAAGACTAGTAGAGCAGATTGACTGGTCTGCTGCAAATTGTGTAACTCTTTTATGCTGCTTTAAACTGCCTTTAACATCCAGAAAGGGAACTGTGCAAGCCTAATCTTGAATTTATGTGGCTTGCCCAAGAGTTAACTCCCCACAAATGTTATCAGGTTATCCTTGGATTTATTAAGCTCTGTTAGATTCCATATTCAAAACTGGAGATGCACTTTTAAATGGGTGGTAGATTTTATTAATTGATTAATGAAAACAGGCCCTTATTTTTAAAAAAAGAATATTGCTTCTTCTTATATTGAGAAAAGGAAACAATTTGTTGCAAGCTTAGAGACTAAAAAGGTAGTTTAAAAAGTTCTAGAATTGAAATATTGTTTCTAGGAATCAAATCTGCTTAGGAGCCTAAATGGTTTATAAGTGGTATTTCAGGTTTTAAAGTCATCATTGGATCAGTAGAAAGATGGAAAGAAGATAAAGGAAAACAAACTAAGTTGAAATGAGAGATAGGGAGAGAATTGAAATCTATGTGATAGAAAATGGTCATTTAAGTCAGGAGCCTGGATCCAGGAAACTATTGATAATTACAATATTAAAGTTACTGAAAAAAATTGTAAGTATTCCATGTAAAGACTGGAGACCTTAAAGAAAGGGAGAGCTTAGGAAGATATAGAAATTACCTGGTCCTTGAGAAAACATACTCAAGATATACATGGAGCAATGACAAGGAAAGGAAGACATATTAAGGGCCAGTGGGGCAGGGCCATTATAAATCTAGTCCCAGCCCTGGATTGATAGGAAGATGTATTCTGGGAGGCATTATCAAAAGGAGACAGCTAAAGATGGAGAAGTTTTATTAATACAGTGGGATTTTGGTGGCTCTAAAACTACTGATTTCATATGTCTCGATAGGGAAGATCCCAAGTCAAAAACTAGAGAATTATTTTGTAAAAACTAACAATCTGGCAAATGAAGAGAAAAAATAAAGGAAGAAAGGCATGCTTTACTATTTAACATGTGATCTAGAATGAAGAGAACCAACTTCAGATAGAAGTTAAAGTGCTAGCAATTCATCTGAACATTCCCTGGAGGAAAAGGAAAACAACCTAAGGCTACAAAACTCAAGAGGTATATGATGCCCTTAAAAACCCCAGTAAAGCAGAAGGAAATAGAGGCCTGGGTCATGTGGAAACCCAGGAAAAGCACTGTCTATGGAGCACATTGTACTCACTTTTACTATAGGGGCCTCTGCTCTGAACATCAAACATGGCTTCAATTCAGCAAGCTGGTGAAGTAGACACCCCACCTGAAACAAATTTGGACATGAGCCCTTGCCTCCAAGGCAGGCTTCACACACTTGGACAACTCCATTGCAACAGATAGTGGAAACCGCGACTGTGACCGTGATGCAGTCATGAAAACTTCTGCAGTAACATCTCTTGGTGCAGAATTGAGTGTTAAAATAAAAATAAATAAATAAATAAATAAATAAATAAATAAATAAATAAATAAATAAATAAATAAATATTGAGGAACAATGAGTGTTGGGGATTGAATCATATGCCCCCCAAAAGAATGTTCAAATCTATCCTCTAGTCTTGTACGTGTGAACCCTTTTGTAAATAGGAACTTTGAAGAGATTATTATTAGTTAAGTTGGGGATTCATTTGTGACCAGGATCTTCACAGATCCTATTTAGATGAGATCAAATTGAATCAGGGTGGGCCTTATCCACATGATTCCTTGGAGGCCTTATAAGCAGAGGAATTTTGACATGCTTGGTCAATAGAAGTCAGAATTAAGAAGGCAGAAAATGGTTTCCTTTCCTTTCCCTTTTTTTTTTTTTCTTCTTTCCTTGTTTATATGTCACATTCCTTCAAGATTTAATGGAAATAAGGGATCAGGTTATGCATATCTTAGCATTCATATCAGTGGACAACTTATTACCTCCCCCATAGCAGATATTCAATAACCAAATGTATTGTATGTGGAAGGGAATGATAATGTTGGGGAAAATCCGAATCCTAGTTCCTTTTCTATCACAGTATGTCAGTAATAAAAACTATCTTAACCGCAGTTTTCCTGGAAAAATACAACACTAACTCCTGCTTTACTAAATGCTTTTACATTTCATTGGTAAAATAAAATTCACTTTTGGATAAAAAAGTATTATACACACACACACACACACACACACACACACACATATATATATATAATAACAAGGGAAGATGAACAAAATGAACGTATTTTCATAAGAACCATTCATTTCTCCCATCTGAAAATCCCCAAAATCAATACTCACCTCCCCACAAAAACCTTTCTCAATGCTTTCTTCACATCCTTGTTTCGCAGACTATATATTAAAGGGTTCAGCATGGAGATTACTGTGGTGTAAAACACCGAAGACACCTTCTCTTGTTCCAGGGAGTTACTTGAAGGGGGCTTGAAATACATGAATGTGATAGACCCAGAGAAGATCCCCACAGCCATGAGATGGGAGCTGCAAGTTCCAAAAGCTTTGGACCGACCCTCTGAGGATCGGATACCAAGAATGCTGCGGAAGATGAAGGCATAGGAGATGAAGACAGCAAGGCTGGTGTAACCATTGGGGAATTTGATGTATTTATGAATTCCAAAAATATAATTGAATCATGCTTGTAAACTGATCTGTTAATCTGGGCATGATTAGGTTAGGATTAGGGCATTGAGCCCCACCCCTTGGTGGGTGGGGAATTGAATATAAAAGGCAAGGCAAAGGACAGTTGAAGCAGACTTTTGAGAAGCAGTTTTGATATTGGAAAGAAGGCCCCAGGAGAAGAGAAGCAAGCCATTTGCCTGATCGTCTACAGCTGACCTTGTGGAGGAAATAGGAGCCAGCTGACCTTGTGGAGGAAACAAGAGCTAAGCCCGGAGAGAAACGCAGCCCCAGGAAGAGAGGAACCCCAGAAGCCTGAACCCTGGTAAACTCTGGCAACTGTCTTGCCCTAACACGTGGCAATGGACTGTGGTGAGAGAAAAAACCTAACGCTTTATGGCCTGGTATCTGTGGACTTCTACCCCGAATAAATACCCTTTATAAAGACCAACCCATTTTTGGTATTTTACATTAGCACCCCTTTGGCTGACTAATACAGAATTTGGTACCGAGGAGTGAGGAACTGCTTTTGTAATTACCAAAATGTTGGAACAGTTTTATAAATGGGTAGGGGGTATTTTCTGGAGGAATTGTGAAATGCTTGATGGAAAAGGCTTAGACCACTTTGAAGAGACTGTTGATAGTAATATGGACGCTAAAGAGACTTTCTATGATGCCTTGGAAGTAAATGATGAAACTATTATTGGAAACTGGAGGAAAGGCGATCCATGTTTTAAAGTTGCAGAGAATTTAACAAGATTAACTCCTGGTGTTATATGGAAGACAGAATTTGAAAATGGCGAACCAGAGCATTTAGCTAAAGAACTTTCCAAGGTAAACTTGGAGAATGTGGCTTGGCTTCTCCTTGCAGCTTATAGCAAAATACTAGATGAAAGAAATACACTAAGGACTGAACTTTTGGGCAAAAAGAAAACAAAATAATTCTGGAACTTCCAAGTTTCTGGAAATCAAACTCCCACATGAAAATGCCCTATTTGAAGACTTTACTAAACTTGGAACTCATAACTCAGAATTGAAGATGCAGTTATCTCGGAAAGACTTGTGGAAAGTCTTACTGTCTGTTGGCTTGGACCCCTGCTTCCTGCATGCTAAAGCAACAAAGTTTTTGAGAATGCTGTATGAACAAAGCCACTGTCAGCTAGGACAAAGAGGACATGGAAAGGAGAGACTGAAGGAGAAAAAGCTTTAAGAAGAAAACCGTGGAAGCAGAGATCTGGGATTAAAACATCTCCTTGGGCCAAGAGAGGAGCCCCACCCATATATACAGAGAGGGTGAGTTTTCCCCAGCAGTTGAAGAGGGTGGATGTCCCCACCTGATGTTCAGGAAGAGTTTTGCCACCCCAGGGTGCAGGGAGGTTAGAGCACATTCCTCAATGATTAGGGCAGTTAAGGTCAACACCCCATTGGTCTGAGAGGGGTGTACCTGTCCCCCATAGATTAGAGAAGGCCAGGTGGTCAACCCATTGTTCTGAGAGGGTTGAGCCTGTATGCCAAAGGTTAGGGAAGGCCAGGTGGTCAACTCGTTGCTCTGAGAGGGTTGAGCCTGTATGCCAAAGGTTAGGGGGAATGTTGTCTTCACCTCACTGTGCTAGGGGGGCTAAGACTCTAACCCAAAGATTGGGTAAGGTGTGGCAATCACCCCAATATTCTTGGAGGGTGAGGTCTGAAGCTTGGTCGACACTCAGATGCTTGATGAGGGTGGAACCAAGAAAATGGCCATTGGGCAAGCCTGTGGAAAGGGTGGGTTCCCATGTGGCCCCAAGGAGAAGAAACCATCATCTTAAGAATGACTCTTAGACTTTGAAATCGAATGGAGGATGCCCTGCAGGTTTACTGAACTGTAGAGGATCCATGACTCATGTTTAGCATCCCAATTTCTCCTTATAATATTGAAAATGTTTATCTTTCGTCTTTCCATTTGTGTATTGGAAGCAGTTAAATGGTTTTGTAAGTTTCAAAGGTCTATAGCAGATGGGACTTTGCCTCAAGATGAACTGTATATCTTTAAAATGATTTTGATATGATTTTGTACTTGAATTGTTACTGATTTAAGTTTTTTTTTGTGAGAATTGTAATGTATTTTTGGAATTCAGAGGGTGGAATGTAACCGTTGGCGAATACAGCTGGGGACTAAGGTGTTAAACCCCCCAATAATAAAAGTAGAAGCTCATTGAGATATGTGCTGGAGCAGGAGAGATTGAGGAGGGCGGAGGACATCACAGAAGTAATGGCTGATGATGTGGGATTTTCAGAAGGACAGTTTCGTCATAGCCCATGTATGGGTTAAGGCAGAGAGAAAGCCCAGGATGAAGGCCATGATAACTAACAGTGAGCAGGCCCTAGGGGACATGATCACATTATAAAGCAATGGGCTACAAATAGCAACATAGCGATCATATGCCATTGCTGTCAGGAGGTAACCTTTGGCTACCACAAAGACCACTAGGAAATAGAGCTGTGCCATGCACTCAGAATAAAGAATCATATTCTTCTTCCCTAGGAAGTTCACCAGCATTTTGGGAGTAATAACAGAGGAATAGCAGAGATTAATGAAGGACAAGCTACTGAGGAAATAGTACATGGAAGTGTGATGCAGAGGGCTGACTGCAATCAGGAGAAGCAAGCCCAGATTTCCCACCACAGTCACTACATAGATTCCCAGGAATAGGAGGAAGAGGAGAAGCTGGAGCTCTGGCTGTTGTGTTAAACTCTCTAAGACAAACTTAGTTGCTGTGGAATGATTTCCTAGGGCCATTCTTCTTTGGGAAGTTCTGTGGAAATGGAAAGTAAAAAATACATTAAAATGTATCTTAACTCCACTCCCAAACAAAACTAGACCTGCACAAGGAAGGTGAACAGGAACAGAAAAACCCAGCCACACATTCTCAACTTGTGTATTTGGCTCTGATATCCCTACCCTAACTTCCTGAAACACCCTGAACCTCCACCAAGATGGCCCTAGAGTTTTGATCACAAAACAAATACTCACTAACTTAGAAACCTTCATGACCAGAATTTGGTAGCAAGACCCTACTGTCCTTTATGGGAAGAATTACTACTAGCCATGTGTTCACAGTTAAACAAAAGTAAGATTGATGGAAGATGCAAATTTCAATTTCTTCAGTTTTCTTTCACTGTGAGGACTGTGGGTATCCCACACAGAATCTGCAAACTAAGAGTAAAAGAAGCCCCAGGACACTGATAATGGCTTACACTGAATTGGAATGTTGCTGGGTGTGGGTTTGGGAGTGAGGCATCTGATTATCACAGTATGAACAAATATGTCTCTCACAGCCCAAAGCAGTGCTCAAGGAGCAGAAATACTCACATAGCACCTCCTGGTTATATTATGGAGCTAACACCTCCTCCACTCAGCTGGAGGAACCCAAGTAAAGACAAGGATGGGGAGGCAGAATGGTTATCCTCTGGAATCACTGATGAAGAGCAGTCTCTTGTATCTTTGGTGCTCTCTAACTGTAAAGTATACAACAATGGTTTGTCTCAGACCCCAAACATCACCAGAATTGTTGGCTAACAGTATATTACCACCCCCTCACTTGTGTGGCTCCAAACCCCAAAAGAACAGCCCTTACAGTGGCAAGAAGTGTTGCTTCTGAGGCTGTATGAGAAAATCATTGCTGATTGGGGGAAACCTTGAGCTTTTCTAAGTTTAGTGCCCTTGGTGTCTTGGCCTCTGAATCAGAAGAAATAAGAGAGTGGTTTTTTTTTGTTGTTTTTTGTTTTTATTCCAGAAGAAACACTGGAATCTGTTTAGTCCACCCTACTGCAATTTGAAATAGCTTCCAGCTGGAGTCATTTTAGATGGGTGTGTGTTTTGTCAATGTTCTAGCTAGTCTATTCTCCTATGTAGAAACATCCAATTCACTCCTGAAAAAATCTAAATTCCTTAGGTAACATTTAAGGCCCATGATAATGAGGCCACAGTTTAATTTTTAAGCTTTTCCTACATACCCCATAATCCCCCCAAGCATGCTGTTCTGTACCAGTGGAGGAAAATGTGCATGTCACAAATACACTAGAAAGTTTGCATACCTCTATACCTCTCAAATGCTGTTTCCTCTCCATTTTTTCTATATACACCATCGGCATCATTTTCATTCATCCTCCTTTACTCAACTAAAATACCCACCCTTTTACTATGCCTGGCACTCTCTGTGTCATATACTTTTATTTTAACACCCAGTAGCAATGCAACAGCTATCTGGCTAGCTCTCAATAAACTTGCAGTAGGCTTTAAAGGATTCAAAGGCAGGGCCTGTATTGATTCATCTTTTGTGCTGCTAATGCCTAAATCATAAATATTTGTTGGAAAAATATTTTAGCCACAATTCCTCAAGATGGTTGTCTGTTGCAACTCCCACTCACCATCATCTTTTTTTCTCTCTCTCTTTTATTCTTTTTGATTTATTGAAATATATCACTCATACATAAACATATATAAACAATAAGTATATAGTAATAGTTGTGAACTTACAAAACAAACATACATAACATCTTAAGGGGCTCTCATACCTCACCCTACCACCAATACCTTGCCTTGTTGTGAAACATTTTTAACTAATGATTAAACAGCATCCTCAAAATATTACTACTAAACAAAGTATCTTATATTTGGTGTATTTTTATGCAACCCACCTTTATTATTATTATTATTATTATTATTATTATTTCATTTATACATGAACATACATATACAATAAGTGTATAGTAAAATTTGTGAACTTACAAAGCAAACATGCATAACATCATACATGGGTCACATACATCAATCCACCACCAACACCTTGCATTCCTGTGAGACATTTGTTACAAATTATGAAAGAATATTGTCAAAATCTTACTACTAACTATAATCCTTATCCTATATTTGGTAGGTTTCCCCCCAATGCAGTAATATATTACTTTTTAAATATATTTTTATGACATAAGTTGTAAACTTACAAAACAATCATGCACATGTGCAGAATTACCATACAATACCCATCTATCAACACACCACACTGTGGTAGAACATTTGTTGCAGATTATGAGGTATTCGACTATTACCAGGTCTATTGCATACATTTGGCACACCTTTTCCATACTCCTCGATTATCAACACAGTACATGTTTGGCATAGATGCACCAATATTACATTATTACTGTTAACCAGAGTCCATAGGTCACTCCAGTTTTATATTCTCTATGCTTCTCCACATTCCCACCTCCCTGCAATAGTGATGTACATCTGCTCTAGCTCACAAAAGGCACTCTTGCATCTGTACTATCAACCACAATTCTCATCCACCTCTGGGTTTACTGTGTTATTCAGTCCCTAGATTATTTTCTAGCTATCTTTTAATTGGCATTTACATCCCTAGGCTAACTTTTCAGCCACATTCCCATTTATAAACCAGCTGTTACTCACTACAATGTGTTACCATCAACTCTATACATTTCCACACTTTTAGAGTTAAGTTAATTAAAACTTCTACATACATTAAACAACACTAGTCCACCTCAGTCCTCCTCTTATGTCCTTTAAGAATCCAACACCTACCACCAGGTCTTGAAGATGTTTTCCTACAATTTCTTCTAGAAGCTTTATGGTCCTTAGTTTCATATTTAAGTTTTTTATACATTTTGAGTTAATTTTTATATAAGGTGTGAGATAGGGGTCCTCTTTCTTTCTTTTGGCTGTGGATATCCAGTTCTATCAGCACCATTTGTTGAATGGACTGTTCTACCCAAGCTGGGTGGGTTTGACAGGCTTGTCAAAAATCACTTGACCATAAATGTGAGGGTCTCTTTTTGAACCATTAATTCAGTTCCATTGATCTATGTGTCTGTCTTTATGCCAGTGCATAGCTGTTTTTTTTTTTTTTTTTTAACCACTGTAGCTAGGTAATATGATATAAAGTCTGGAAGTGAGAGTCCTCCAACTTTGCTTTTCCTTTTTAAGATATTTCTGGCTACTTGGGGCCTCTTACCCTTCCAGATAAACTTGATAATTATGTTTTCCATTTATTTTAAAAATGCTGGTGGAATTTTTATTGGGATTGCATTGAATCTGTATATCAATTTGGGAAGAACTGACATCTTAATGATATTAGTGTTCCCATCTATGAGCATGGACTATTCTTCCAATTACTTAGGTCTTTTTCAAATTTCTTTTAACAATAAGTTATAGTTTTCTTGAATGCAAGTGCTTTATATCGTCGGTTAAGTTTATTCCTAAACATTTGGGTAAAACCAATAAAATCTGTCATTTTATTTTCATCACTTTTTTTGACAATTTTAATTACTTTTACTGATATAATCTTCATTTCTAGACTCTCTTCCAAGCCTCTCCCCTCTTTTCTTTTCAGACTGAAGCACATCCTCTAGTATTTCTTGCAAAGCTGGTCTCTTGGTTACAAACTCTTTCAGTTTCTGCTTATCTGTGAATATTCGAAATTCACCCTCATTTTTGAAAGACAATCTTGCCAGATATAAAATTCTTGGCTGAAAGTTTTTCTCTTGCAGTATCTTAAATATATCACATCATTGTCTTCTTGCCTCCATGGTTTCTGATGAGAAATCGGCAATTAATTTTATTGGATATCCCTCATATGTTATGCATTCCTTTTTTCTTGCTGCTCTCAGAATTCTTTGTCTTTGGCATTTGCCATTCTGATTAATATGTGTCCCAGAGTTGGTCTATTTATTCAGATGGGAGTAATTGTGTTTCTTGGACATGGATATCTATGTCCTTCGATGGGTTGGGAAATTTTCTACTATTAATTCTTCAAATATTCTTTCTGCCTTTTCCCTTCTCTTCTCTTTCTGGGACACACATGATACATATGTTTGCATGTCTCTTGCTGTCATTTAGGTCCCTGAGACTTTGTTCAATTTTTTCCATTAATTTCTTCATCTGTTCTTTTGTATGTTTGCTTTCAGAGGCCATTTCTTCAAGCTCACCAATCTTTTCTTCTGCCTCCTCAAATCTGCTATTATATTATTCCAGTTTATTTTTTATTTCATTTATTGTGCCTTTCATTCCCATAAGATCTACTATTTTTCTATGTATGCTTTCAAATTATTCTTTGTGCTCATCCAATATCTTCTTAATATCCTTAATCTCTTTAGTTATCTCTTTGAATTTATTATGGAGATTTGTTTGAACATCTATGATTAGTTGTCTCAACTCCTTTATGTCTTCTTGGGCCATATCTTCCTGTTTCTTGGTATGGATTGTAACTTTTTGTTGGTGTCTTGACCTCTGGCTTACTAGATGTATTTATTCTGGGTGAAGCTTCTCTCTTTAGTTTAGGGCTTTCTTGCCCTATCTCCCTTGCTGGTTGTGTAGTAGGAGCCAAGGATGTAGTTGGTGCCATCTGCTGTGGAGACTCAAGCTGCCCTCATTTGACCCAAGGACTGATGAAGCTTCTCCCTTTATCCTTTGCCAGGGGTAGGGAGAGAGCCACAGCCATGTGTAATAATCCAAATCATCCAGGCTTAGACTGTGGTTGCCCAGAGAGACTGGTGTAGCTCAAGCCCCTTTCTCCCCTGCCTGGGGCAGGGATGGAGCTGCAGGTGTGAGCAGCAATCTATGACATGTGGGTCAGAAATGACCACAGTTGCTCTGGGAGACTTCCTACTATTCAGTCTGTGCCAACCAAATGTAGCTGCAATTACCTGGAGAGTCTACTGCAGGACCCGCCAGCTTCCTCCCAGGTAGAGATGGGTTGAAGCCTAGGTTAGGATGGCAGACAGATCTGGCTGAAAGAAGCCAGTCCCTACCATCACTGTGATTTTCATTCAGCCAGGCTTCCCCTCATGCTGGGGATGGAGTCAAAATGGCAGCTACCGACCTCTTTCTGACTTGGACAAGTTTAAACTTTAGCTCTTCCTAAGGTTAAACTTTAGCCAGCCAAATTTACTAATCAGTAGCTGAAGTTGGTGCCCAACTGTCTCTTCCTCCCCAATTCTGGGAAGTGGAGCTTCCAATTACAGCCACGGAATAGCTCCCAAGACTGCTTGTGCTGCCAGTGGAGGATGGGCACTGGCCTCTGGGGCGTGGTGTGCTGTACTTATGAATCCTACCTGCAGATGGACAGTCTCCTCCTTCCATTCTTTCAAGGATGTTGCAGGATGCTCTTCTGGTCTCCTGGAGCCCCCAAACAGGTCCTTTAGATAGTTCTGGTTGATCATCAACTGCCCTGTGGCAGGGCCTGACTCCACGAGCTCCTTACTCTGCTGCCACCTTGCTGCTTCTCACTCCATCGTCTTTTTTTTTTTTTTTTTTTTCTCAATTAAAAGCAAGTGTTTATTTTGTATGAAAGAAATTTACAGAATACTGATGACAGGAACAATTTGCTAGTTCCACTGAATAATTATTGTTCATATCCTATAATGTTGTTATTTTACATATATCTGTTCTACTCCAGCTCTTTTTTGGTTACTATATGCATGGAATAACTTTTTCCTATATTTCACTTCTAATAACCTGATTGTGTCCTTACATCTGAGGTGGGTCTCTCCATCGTCTTTTAATCAAGTTAAAATCTAGTTCACTTATGCTTTTTCTCCTCTTTTTAGAACTCAGATCTTTACTACATATCAAACACAAATATGTAACTACGTAGAATGAATAAATATGTGTACTATTTTTATTTTAGAAGACTTTTTTCTTTCCCTTTGTTTCTTTTCCCTCACCTCCCATCCCTCAGCCTTTAATGAACTTCTCCCCAGTTAAGTTACTACATGCTCAAGCAATTTTACACAAACATATACACACATGGAGTTTGGCCATTGTTTACATAGAAGGTAAGATAATATTATTACATGCAATTTTTTTTGCATCTATTCTTCTCATTTGAAAATGTTTTTAGAAAATTCCTCCAAGGCAAAAGTCATAGCTCTAATCATTAATTTATTAATGGCATAATATTTAGTGATGTAAATATACCATGATTTATATAACCATCCTATTAATGATGGACAGTAACTTTATTTCTAGTTTTGTTTCTTTTTGCCACTGTGAAATACTGTGCTATTAAAATATGCACACAAATACACCCATGGATACATACATACATTGGTGTTTTATTTCTATGAAATAATTTCTCAGGAGAGGCATTTATGGGTCAAAGATTTTGTGATTTTTTTCCTTTAAATAAATGATGGTATCACTCTCAAAAAAAAAATAAATAAATGATAATAGATTGATTTCCAAAAAGCTTTAATAATATCCATTTTTGGTAGCAATACATATGCATGCCCTTTATCCTGCAACCCCACTAACACTATATATTTTTCTGCCAGTGTGCTGAGTTTTACATAATGTTGTTATTTTAATTTTCTTTTTTGTGTGTGTGTTCTAGTTTATTTAAGCTTATTGTCATATTTTTTGGCCATTTGGATTTGCTCTTTAATTGTCTATCCAAGTCTTTTGCTCATTTTTCTATTGAGTTGTTTATTCTTTCTTATCAGTTTGTAGATATTCTTTGTCTAAAATGGAAATTAACCTTTTGTCTGTTCTCTACATTATGATCTTTTTTCAAATCTGTTGTTTATGCATTGATTTTATTTATATCTTTGCCAGACAGACATTTAAATCTTTAATTAGCTCAATATATTTGATTTTGATTTATAACTTCTAGATTTTCAGTTTGATTAAGATGATTTCCCTGAGTGAAAATATAGGGAAACCTTGAAGAGGAAATAAATTCCAAAGGTACCTTGAAGATGTGCAGATGCAAAAGCAGAAGGTATGTTTATAACTGCTTTCCATGTTTGGTAAATTCTGATGCACATGAAAAAAATCATCATATATCTTTTCATTCTCCTGATACAACCACCAACATTACACACCTAGATCAGTCTGTAGTATAGTCTATTTCCCTGTATACGGCTCTCTTGGAACTTTATAGTGAACATTTATGCATTGAAAAGCTTTGACTCTAAATCAAAGGCTTCTTTCTGCTAGAAATAAATCTATTGAACTTTGTTTAACTCAATACTTCCCATACTTATTTGATAGCAACAAGGTTAAAGATTAAATAAGCTGGGGAAGCGGCTGTGGCTCAATCAGTGGGGCTCCCGTTTACCATGTGGGAGGCCCCGGGTTTGGTTCCCGGGGCCTCCTGGTGAGGGCAGGCCCGCCCGCACGGCGTGGTTGGCTGACCCAGCGAGCACAGGCCGCAGGGGGGGTATAAATGAATAAATAAATAAAAAATCTTAAAAAAAAAAAAAAAAAAAAAGATTAAATAAGCTTAACAGCAGGGAAAAAATTATCACCTACTCAAAAAATCAGTAGAAAGGCTTTGGTGTCAAAGCAGCATTATTTCAATGGCTAATTGGACCAGTTTGAAAATTTGAGCACCTTTGGAAATTAACGTAAGCCCCAGTATTCTCATATGTAAAGTGGGAATGATAACACTTGCTTCAAAGGATTATAGTAATTAACTAAAATAATAAATGTTAAAGTTCATTCTCTAAAAGTACTAACCAAATTTTAAGGTAGTTAAATCATTATATAAATATAATAATTTATATTAAATTATAATATAACTTTATATTATATTAAATATATGTTTAATATGATTAAATATAGAAAGGAGCATCATGTGGAGAGATAGACATATACTACCTTGATGTGAAGAAAAGACAGAAATACATGTTTCTTCTTCACCCCAGCTCCTTCCCTTTGGCATGCATGTCAAAAAGATTTTAAGCTTAGGGGATAAGTTAGGTTTTTAAATATTTGAGCCTCTAAATTTAGGAACTTGAAAAGGTTTAGGAGAGGTAAGGCATTTCTGGAGGAGAAAATGTGTTAGAGGCTTTTTATCACATTTAGCTTGGCTGTATCTTTGACAAGTGCTTCTGAGGCCAAGGTGAAAAAAAGCAGGGCCATGTAAGCTGAATGAACTCTTGGTTAGTGTCCTAGGGAATGGAGACCCTCCTTTCCTTAAGCCCAGCTGAGCAAAGAATAGAACATAAGATAGGAATTTATGTTTAATATTCTGTCCAAAAATGAGTACTGTGCCCTGGGGTTGTATCTGTCCTTATGTCTTTTTCTCTTAGAGACCCATGTGTGAGGGCCGGTATAACAAAAAGACA
The DNA here is from genome assembly GCA_026826555.1 of Tolypeutes matacus. Lineage (NCBI taxonomy): Eukaryota > Metazoa > Chordata > Mammalia > Cingulata > Chlamyphoridae > Tolypeutes > Tolypeutes matacus. The sequence goes on along the minus strand of JAKSZT010053851.1, from coordinate 444,792 downwards.
AGGATCCTCAATCAATACATAAACCAGAAGCATTTCAGGAAGCAGCAGCTTCAAAGTCTTCCAGAAACACCAGCAAGGTTCTCTGAACCAGACCTGGATGAACTTAGGGATTCACTCAAGCAAGAGATAAAGTGTGATCAAAGTCATGAAGAAATAACAAGATAAGGTTAATAGAAGATGAGAGAACATAACCAAGTGAAGAGAATAGCGGAAGCAAATATTCCTGGGTAAAGCCAAAAAATTGCTTGTGGTGATTGTCATTGCTAATCTCCATTCTATTCTTTTTCTGGATAGAGTACAATTGTCATAAAGGAAGGTGGACACTTACCCTGATCCTGCACAGAGACTGAAGTTCTTAGGAATTGCTTGCTTTGTTAATGTAACAGTTCCTTTTTATAACCAACAAAGTTTTTCCAACTCCCTGATGCAGCTTTTATACGTCAAGGGTGGAATTATTTGGTTGGCTAAAAGTAAAACATTAAAATGTATCCAATATTACAAGCTGGACCTTGAAACAGATCATGCTATTTAGCATTCTCAATCTTAAAAGCAAGATTATGACATGATATGGCACCTTAATTGAGGTTCACCAAGCTTAGGGACCTCATTAGAAATACATGCACACTTGTGCACACACAAATCCTAATGAGCCCAGAGACTTACAGGAGGCTAAACATTCAATAACTCTCTGAAAATATAATCATATTATTCTATAGGCCCATTTCTGTCTGTTTCAAGAGTAGGGAAGGTCCTAAAAGAAGTTTATTTTACATGTTCAAGTTACCAATAAGGATTCTGGAACACAGTGAAATTAGATCAATGATTTTCAGAAGTCAGTCTGCAGGCAGTTGCTGGTTCTTGACTGAAATTTCATCAGTCAGTTGTAAAAAGTGGGGGAAAAGGAAGAACAATGTAAATTTTTCTGAAAGCTAAATTTATACAATTTAAAGATTCTTTTTTTAGAAGTTGCATATTTTAAAATTCTTTTTTTTATGTTGTTGGGCTTCAACTGAAGCAACCTTTATAAAGCATATTAAATATGCAAAAAGACAGATGAAAGTACAATTTTATTAAAACTTTTAATACACCTCTTCCCATACAAGACAGGTCAATTGGACAACATATAAGTAAAGGAAATAGAAGGCATAAATAATATAATCAATAAGGGACTTATTCATTAAATATAGAATGATGTTAGAACATAAGCCTCTTGTCAAACACCAAAGGCATGTTCCAAAATTGATTAAATAACAGTTGATAAAATATCAGTAAGTTCAATAAGCACAAATATTTTCAACAGTATTCACTGATTTACAATTCAATAAAAATAATAAATACTTACAGAAGCAAATATACAAACAAAAACAGAAAGGGCATTCCACCTGTATATTCAAAAACTTCTACTAAATTATTCTGTGGTGAATGGGGAAATCAAAAGTGAAATTATAGAATGTTTTAAGAACAATGACAATGAAATACTAAATACCAAGGTAAATGGTATATATTTAAGGTAAAAAGAAAGGAAGGGAAGGAAAAGAAGGGATGATAAGGTGACAATGAAAGGAACACTATTTTAAAACTTATTACAAAGCTACAGTAATCAAAACAGCATGGTACTGGCACGAGAGCATATAAACTAACAGAATCAAATTGAGAGAGATCAGAAATAAACCCCTACTTCTAGGACCAATTGATTTTTGACAATGGTGTCATTTCCACTCAATGCTAATTGAATAGTCTCTTTAACAATGGTGCTGGGAAAACTGGATACCCATATGCAAAAGAATGTATAACTCCCATCATATACAAAAATTAACTTCATATGGCTCAAAGACCTAAATATAACCAAAACTATAAAACTCCTAGAATAAAAAGGAAGGAAGCATTTTCAGGACTCTGTGTTATGTAATGGTTTCTTAGACTTTACATCAAAAGCACAAGCATGGGAGCTCAGTAGTTGAACAAGTGCTTCCCATATACAAGGTCCTGGGTTCAATGCCCGGTACCTCCTATTAAAAAAAAAAAAAAAAGCACAAGCAGCAAAAGAAAAAATAGACAAATGGGACTTCATTGAAATTAAACCTTTTGTGCATAAAGGACTGCATCATGAAAGTAAAAAGCCAACCTACACAATGGGAGAAAATATTTGGAAACCATATATCTGAAAAGGGTTTAATATCCTAAATATGTATTTAAAAACCCTACAACTCAACAACAAAAAGACAAACAACCCACCAAAAAAGTGGACAAAGACCTGAATAGACATTTCTCTAAAGAAGATATACAAAATGACCAATAAGCACATGAAAAGATGTTCAAGATCATTAGCCATTAAGGAAATACAAATCAAATGGCTACTACAATGGCTATTATTAAAAAAAAAAAAAAAAAAAAAACAGAAAATAACAAGTGTTGGAGACGTGTGGAGAAAGAGGAATACTTCTTGGTATATACCACCCCCCAAAAAAAAAATTGAAAGCAGGGATTTGGACATAATACTTGCACATGGATATTCATAGTCGCATTATTCACAACAGCAAGATGATGAAAATAACCAAATGTCCATTAACAGATGAATGGATTAGAAAATATGGTATATTCATACAATGAAATACTATTGTCATAAAAGGAATGAAGTTCTGATACAAGTAAAAACACGGATGAACCTTGAAGACATCCTGTTGCATAAAATCAGCCAGACACAAAAGGACAAATAGTTTATGATCTCACTGATATGAAATAATTAGACTAAGCACATTCATAGTGTCAGAAAACAAAATACAGGTTACCAGGAGCAGGGGAGAGGGTGGGAAATGGGGAGTTAATGGGTACAGAGTTTCTGTTTGGATTGAGAGAAAAATTTTGCTAATGGATTGTTTTGATAGTAGTATAACATTGTTAATGTAATTTAAACACCATGGAATTTTATATTTTGATGTGGCTGAAAGGGGAAATTTTAGATTATATACACGTTACTAGATTATTGTAAAATAGAACTGTACAATATAAACAATAAGTCCTAATGTCACCTATGTATTATAGCTAATAGTATAATTGTAAAAATATTTTTTCATCAATTTTAAGAAAGACTCCATACTAGCAAAGTTAACACTTTTAATATTAGAGAGTATAAAGGGAGTTATATGTGAACTCTGTATTTTCTGCATGATTTTTCTGTAAACCTAAAACTTCTCTAATTTCAAAAAATGAAAGGAACAGAATGGATCACAAAATGTCAGAGTAGGAAGTGTTAAAAGACATGTTTGGTCATATCCCTAGTCAATATTTGAGTACCGTCAGGAATATCTCAGTGAGTCCCAGTCCCTACTTCATCCTTATTCCAGGATAGATTACAATTTTCAAAGATGAGTGATTTTGGAACAGTTTTCCTTAAATTGAGAAAAATTCTTCTCTCCATAAATTTCTCACATTAGACCTATTTGTATCGCATGGCAAAAACTACTACAACTTCTGCAACTAACCCTCAGTGCTTCTAACTTTCAGCTAATCATCCTTCAATATCTGTGACCAATTTCTATCTACTTGTTGTGTCTTCTTTTCTTTATAAATTTTTTTATGACCTGAGATTATATTAAGCATTTGCCTCCCTGTTTATTGTCTTTCTTTGTGAATAAATTCTAAATGCCATAAAGACAAGAACTTTGCCAATTTTGTTCATATCTTTGCAAATACTCTGAGAAATATGGCCAGGCAGGCATTGTGCATCCAACAAGACTTTGTTACATAGATGACTAAGAGAATGAATAAGTAAATGAATGTATGATTTCATCTCCCTTTTCCATTGTAGTAAGACTCCTCTGAATATACTTCAAAATGCGAATTTCTGCTTGAAAAGCAATATCCACTGAATACATTATTTTCAAATGGAAGTAGACAATCAATTTAGTGTAAATTATGACTAGAATTTTTCTCATTCTAATTACTAAAATGTAACTAATGCAGACAAGGTAACTATACTGTTTACTTATATAGACTATATTATCAAAAACAAAACAAAAACCTTTGATTCTCTGCAGTGACTGCCACTCTACTTTCTTGTCCGTAAGTATAGAATCTGTGACCCACGTAAATTTGAATCTCATTAAATTGGGCCATCACTGCAGCCTCTAGAGATCGCTGTGTATCATGATTCTGTATCCATCATATTAAATGCTCTCACATCATCACAGCATCTATAAATGTGAATAATACTTCTTCAGTATTCTCATTCAAGTCATTGACAACAAAAACAGAAATACTAAACCACATATTTTGAGTTCCAGTTACCGCATGCACCTATGCTATTAGATGCTTCGAATGATGTGTCAACATGGTAACCACTAGCAGGATTGTGTTTCTTTTCTCTGAAAGAGTTGGATATTTGCATCAAAGAGAAATGGTGGCTAAAGGAAGAATCACAGAGTGTGCAAAAATTGGGGCTCCCACAGGGGGTAGAAAAGAGCTATAGAATTCAGAAAGGAAAAAATACTGTCAGTATCACTGACATGATTGTTCTGATACAAAAGCAAGGAATTAATTCAACAATCCAGATGGGAGCCATGCTCTACTAGACTTTGTGCTCGATAGTCACAACCTTAGAGCCTCCAAAGAGAGGCAATGTGGGATTTCAGGACAGTTATTATTGATCTTTACTGAATGTGTTTATGTTGTTTGTAGGACTAGCCTATGTTTGCCACCTCTTAGCCTGACCTTCGCCCTAATCCTAGTTCTCTCTCTCTTCCCTCCTTCTTCTCCCTGCCCCTCATTGCTTCCCCACTCTTTCCCTCAGGCACATTCACACACACACACACACACACACAGTGCTATCCTCTGTCATACTGTTTGTGAGTTACTCCCATGTACATCAATATTATCACTCTAGAGATCACAGTCTGCTATGGCTTACTTTATGATACAGCTCAATAAGACCTGGGATGCTCCACACCCTTTTTTTTCAGTCATTTCCTAAACTCTCTCTTGTCTTTACTTGTTTGATCTTTTATGTTGTACAGTGCCTTTTGCTCCTTATCTTTGAAGTTTGCTAAAATTCTAAGGCTGTAATTGGAAGCAGCTTCCCCCCTGCTCTCTTCTGCTGTTTTACTATTTCATAAATAGCACCTTCCCCAGAAATACACACACATATGCACACCACAATTTTTCTAAAACTTGTTCTTCATTATTAAGCACTATACCTCCCGTGGCTTCAACTCAATATCCTGAAGGCCCCTACTCTCAAAAAGTTGAAAGACACTTCTTTTTCTTCCTTTCAAAATTTTGATCCAATTAACATCATCCCTCCTCAAACACAACCCTAAATCACTCTACTTTCAGTGCTCTTTCAAAATTAATATATTCAATATATTCCTTTTTACATTATTTTCCCTCCCTTTCCTGGCAAATCCTGTTTCAATAGTACATAAAATACTCTCAAAGATTATATTGCCTCTCAGAAATTCTTAGTGTTTGATAATCTCAAAAAATATCTCAAAAATTCTCAAGGCTAAAAAACATACTTCTTTTACAAATGATGAATTCCTCTTGAAAAGAAAAAAAATTACACAGAGCCCCTGACAACTTTTTACTGGGCTCCTTTTGTCTTGCTGCCTTGGAGAATCTCCATTGCCAGGAGGACTATATTCCCCCAAACACCTTCCTCAGTGCATTCTTCACATCCTTGTTCCTCAGCTGTAGATCAGGGGATTCAGCATAGGGATCACCGTGGTGTAAAACATGGAGGACACCTTCTCCTGCTCCATATTATTGCTAGAAGGGGGCTTGAAATACATGAATGTTATAGATCCAAAAAAGATTCTCACAGCCATGAGATGGGAGCTTTGGCACTTGCCAAAGGCTTTGGACCGCCCCTCAGTGGAGCAAATATGGAGTATACTGGAGAGGATGAAAGCATAAGAGATAAGAACAGCCAGGATAAGTACTAAAGTATTAACTCCTCCAATAATAAACAGCAGTATCTCATTGATGTGGGTACTAGAGCAAGAGAGAGCCAACAGGGGGAGAATATCTCAAAAATAATGACTGACAATATGAGACCCACAGAAGGACAACATTGACATGAAGGTAGTATGGACTGTGGCACCAAACAAACCCAGCAAATATACCACAACCATCATTATGGAACAGACCCTGTGGGACATGACAATATTGTAAAGCAGGAGGCTACATATAGCAACATAACAATCATATGCCATGGCTGTCAGAAGATAGCCTTCTGCAATTACAAAAATAAGAAAGAAATAAAGCTAAGTTAGGCACTCCAGAAAGGAGATAATGTTCTTCTCTGACACAAAATTCACCATCATCTTAGGAATAATGACAGAAGAGTAGCATAGATCAATGAATGACAAGTGACTGAGAAAACAATACATTGGAGAGTGAAGTTGAGAACTGACAGCAATAAAGAGAATCATGCCCAGGTTCCCCACCACTGTGACTGCACATATTCCAAGAAGAGGAGGAAGAGAGGCAGTTGGAGCTCTGACCATTTTTTAACACTTCAAGGATAAATTCACTCATTAAAAAATGGTTTTAAGTGGCCATTTCTTGAAAGATATTTTCAGTAGGAAAGAAGAAGAGAAAACAGGGATATTAGAGTTATTTTCTGATTTCCAAAGCAGAAAGATGTGCTTTGTCTCAGTTGGTTTCATCCCTGATAACCTCATCCGTCCTGTGACTCAATACTTTCCAGAGACCTGTTAAAAGCTTAAGGACAAAGACTGAGTGCAGCCCAGAGCCTTGGTTCTTACCATTATTGTCAAGTGTTCCTCTTTAAGTCAGAGAGCCCTCAAAGCCCTTCTATTTTATTCCTAGGTTTATGCCACTCACCTTGGAAAACCTGACAACCCATTTCCCCAATGTAACAGAGTTAAACTCATTTATAATTTCCCTACACATGATTATTCTACCCCTTTTATTTGAGCCCATAATTAGCACTATACCCATTAAATATATGTCTCAGAGACTTAAAACTTTGGTCAGTTCATATGTGGGTTGAGCCTTGAATGTCAGAAGAGTTGTGGCCAACACTTACACTCCAGTTCATGGGACTTTCCCAGGACAACTAAATAAATGATGGTGGTTGACAACCCCCATTTCAAAAACAGAGAGTATCTACAACTGCAAGCAAAACAGTTCTTTCTATCTGCCCATAAGATCCTAAGCTCCCTCTCAATCTGAGGCAGATCAGGCATCACTATCCAAGAATCCTTAAGGTTGAGGAATAAACAAATATGAGGGTAGAATGTAATCATGGACAAAGTAAACTTATTAATATTGTAGTAATGGAAGAACCTGTAACAATTATATAAACATAGTGTGGTTACCAGAGGCCCTGACAGTAGGGGGAGGGAATAATAGATGGAACATAGGGAATTTTTAGGGCATTGGAATTAAGTGTAAGCCAAATATAAACTATAAACCTCGGTTAGTAGCAATGCATCAATATTAATTCATAAATTTTAACAAATGTACCATACAATTGTAAGATGTTATTAATAAGGGAAGATGTAGGAGGGAAGGTGGGGAGGTATAAGGGAATCCCTTATACATTCCATGAAACTTTTCTGTAATCTAAAACCTCTTAAAAAATAAAGTTTGTTATATTAAAATTGTAATAGAGAGATATTCATACTCCAACAAAATAAAAAGAATGTTCAGACTTGAACCTATGTTTTAGTTCTCCAACACCAGGAACAATCTCTATTCCAACATGGTTTCCACTCTAACTATGATGATGTAAAAGTAGTCCATTTCAATTTCCCAATGCATCTACATGAGTCAACATAAATTAACATTCTCTAAAATTGGGTCCTTAGAAACATTAAAGAATTGTACAAAGAGATTGTGGATGAAAAGAAATAATAGAAATGCTCTAATTAATTCAGATTCTCAATTTTCCATTTCTGTTCTCTGGATGGTAAAGGTCAATGTGCCAGGGTATTCTTCTTTTCAATGTGGATATGGTTGGCAGAAAATGTGGTGCTAAAGGTTATTCTTGGACTATTTAGATCTTTTCTGCCCCACAAACAGCAAAGAGGTAGGGTTGGCTTTCAGGTATAATATCTGAACTATTAACAAATCAGTGCTTCCCTCTCTGCCGTTCCCCTGCTATCCATCATAACAGGCAAAACTCTCACTGAGCTTTCTCTGTCAAAGTTCTCACATCAAAAGCCAAAGATTTCTCTTGTGCTGTCTTAATATTCCCTAATGTCTAAGCAGAGAATCCAGGGGAAAGGGCTTAATACTTTTGGCTGAAACCTTTTATTTTATTTAAGGAATCAAGTTTGATAAATTTTGATTGGGTTCTGTTTGATTCATAATACATTTAAGAGAGAACACTCTCAACAGCTGAGTCATGAAGCTGGATGTGACTTTAAATTCTATTTTCCCAAAATGAGAAAACATATCAACAGAGGAAAAAAATCCATACAATAAGGTGTTACATAGTTGCTTTTGTTTTTCATGCAATCATTTTTCATGATCAAAAACAAAAATTCATGAAAATGTATTGCAATAAATGTTCTTCTATTTACCTTCCATAATATCTTAAGGGTGCTCAATTAATGTGTTGATTTAAAGCTTAAATTAGGAAGGATGTTATTATCTCACATAGGGAGACCCTAGTTCCTGAATTCATGGAAAAAGATAGTACTCTAAAGAAAAACGGAGTCAGAGTTGCCAGAATGCAACTCTAAGTAGCCCAATTTGTTAGGATTGGGTGACTGGAGCATCTTTTGATAGATGCTCTGAACTTTTCCAACAAACCATAGGAGTCAGACTCAGGCTTGACATTTTTGTTACTCGTACAGAAGCCAACACTCCATGCAAAGTCAGCATGGAGAGCAGCTGAAGGAAATGAAGGATTTTGGAAATGAGGATAGAGATATTGGATATTCTTGGTTGAGATCCATGTTGGTGCTATTATGGCTCTTTGATAGGCTCACACATAGGCTGAATATAAATTTTCTTTCATAATTATGAATACTAGCAAAATCTTTACCAATGGAAAGAGTTATGTGGAGTCAGAATCAGCACAGATAAATCTTTCTGTGATTATAGAGATGTTTCTGCTGAATTGAGGATAAATTAGCTGATCTGCCAGAGTAAACAAAAAAACCCATTAGGTTATGCTTAGACTGATCCCAATAGATTGAGAAAAGCAACAAATATATGGTACTATTACACTTATCTGGAGATATTTATCTAGTAAATTAAAATTCAGTGTTCCCAAGAACCTGAATATAAGTAAAAATGATTTTAAGAAATCAATATAAATGTCACAACGTCTGCGTAAGTCTATTCACTTATCAGTTCACATGGGTCAGCTTTCAGAGTCATTCCATTATATATTTAGGAAATAATTTTAACAAACTTGGAAGAGATAAGAATGAAAACAGGAAATTTTAAACATAGGGAGGACATGAGAAAGTTGTTTAAGAATGCTAATAACAGCAAGAAAAGCAGTAGATAGTTTAACAGCAATAAAAGAGACTTGCAAATAATTTTAAAAGTCAGGAAAAAAAATCCTTTATCTCCATAGTTACTAGGACTCCAGAATATTTGAATGTAAGGAAACGCACACAAAATAGCTCATGTTGTATAAAAATGATTGCCTTGTATCATCAAAAGGACATTTGTTTATTTTCAACATCTTCAACTCAAAAAGGCAGGAGAGTATGAAATGCAATTTTTAAGTTTCCTATCAAACTAATTCACTCAATGAGGGACTTTAAAGTTAAGCCAGAAAAATAAGAAATTTAATATGCCAAATTTCACTGAAAACAAAATGTTAGTTGACCAGATTAAAGTGAAAATAAGTACATACTATTTGTCAAGGTCATATGCTTCTCTGTGGGGAGAGAATAAGGCACTGCTTTGTTCCACTTCCAGTTTTGCTCACCCATGGCTGGTGATCTACAATGCTACTGCTTTTAACACAGCCAGAGTATAAGGCAGAAAAGTGCCAGTTTCAGTCATTGGGAAGCATAAATGAGTATCTAAGGAAAGTAGCTGGTTCTTGCCCCATCACCTTTCAAAAGCATAAGAATACTGCCCACAAGATCCTTCACAGAGTTACCCACAACACGTCAAGGATTGAAATGGGGGAAGGGAGGACATATACTTAATTTCAATAACAATTAAAATTCTACAGTTTTGCCTCTTTTATTTAAAAGAGATACCTAAATTTAAGACTTCCTTAGGACAGTCTTAGGGCAGGTAGTGATCTGTTATTTTCTCCACTTGGAAAGATGACATTTAATAAAATTTAGCTAAATTAGTATGTTTTCAGATCTAGAAGATAGAGGTATAGTCATTGGAGAAATCCCATTCCTCTCATTTCTATGATGTAAATTCACTCAGATAACAAGAATAAAATTGGTGAGACATCAGAATTTCAGAAACCATTGGGAATGCAGCTGTACCATTGGGCTTTGATAAAGCTGGAACTTTTGCGAAAAAAAAAAAAGAATTCATAAAGTCCTTATGGATAGAAAATGAAGCTTAATTTTTCATGGGATTTGAATACTGGAAAAGAGATATAGTTGCGTTTGTTATTTTATTCAAAGAAAATATCACAAAATATCTGTATGATTTTCATCAGAACAAAATCTTTGTTTATTTCAAATCCACTCCCCTTTGATTGTATCATAACATACATGGAAAGGCATTCTATTTAGAGTCATAAGAAAAGAGCTAAAAGCATGAATCCACTATTTAGTATAGAGCCTGTGTATCTAGAGCAAGTCATCTACCCTTTCTGAGTCTTTACTTACTCATCCCTATAAAGAGTAGTTATGAAGATAAAATGATCATTATAAAGCTTTGCAAACTGTAAACCACTATACAACTATCAGTTAGTATTTTTATATTTCTTTCCTTTTATCAAATGCTTTCTAAGTTTACTTTATCTAATTTACTCCAAAGCTCGCCAAATCAGCAGGCACCCTTAGTCAGGGGACATGGATGAGAATGAAGCTGAGTCTGTATATCACTCTAGACCAAGAGAAAGGCAGTGTTTGTGGAGAATAGAGTATTCTGTTTTTACTGGAAGAGAGAAAAGGTTTAAAAGGTGTAATTCAAGAAGCACAGAGGTCAGGAGATTTCTGGGGTTCCTATAGCCATTTCAGAAGAATTGTCAAGAGTTGAGTGCAGTTTAGAGTTTATAAATAATAGGATGTTATGACTTAGATTTAGAAGGTGAGATAATCCCTTAGCTGCTGCATTGGCAATGATGCCAATTCTGTGCCTGCCCTCTTAGGAACAAGTGTTGCAGAAACCTGCTCCAACCAGCACTGGGAGGGACAGGAAGATGAGGTCATTGAATGCTGTCAACGTAACTGAGCATGTTGACCTTTTCACATCTAAAATAGTCTCAAGAACTTCTTAAACTTTGACAATGATAGTGAAGGACCCAGTCACAACTTATGTCTGAAAATGTAGTCCTTCATTTGCTAATTGTGCCTTTCACCAGACACCACTCTGCAAAAGAAATCTAGAAAGAAAGATCTTCCAGGTAAGGCAGCATAACTGATTTCAGGACAAGTGTAGACATTAAAATAATGGGTACTTCAGGGCTCGTTTGGTTCATTGGTGCTTCTGGTAGGAAACAGAGATCTACAGAATGGGAAGTCAAATCAAGGAAATTAAGTAATCCAGTATAAATACAGAACGAATAAGAAATTAGTTTATGTAAAATTCAGTATTACTTTTTCCCAGGCAAAGTTTTTCAGAGCTGTTGCCAGTTCTTTCTGCAGTCATTTAAAAATAAATAAATACAATCTTAATACCTTCCTTTAATGAGGAAAGTGATTGTGCCTTTCCAGCATCACATAGTGATAAAAGCTTGCTCTCTGGAGCCAGTATATCAGGAATCAAATCTTGTCTTATCAGTTGTATAACCTAAAAGTATGTTACCAATGATTGAATATCCTCATCTGTAAAATCTGCCTCATAGGATTTTTTTTTTTTAAGATTTATTTATTTACTTACTTTTTATCCATTTTTACCACCCCCGCCAGCATTTTTGCTGTTTTGTGTGTGTGTCCATTTGCTGGGCAATTCTCTGTGTCTGTTTCCTGCCCTCTCTTCTTATCCTTCTCCTCCTGTCTTCAACAGGATTCAATCCTGGGAAACTCCGATGTGGGAGAAAGGCATCCTACCACCTGCACCACCTTAGTTTCTGGTTTTTCAGCACATCTCATCTTGGCTCTCCCTTGTGTCACTCTCCTTTTATGTCATCATTTTGCTGTGTAGCTCAGTGGGGCCTGAAAGTGCACCCACAAGCAGGGCCTGGGGGGCTCACCTGCTTACGGGGCCTGATGGCCCACGCACCTTCTGTATTTTTGTTTAGTTTTACTGCGAGGCCCTGGGAATTGAACCCAGGTCCCTCCATATGGGAGACGGATGCCCAACCATTTGAGCCACATCTGCCTCCCCCATAGGATTTTTAGGATTACATGAGTTAATAAAAGTCTAAAAAATGGTATATATTGTTATGTATTTGATATTATTGATTTAATATCTTGAAGAATGAACAATTAATTAGAACCAACTCAAACATCAATTAGTGCTTCTTCTGTGACCTGTTGAGAAGTTGATATAAACTTACCTTAAGACAGTTACCTTCAAAAACTGGGGTCCTACCTTTATTTTGAAATGTTGAGACACGACTTAGAAATATACAAGGATTAATTCCCAAGGGATTTCAAATTTCTCAAGATTTGGGTCTATGTGCATTACACAATTAATGAAAAAGCCAATTAGAGCTTCTCATGATCTCAGAAGGATCTCACCATGCAAAGGATTGGTCTCTGTGAGTAAAAATAATTAACTAAACGTTACCCTTATATGATATTTCAGAACTTATGAAATGTTTTGGCAAGCATTCACAAAACCATGTCATATCCTCAGAGATGGGATTAGTTTCCCCATGTAATGATTGAGAGAGTTTAAATTACGTCCCAAGTTCACTCAGTTAATAATTAGAAGAACCAAAATTTTATATTAATATATTGGACTATCATTCAGCAACCCTAAGGAATGAACTGATGACATAAACAAAACATGGATGAATCTTAAAAATATGTATGATCCCTTTTATATGAAGTTCTAAAACATACAATAAAAATATCCAGTGATAGATATCAGAACAGTGACTGCCTCTAGGGAGGTGTGCAGGGATTGACTAAGAATGATCATAAGGGAGGTTCTGTCCTATATTCATAAGGGTATGTGGTACACAGATCCATGCATTTTTAAAGCATCACACTGTACAGTTAATATCTGTGGATTTCACTATATGTAAATTGTATTATAATAAATGTTTTAAAACCAACTGCTGATCTTGAAAATTAATTTTTACTTCCAAGTTAAAACACTCAGAGTGAATCTGAAGAGGAGAAGTAAAACATCCAAGGAGAGAATGATTACCAGAATGATTATAAACTAGGACAGAGTGGAGATGCCATAAAAGCAAGAGGGAGATCTATAGCTCCCCAAAGCCTAATTTAAGTACTGTAAGAAACCTTTTGGGGAACAAAAATGTGTATGCATTAAGCATGAAAACCCATTTTGAAAATATGACAGATTAAAACATATATTCACCAACACTCTAAATTAATGGTAACCAGGATTTTTTTCTTTGACTTGACCAAGCTGCTTGTCTTGCTCCTCATAATCCCCTACCTACTCCCTCCCCTGTCTTGACCACCTGGAAATTAATCTTGTAGCTATGGGACTAGAGAGGAAAACAGCTTAGTCTTTTTTCTTTTAGAAATAGAAAAGGAAAAAGGCAAATTTACATGCAAGATATTTCAAATTATGAACCTTACCCCTGACTTCCCTCTTCCCTCTTACACTGATGGCCTACTGGTGCTTTCTTCTTGCCCTCAGTATGATTATAAATCTTAACCAGCGCCTATCTTCCTTGGAGTGGAGCTCTACTCTCTCACCCTTACCATGGTAGCTATGAATCAAGTTATCCTTGCCTCTTTAACATTGCCTGCTGCAGATTTTCTTTGAGAGTTATTGGAACTGAGTCTTGGATAGCATTAGATTCATCCCTGGACCCCTGAACCTCTCATCTAGGACACCAGGTGCAACCACTGAATACTTTGCACTCTTGACAGATTGATATCAGGGATCCATGGTGAGTCTGACTTCTTTCTAATCCATTGGTCTGGACAGTTTGTTCATTGAAGCATGGTAAGGACTTGACTTTGATTCTTCAAGAGTATTCAATACTGAGATTTCATGGAGAGAGTAATCAATCGCTGACTCATTCAGTTTGAGTGGTACCTTTCCTTCCTCCCTGGGCCTTTCCACTGAGCAGGATTTTTTTCCAGGCTTGTCTCTTTTGAGCAAGAAATTTCCCTGGTGGGAAGTCCTTTTGATTTTTTTACCCCTTCCATTGATTTGGACTCTTCTTGGCAATTTTGGGGAGGCCTCTGTATCCTTTTGGGATCTCATTGAAATTTTGGTTTGTTGTTATGGCACCTCCCCTCACAATGGGAAATTCTTCTTCACTAAAGACCCCTGTTGATTATAAACTTTGCCACTATGGCACTAAAACAGTCCACTTTCTTTCTCTATGGCATGAGACTTCACTAAGTCATCCCTAGAACTACAATGGTTCCTTTGGGAAACAGGATCTCCCCAAATTGGCTCATCAAAACCTCTCCTCTCTCCTTAACCCTACTCCTCCCTCCTGCTTTTTACCACCTCCAACTTTCACTTTAGCTCTTTTAAATCCTTTCTTTCACTAATCCAACCCTTCAATTCCTTGTAGTCACAGGAACCTCAGCAACCTTCTCCCCATTAGGGAGTCTCCAGGGACTCAAGGTCAACAAATGCTACCACTTGGGGGTGAAAAAGTTAACTGGAAACAAACTGGATATTTTATGGACTTTGGAGACACCCAGATGGCTGTTTGGCCTCTCCTCATGCTTCCTGAAAATTTAGTCCACACCTTCCAAAGATTACAATTCAGCACCGCCCCCCCCCAAAAAAAAAAAAAAAAAAAAACCTTAAAGTTCTCCTCCACCAATACTGATGGGGAAGCTTTAGACATCACATTACAGTAACATTAACTTGTCAGTTTGGAAGAATCATAGCAAAACCATCTGGGCCAATCTGATTTGTGAGAGTTTTAACTACAAATTTGATTTATTTAATGGGTGGGATTTAGTGGAGTTTCTTCAGGTTTTCTAGTTTTTTTCAGTCTGCTTTTGTAAATTATATTTTTCTTTAAATATTTCCATTTTATCTTAGCTTTTAAAACTATAACCTTAAAGTTATTCATAATATTATTTTAGCTATTTAATCTCTAGTATATTTGTAGTTATATGTTCTTTATTACCAACTTCTGCTATTTTTATTATCTACACCCATTTTTCCTTTAGTTGATTCCTTTGTCATTTTTCAGTTGACTAATTTTATATATTTTTGTACTGTATCCAAGGTTCTCATTTCTGTCTCTACACTACTGTTGTATCCCATATATTTTTTTTTTCATTTTAAAAACAATTTATTGATGTATATCATTCATACATGAACATACATAAACAATAAGTGTTTAGTAAACATTGTGAACTTACAAAACGAACATGCATAACATCATACAGGGCTCCCATACATCACCCCACCACAAATACTTTTGCATTGTTGTGAAACATTTGTTAACAAATTATGAAAGAGCATCATCAAAGTATTACTACTAACTATAGTCCATATCTTACTCCCACTATCCTTTTTTTAAAAGATTAATTTATTTACTTTTATCCATTTTTACTACCCCCTCACCCTTTTTGCTGTTTTTGTGTCCATTCACTGGGCAATTCTCTGTGTCTGTTCCTGCCCTCTCTTCTCATTATTCTCCTCCTGTCTTCACCGGGATTTGATCCTCGGAACCTCTGATGTGGGAAAGATGTCTTATTGCTGCGCCACCTTAGTTCCTGGTTTCTCAGTGTGTCTCGTCTTGGGTCTCCCTTGTGTCACTCTCCTGTTACGTCATCATCTTTCTGCATGGCTCGGCAGGGCCTGACAGGCCTGGGGGGCTCACTTGCACACGGGGCCTGGTGGCCCAGGTGCCTTCTATATCCTTCTCTTTTATTTAATTTTTACTGGGAGGTCCCAGGGATCGAACCCAGGTCCCTCCATATGGGAGACGGATGCCTAACTATTTGAGCCACATCTGTCCCCCTGTTAATCTCTTGAGGTTGACCAAAGATACCTAGAGTTACGATCATTTCCCATACCAGATGGTCACATAATAAATCAGGCTTGGTTTATCACCAGCATTCTAAAAGCCAGACCTAGGGAGAAAAACTAGGTCTGAGGACACATGCATGATTTCTGTTATAACAAATGTTTAGCTTAACCTGATTATCACAAAATCAGGACAGTGAGAATATTTGCATCCCATTTATTTTGATATGCAATATATTCATATAATTCCTTCACTTTGACCAATAGTTTATTTTAAAGCTTAAGTTTTAAATCTATAAATGTTGATGAGGGTAGGTTTGTTGTTTTTTTTTTATTTATTTATTGCCTGACCCCCTCATTTGCACTTGCTGTCTACTCTTTGTGTCCATTCACTATGTGCTCTCTGTCTGCTCATCTTCTCTTTGGGAGGCACCAGGAACCAAACCTGGGACCTCCGATGTAGGAGAGAGGCACTCAATCGCTTGAACCACCTCAGCTCTCTGCTTATGTTGTGTCTCTCATTGTCTTTCCTCTTTATGTCTCCTTTTGTTGCATCATCTTGTTGTGTCAGCTCATAGCACCTGACTGTTGTGCTAGCCCACTGTCTTGCTCGTCTTCTCCAGGAATCACTGGGAACCAAACCAGGATCTCCTGTATGGTAGGCGGGAGCTCAACTGCTTGCACCACATCCGCTTCCTAGGGTGTTTATTTTTGTAAATGATTTCTAGTATGATATAATTATGATTAGAGAACACAGCCATTTTTTTCCATTATTACCACATTTCATCAAACTTTGTAGTTGACTTATTTATTTTGCTCATGGTAAGGCAAGAGGCATGAGGGCAGAGATTTGGGTTTCTTTTATTTATTGTATCTTTTTGCCTAGAACATTGCAAGGAATAATTATAAATATTTTCCATATGAATGAATAAATGAATCAATGAGTAAATTATTTTGCTAGCTTCTAGTTTATTGTTGCTTTGAAGAAGTTTCCGTCATTTTGTCATTCCTTTCAAAGAGATCTGACTTCTCTCTTTGGACTTTTAGGCTATTTTCTTGGTCTTTCCTTTTCAATAGTATCAATAAAATGTCTAGGAATGGACTTTAATTTTGCTTTCCCTGCTTAATCTGTGTTGTGCATCTCTATATTATCTCCTCAACCCCTTTACCTTTTGGACTTCTTACCTATTAATCTCCCCCCATAAGATTCATATCTTTCATTGGTCCTAGAAAATGCTCAGCAATCATCTCTTCAAATAATTTCTTTCTATCATGTTCTCTATTTTCTCCTTGTAGAACTCCATTTAGACAATTATGAGATCTACCCATCCCAACTCAAAAATCCTTAGCCTCTTCCATAGTTTCTATCTTCTAGTGTCTAAGCTGCATTCTAAGTAATTTCTTTAAATTCTTTTAATCTGTGTTCAGTCTGAATTGAGTTTATTTTTTATTTCAGCAATTACATTTCTAAAAGCTCTACTTTGAATTTTTGTGTAATATCTTGCTTCTTGCTCATTTTTATGACTTTATCTGCTAGTTCTTTTATCATTTCGTGTATCACAGTTATATATTTAATAATTCAAAGATCTAAAGTCCTTGAAAGTCTAAATCTTTAATTTGTTCTTTCTGATGTCTTTAGATATTGTTCTCCCCCTTCTGCATTTGATGAGCTTTGATTATGAAATTATATTGGGCTTATCTTAAGGTTTGGAAAACCTAAGATCTTAAACTGAGGATGCTGATGACACATTTCTTCAGTGAGTATTTGTATTTTATTTTTCAAAATGCCAGATATATTACCACTTTGGGGCCCCTGGTTTCTCATTTTAGCTTTCCAAGATTTAATTTGGGAGACCCAGATTTTTGTCCCTGACTCGGCTCCTGGCCTGCTTGACTGGTACAATCCTCTGCATTCACATGAGTCCCTACATGTGTATTTGGATCACTGCTCCAGCTTCAGTGATTTTTTAAAGTGTCTGTAACAACTTTCTTTCCTTCTCTTTCCTTCCTCCCTTCCTTCCTTCTTTCTTATTGTCCTTTGCAATTTCCCATGCACACAATTTAATAAATATTATATTTTATGCAGGCTCTAGTTGTTATGTTCAAAAATGGTCCACCAGAGTATCTCATTCACCATACAGCAGGAAGTGAAAGTTAATGTCTTTTATTTGTTATTGTTGCATATTTCATTGTTTCAAGTTTTTCATTGTTGGCTTAAAAATGTTTTTCCTTTGATTTCTCTTTCTGCCTGAGATTATATGAAAACTCACATAAATTTTCTCTAGATTATGGTTAAAGTTTTGTTTTCAATTTAAAGTTTAATCCACATGATATTTATTTCATATCTATAATATAATGCCCTGCTATATATTTTTTCTAAATAGCAAATACACCACTCTAGCACTATTTATTAAATAATATATCATTTCCTTACTGATTTGAATTGCCATCTTTTCATTTGTGTTCTAAAAAAATTATAGGTATGTGGGATTATTTCCTGGCTTTCTATGTTTTTCTGATGATCTATCTATTATTCTAATACATTTTGAATAAGTAAGCTATGCATATATCTCAACTTGCTCACTTCTCACTCTCTAATCAATTGCAATCAAGTTTCTGCTTTTACCACTTGCATGAATCTTCTCTTGTCAACTTTGTGGGTTCCCAATACAAAGCGCATGATCTGACGCTTATCTCACATAAACCAATCTCCAATATTTAGCACTACTTTTTTGCTTAGTGATGAATTAGTTTATTAACTTTTCTAACTTTTCATCTGCTTTTTAGTAAAATGTGCCAGTTCTCACACCTGCCCCTCTCCAGATTTAGCTTTAGAACCACAGAATGTTATGGTAGAAAGCTCCAACTCACTACTCAAACAGTAATGCCACAGTCTCATGAAAATCTTTTGAAATGTACATTCATGAGGCCTGTTCATAGCTATGACTTGATTGAGAATATCATAGATAGAACCAGGGGATCATCATTTTAAATGTTCCCTGGATGGTTCTAATTTATAGCCTGGTTGTTAATAATTGGTTCAGTCCATCCTTATTATTGTATAAATGAAGAAATTAAGACAGTAATCACAAGATTTTAAAAATGTGTCAAACATGGACATAATCCAGCCAAACTTGTTATTTTGCAAGGTATTAACCTGAGGTCCAGAATGGGAAATGACACTGCTATTGTGGCAAATCCAGAACTGTACTCCATTTACTGTAGCTTAAATCCAAAGCAAGTGTATTATAATCTACAAAAAAATTCTTTGAAATAAATACTATTCTAATTTTAGAGATGAAGAAACTGAGATCTGGAAGCATTAAGAAACTCTTTTCAAGAGACACTTTTAGCAAATGACATAGATGAGCCAAACCGAGGTAGATTTAACATCACTGATCATGGTCTTCCCCACAGTTCTGTTCTGCCTTCGGAAGTCTGCCCCACTCATGTACAGAGATAAAAACCTGGATAAAACAAAATAAAGCTTTATTTTCCATTATTGTGCTTTAAGGGAGGATGGGGAAAAAGTCCCAATGAAAATAAATCATTATAAAAATATTAGAAGGAAGAAGTGGTACAAGTCTTTGAGAAACTTCTATCCAAACATCACCTCTTTACCACTCAAAATATAACATTATAGTAACAAGCATTCATTTCTTCCACCAATATTTACTGAGTCCCTACTAAATATCAGATACTATGCTAAGCAATTTCAGTGTAATAGTGAATAAGATACATGTGGGGCTCACCCTCACAGTAAGTAAAGTCTAGTAGGGAGACAGACAATTAATCAGGCAACTACAAAAAATGTGAAAATTGCAATTATTGTGACCTTTAGTTTAGGCCCAATTGCTAGATTCTAGGTAATACAAAATAGGAGCATCTAAATGTTGCCAGGCAGATTAAGCAGGGGTTCCCTTCAGTTGATATTTGAAATGTTAATAGATAGGGAAAAGGGATAGGAACAAGTAATAACAGTGTTATAGGACAAGAAAATCAAATATAATAAAATCATGGAGTAAGCAGCATTGTTCAATGAGCAAAATATATCTTCAAAGATTAGGCAAACACCAAAACCAAAACAAAACAAAAAACACAGTTAAATCCCACAAATACTCCATAATATTATCAAGTGATTACCTTGCCATTTTTAAAAAACCAAGGCAGATATATCTGTTAGTTTTCCTTACACAACACAATCCTTTGTATAAAAGTGACCATGTTCCTGCAAATGAGTTTCTCAAAATTTTCTTATAATTTAAGTCAGTAGAATTACATTGTAAATATAATATTTATTTACTGCTTGCTTTAAGCCAAGGAATTAGGGACAAAACTAGCAGCAATAGATGCATGGTGAACAAGATATAGTTTCTGCCTATATTCTGGTGGGGGAGATATTGAAGGAGAATAAAAATTTCAACACAATATGTAGACCCAATAGTGGAGGCACAGAATGTTGTGAGAATATACCTGAAAATCATCTAACCTGGTCTGTAAAAGAAAGACTTCTCAGAGCTTCTCGATAGCCTAACACCTGAAGGATAGATAGATTGAGCTACGCAAAGGAACAGCATATGGGAGGGTTTTCCAGCTGAGGGAATAGCTTCTGGAAAATGTATAAGTGAAAAAGGCCCCAATACTTTCATTTACATTAAATTATTTTTTCTGAGAATCCTGATAACATTATGCCCCTATCATGCACAGCTTTAACCCAGCACTTCTGATTCTAAATCTGATGCTGATTCCATTATACTTCACTTTTTCTTGTATAAAGGAACTCTGTAAGGAGAAAATAAAACAATAAAAAGAGAGATCTGTATTCTCTTACCATAATTAATACTGACCCAACTCAGGAAAAAGTTTTTCTACTCAAACTTTTCTTTAGGTCAATTTTAACATCTTTGTTCCTGAAGCTGTAGATCAGAGGATTAAGCATGGGAACCACAATGGTATAGAACACGGTGGACACTTTCCCCTGATCCATGGACAAAACAGAAGAAGGATGAAGGTACATGAATGCCCCTGACCCAAAGAAAGTAGAAACAACAATAATATGTGAGCTACAAGTGCTGAAGGCTTTGGACCTCCCTTCAGTGGAGTGAATGCGGAGGATGCTAGAGATGATAAAAGCATAAGAGACAATGATGGTGAGGCTGGGCATTCCAATAGTAAAGCCCACAACCATGAAAACCACCAATTCATTGATATGAGTGCTGGTGCAGGAGAGTTCCAGGATGGGAGGATGTCACACATGTAGTGGTTGATGGTGTTGACATTACAGAAGGTCAACCTCAGCATGCATCCTGTGTGGGCCCAGGCACCAATAAATGCCCCCACATATACAATCCCGGCCAGCAAATAACAGACCTGAGGGGACATGGTTACCATGTACAACAGGGGCTTACAGACGGCCACATAGCGATCATAGGCCATCACTGTCAGCACATAGTATTCTGCACTAACAAAGAAGCAATAGAAAAAGAGCTGAGTCATGTATCATCCATAGGAGATAATGTTCATCTTTGACACAGTTTACCAACAATTTTGGGGTGGTGACAGAAGAGTAACAGAGGTCAATAAATGATAAATTAAAGAGGAAGTAGTACATAGGAGTGTGGAGGTAAGAATTCAGTCCAATTAGAGTGACCAAGCCCAGGTTGCCTGCCAAAGTGACAATATAGATTCCTAGAAAGAGGAAGAAGAGGGGGAGCTTGATCTCTGAATATTCTGTTAAACTCTTGAAGATAAACTTTGCCACTAATGAACTGTTTCCAATGTCCATTCTTTTCCAATGGGATCTGTGAAGAAAGGAAAGTAGTGTCATATTTGAGGTGGAACCCAGTTTTCCCATGCAAGACCATACCCAATCCCTTCCTGAAGCTAAGAAGCCCAGAGATTTAGCTGGGGTAAGTACTACAGAGAACTGGATCAGGCTATGCTTGGACAAGGTCAGGCACATGAGAAATATCAGCAGAATATCAGCTAATAATGAAAGGCATGTATCAAAGGGGTAAGAAGTACAGGAATTTAACATTTTTTCTCTGCTTCAATTTGCCACTAATGCCATTTATTTCTTTCCTAACTCCAGTTTATGTTTGCTAACCTTTATTCACCATGCTTCAGCTATGCCGTACTGGCTACCAATCCAGATTAGATGCTGCGTAGGGTGGAAACCATGAATACTTGGTCCATAGCAGCATTATATGGAAACAGAATCTCACAGAAGCCCTTTGGGTTCCCAAGGACACAGAGCAAGAAAGCCTTTCAGCCAGGAATGGAACTTGTATCTCCTTCATAGGAAATGCAGAGGGATTGGAGGCATTGCAATCCCAGCATTACTTTTTTTTTTTTTTAATTAATTTATTTTTTATTGTGGGTAAAAATCAAATTTTTCACAATACATACCAACATTTGCAAAATGATATATAAATATATATGCATATATGTGCATTTGCTTACAAAAATGTTTATATATATATATATATATATATATATATTAAGAGGTGCTTAGATTACCCAAAATATTACACGGAACCCCCTGGGATTCCCATGTTGCCCACCTCCCACACCTCCCACCACATCTCTAACTTCCTCCCACACAGACTCTTCAATCATCCACATTTCAGGATCAGAACTGGGTTTTGAAAGGCTTAAAAACACAAAGTATTCAATCCTCACCTGTCTTCCATCTAGAGGCATCAGAACTCTCGTGGTTTCCACCCCACCATTGTTTTCCAAAGAGAAATAACTGTTGCTATTGGAGGTCTTGAATTTAAAACTCTGCTCTTCCTTTTGCGTGGAGAAGCTCAAGGTATTTATAAATCTTAATATTTGAATTTCTCTGAGAGTCAGGGAGATAAAGAACATTATATTTATTTATGGTTTTTCCCAGAGGCAATCATCAAACTGCAAAATAGAATCTGAATAACACCCTTTGTTTTCAAGGTAATAACAGGTGGCATGATGTAAGTATGTATTTTTGAGCTTCAAGGTCTCAGGGGCTTGATGTAGAATCTTCCCTTGGAGCTCCTACATAATTCAAATCCTTTATAAAAGACAGAATTATAAAATTGTTTATACATAGATGAAGATGGTTTTATCTTGGTGCCTTTGGAGGCTCAATATTCTACTGAAAATTCCACATCAGGGACTGCACATTCCCTAAGGACAAAAGAGATAAAAATCTTTTCCCTTTTCCTTCTCCTGGTGCTGGTTTGACTTTTAGCTACATTCTTTAACACCTACCTAATGATTTATTTGAAATACCTCTCAAAAGCATATTACAGGTACACACACACCCTCCTACATATATTTAATGCTAATTTCTGGCACATGTACATGCATAATATTTTCTTTTTTAAGCTTTTCCTAATCTACTATCAGTCTATTGATTTGCTTAAGGTATCTTAAAATGTAGAATATGTCTACTTTTATTTTCATATATCAACATGTCTTATCAGCTCCAGTCTTATCACCTTAATTTGAGAGACCAGTGTCTATTACTAAATTATGACAAAGGTCTCCAAATTAGCTCCCTGCTTCATCCATTGTCTCCTATAGTCTATTTCCAACCCATCAGCCAGAATAATTTTTTTAAAACATAAGTTCTAAGTCCTAAGCATCATTTTAAACAGAAGAAAAAGAACAAGTTTCACAATGTCCTACAAGATCCAACTTGGTCTTGCCCCTTGCTACATCTCTGCCCTCAACTTCTATGACTCTCCCACTCATTTTATTCTAGCCACTATAGACTCCTTCCTGTTTTACAAACATTAGGGATTTTGCATTGGCTTTTACTCCAGCCTAAAAGGTTATTTTCCCAGATATCTACTTGAGACGTTATCTTTTTTTTTATTTAAAGAAAAAATAATTTTATTCTGTTAGTCTGCACATGCAGATAACCAGATATAGAATTACTAATATAGAGTTATGAAACATATGAGTGTTAACAGTAGCTGTTTCAAATTACATATACTTACTTTTTCCTCCTTTTCTGTTAGGTAAAATGGTCCTCTGCTTGCTCCACCCTTAGAAAGAATAATTCTACATTTTTTTCTTTACAACTTTGGCTAATATATATATTCAAGGAAAATGAAAATTAAATTATAAACACCGTGGTTTTTTATCTTCTGTAAAGTTTAGCTATCACACTTTGAATATGGCACTTATTATGGTGGAAAGATTTAGGTCTGAAAAAATTGCTTCAATTCACTTCTTTTTTCATTTCCTCTTGGATGTTTTTTGGAGCCACTTTCCACACAACATTCACTGTAGTAAGTGGAGGAGATGCCATTAAATAATTGACATGGAAGAAAATACTTTAAATTAAAATAAAAAGCAGGTGTTAAGCAGGAGATTTCCTGGGATTTTTTTAGGTCTAACACTTGCTTTTCATATTGTGGAATGAGATGGGATATGAAAGATCTCATTTTGTTTCTCTTGAGCTTACATCTCTCAAAATTATTGTCAAAGAGCAAGCAGGCTGCTTGAAATCATATATTCAGTAATTAAACTTGCATCCAGAATATGTAAAAACACTTAAAACTTAACAATAAAAATAAAAACAACCCAATTCAAAAAAATGAGTAACATATGTGAACCACTCATTTAACAAAAAAGATACAGAATCACAAATAAACACATGAAAAGACAGTCAACATAATTTTCATTAGGGAAATGTAAAGTAAAACCATAATGAATGAGATGCCTTAGAATGGCTAAAATTATAACAATAAAACTGATTAGTCCTAGTGCTGGAAAGATGTGAAGCAACTAAAATTCTCATGCATTATCAGTAGGAATGCAAAATGGTACAGCCAATTTGGAAAACAATTTGGGAGTTCCTTATAAAGTTGTTCCACTCCAAGGTATTTACCAGAATAAATAAAAGCTTATGTTCACATAAAAACTCTAAAATTATGTCTACAGTTTATCATTCTTCAGCCAGCTAACAGGTAAATGAATTCTAGTAATCCATACAATGAATCCTACCCAGTAATGTAACAGATGGATTATGGATACATGTAGCAATATGGATGGACTCTCAAATTCATTATTCTAAGAGAAAGAAGTCAAACTAAAACATTACCTATATTATGATTCAATTTATGTAACATTCGGGAAAAGGAAAAGTATTGCAACAGAAATCATAACAGTGGCTTCCAATGTCTGGGTGGGAGATGAGTATAACTATAAAGCAGCATGGGGGAATATCTTGATTATGGAGATGGTTTTTCTAATGCATGTGTTTGACAAAACTTACAGTACCCTAAGTTAAAAACTGAATTTAACACTATTTAAATTATACTTTAATAAAAGAAAATATAAACGTGCACATACCATGAATTTCCATTTCACAATTTCACATCTATGAAAATTAGATAAAGTTTGAAAAACAGAACATAAACCCTTGGTGAAGATATGGAACAATGTCAATTTACCTAGAATAATGCTGGGAATGTAAAATAGTATATCACCTGGAAATTGGTTTGAAAATTTCTTTTTAATTAAGTAAATACCATATGGTAAGCAATTTAACACCTGGATATTTCCCAAGGAAAATGAAAGCACAGAATTAAAAAATGATTTGCACATATATATTAACAGCAGCATATTAATTATGTCCAATATCTGAACTCAACCCTAATTTCCATTAGTTAAAGCATATTATGGTATATTCATACAAAACAATATTACTCATCAATAATTAAAACGAAATTCTGAGGCACACAACAAAATGGAACCTGAAAATTTTCATGGTAATTAAAGAAGTCAAAAAAACAAAACATATATTGCATGATTCCATTTTTATGAAGTTTTAGAACAAGGAAAAACTTGTTCTAAAACAAGTTTTTTTGGAGGACTGACTCCAAAAGGGGAAGAAGAAACTCTGTAATGATGGAAGTAGTCTATATCACGTTCTTGGTGGAAAATGGACAAGTATGTACTTAAGAACCATCAAGCTGTATACGTAAGATTTGTAAAATTTGCTATATGTAAATTATACCTCACATATAAAAAAGTAAAAAATGTAAAAGTTCAATATTTTGAGCCATCTATTGTTCAAAAGATCCACTGAAAAATATTATGTAAAATTAGAGTGTTTCTTTTTTTTTTTAAACACATCTCTGAACTTTAAAACTGACATATGAGAGGAACTCCACACCCTTCCATGCCACCATTTAATGGCAAAAAATCGGGCTTGTTGGAGCAGTACTTTTGTGGAGGAAGGAATTCTGATGTTTCCATAAAAGAAATTCTGACTTTTATTAAATTTACTTTCTGCAACCTAGAGGAAGTCAGGTGAATCTGAGTTAAACATATTCTGGAATTCAGAAATGAAACTGTAGCTATTCATCTCTTCCATCTAAGCTTTGCACCCATAAGAGCCACAAATTATCACACTGAGCTTGTGTTTCATCAGTACTAATGGCCAAGCATGAATATGTATGCCTTATTTAATAACTGTGGTATATTTTAAGGACACTTTATGGTATAAAATTTATAGCAGCTAAAAGACCATAAAGTATCTCTCAGGGCTGTAACCATGTGTCACCTAAGAGTGTGCCATAAACTTAAGTAGGAGATTTTATTATTCAAGCTCTACTTTAACACAGATGTATTTATTTATTTAATTACTTACTTTTAGCTTATTTTTATAAGACTAGTTTATAATTTCCTTAATCAAATAAATAATTGATAATTGATCCAGACTAAAGATAGGTATGAGAGAGGGGAGAGACCCCAAATTTTTGAGAGTCGTATCTGTACAGAGATCCTTTCCCTAATTGAGTAGCACATCCCCCTGACTGTATAGTGCCCACAGTACTAATATGTTCCCGCTGTGATTTTGGTAAGAGTGCTGTTTAAAGGAACTTGTTAAAGTTGTAGGCGATAGCTAAGCCTTCTCTTTCATGTAGTGTGAGCCAAAGAGGAAATGTGATCCCTGGGGACTCTCACCTAAAGGCCCAAATATGACAACGGTGACAAGAATGGCATCCACCTCTATGGGACAATCTGGGTTCAGTGATTGGGGATTGTCCCTCTTCAGTCCACAATGTGGAAAAGCCTTGTGAGCCCCCAAAAAGTGGGTCTGGTGGGTCCTGTTTTGCTTTCTGCTATGTTGCCGCCCTCTACAGATTTTATGGATGTGCTTCTGCTGTGAAAGTTGCCACCAGGCAATGCCTGCCAAAATTGTTGTTAAGACCTCTTGGGCACCCCACTAAGGATGGACAGGATCCCAAGAGGATGGTAGCATGATTGGGGGACACCCCTGGAGACACCCCGGGATTGTGGTGCCTACCGCCAGCTGGTGGGTCTCCAGGCCCTGCTGGGCCATAGAGGATCCTGCCTCAAGGGCCTGGCCACGAAGAGGACGTTAACCAAAAAGCCAAGGGGAAAATGATAATTACAAAGATTATCTACAGCTGTCCACCAGCAAGGGTGTTAAACGAATACTCCCCAAAGACCCCTGGACTAATACGGTGGTGAAGTCCAAGAAATCACCAAGGGGTACATTGCTCCTGACCACCGCCGCTCCATGCACCCCCATAAAACTACTGGGCTCCAGAAGGGCTGCCCTACACCCCATGGTGCTTACCGGGCGCTTCTAGCTGGACCCGAACAATATGCCCACGTCCCACGGGCTCACCGTCAGGTCCCGGTGCTGAGTACTGGGAGCGGTGGAAGGATGAGCTGAGGACGCCGGTTCGTCACCAGCTACACCACAGGCGCCGCCGGTACCGCCTGGTGTGAGGGAAAGCAGCAGCTGCTGCCGCCACAGCCAGCTCTGAGCAGGAAGAACGTGACCAAATACCACGGAAATATGAAACAAAGTCCACTGCCGACAGGCACAGTAATTCTAGGCCAGCTCAAAGACATGATGCAAGGGCCAAGTAACAAGGCCCGGCAGGCTGTACCGCGTGACTCCGCTACTCACGGGTCAAAAGCTGCAGAGCCGGTAGCCAACTTCAGAAATGGGAAGACCGCTTCATACTTAAAGGTCCCGTCAAAATCATCCCAAAAACACAGCCAGGTGGGGCCCAGGCCACTGAGAGCAGCTATAAATCGCTCCTACACCTTGCTATAATGGCTGTTTATGGCCTGGCACATGGCCTATGCCTTCATAAAATTACCACAGAGCCGCTTGGGGCTAATGCAGCACTGAGGGAGAGCTAGAGCAGCTTCCCAACTAAGGCATGCCCCAGTGGGTCTACACAGATGCCATCCCTACATGGGAGGACATCACTGGATGTATCCCCAAGCAAACGACTCAGACACTGATGCCTTACAGTCATTTTTGAGGGGAGCCCTCCCCACAAGACAAACCAACACTTTCGGCCTGCTACTAACAGCCCCCAAAATAAATCATGACTTGCAGGCACTCATCACCCTAAAATACAAGACAGCCATCCACTAGCTGTCAGTGGCAACAGCCTGCCCTTTTTTCTGCAAACAACTCAGATAAAAGTTTCACCCTGAACTCCATTCCCTGGAGAGCCCTAACTGAGCCACCCACAGAAGGATCAGGGCAACTTATATTGGCAGATGTGCCAAGGGGGGTTTCCTAATTGTCTCATTTCTGAGAAGCCTCCCAAGTTCATGAGACTCTCCTTGATGCTAACAGCCACCTACTAGGACAAACAAACTCCAGACCTCCAACAACGGTGGAGCCCTGTTTGCCTGAGGGGTACAATAGTCCTCCTCAGGCACCCCACAGACCACAATTCCCTATTTACCAAGCTCATGTTATTTGGGGTACCCCAAACCCCACAAAATTGGCCTTACTGGACTTCAGATTGCAGGTTACTCTAATCCCCACTTCAGCAGTGCAATGCTCAACCCCACAGAGCCAATTCATGAACTGAGGGTGGGGGAAGAGATTCTGAGACATTTACCACCATCTTCATGAAGGTAAGACCTAGCCTCCTTCCACAGCTGGATGTTACTGCTGCCCAATTCTCAGCTGCCATTTTCTATATTGGATGTGGACATTCTAACACTTCAGTCCTCCACCTAGACCAAGCACAAGTCCTGTGATATGACAATCATGGATGCCCTCTAATGGCCAATAAAGCACCAAAACCCTTCTGTGTGTTTAACATTACACTATACCATTTCTAACAGAGCACTGCAAAAATAAGCCCAGGGGAGCGGATATAGCTCAAGCTGTTGAGTGCCTGCTTACCATATGGGGGGTGGGGGTCCTGGGTTGGGTTCCCCATGCCTCCTAAAAACAAAAGAACAAACAAGCAAACGAAGAAACCATCTCAGGACAGCCATGTAATATATAATGGTACAGAGTAACAGAATTGATTCTTTTGCATCCAGAGTCAACAGGTTAAAAAAATCTGATGTGATAAAATCTGAATCCATAAATGTTTATGTTACTTGGATATGCTAAATTGCATAATTGAAAGATGTATAGAGAATAGAGTAGATTAGTGCCCTCAAGAAATCTTGAAACTTAAGCAGGTGTAGCTTTAAAATTATAAATCATGTTTTATTGTTAACAATGTAAATTGTTTGCTTGAATATTTTAGTAGCTGTATGTAAGAATTTTTGCTTATCACCTATTTCCAGGCAAAAGTTATTTTGCAAGTGTAAGCCATTGTTTTTGCTGAGTAATGTTATATAATATAAGCAAATACATTCACAGAGCTGCATATTTCACAGCTGCATTTAAAGAACTAGTCAAATTATTGCGAATAAAATTGCATTTAGGGAGAAATAGTTTAAATAATAAAATCAAGTTATTTCTTCATTAAATAAAAAGTTCAAATGTTTTCCAGGATTCAGGTCAAGCCTGACCAAGCATTTCAGATTTTCAGATGATATGACCAGTGCCTGGTTTCTCTCAGTCCTTTTCTTGGTCCTGCTACCTCAATGCTGGGTACAATCAAAATAGGTTTTCTCTATATGATCACAGGATGGGCACTGAGAGGTCGAACAGTTACCATCTACCCTTAGGCAAGGATGAACAAGTGAAAAACATCATAACCAGTGCCTCAGGTTTGGTGGGCTTGATTGCCAAAACCAGAAAGTACCACTTCACTTCCTAAGATCTAAGAAAAGCCTGTGTGATGGTCCTTCTAAGTCATTGGTTAACCATTGAAGTCAATCAGGCTCAACAAAAAATGAGAAGTCAGTAGGTGGGGACAAATTAGAAAAAGGAAAATTTCAGTTTAATAAAGAGGAATAATTGGACTCTGTGACAAAATACGCATGCTGAAAAGACAGATGAATTAATTCGAAGCAAATTAGATGGAACCAGTTCAGCACTGAGAGACAGAGAAATAGGACATGCAGAGAGAAGTTGGGAAGAAAAGATTCTAAGTGCTTAAAAAATTGATTGACTTAAGTTGTATCTATTTTTCTTTTCTTCCCTTTATTGCTCCAAAGTTTCCTTTTGAAATATCTAGCATGAAAAAGCTGCTGTATTGTGAAAAAATATATATTATTATAATTAAAGTGGGGTCCTGGACAAACTAAAAGGGTTAACAGTGTATTTTTGGTGTGCAAGAATAATGGTCATGGAATCAGAATCAAACAGAAGTAAATCCAAAGGATGTGAGAAAATTCAGAGGAACAAATAAAGACTATAGAGCTATCTCATCTCATCCACATATTTTCTCCAAAAAATATTTGTATGCATTATTTAAATAATTCTGCATAAAGTTAAAATGTCTATCAAATATTTAATGAAAGTAAACCTGAAAAGCTCACAAAATTATAGTATTCATCATCTCACAATTTTAAAATTAAAAGACTTTATTTATATATGAATATTTCTCCAGCTATGAAGACATTCACTAAAATTGAACTATACAGTGAATACACCCATTCACTTACCCTAATTTGTGGCACATTTGACCAAATAAACTATTTAACATCTTACCTACCTGTAATTGTTGGGCTAAGTTATTGAAACCTAAACACATAATGACTTAAACAATACTGAATGAAATATTCTGACAATATTTTGTTTAATTACCTAAGTGGATTTTACATTGATTTTTTGCATTATTCATTAAAACACACATATATGTTTCATCAACTTTTCAATATGTGTGTTAGATTAGATGGTAAGAAAATTAAATATTTTTATTATATGCCATATTATTATGAATTTTTCAAAAGTCAGAATAATCCGTGGTGTATTTGAAACAAAATTATGAATATTTTATTTTTTGCATATGTCCAAATGAAGTATCATCATAATTCTTAATGAAAATTTGTGCTTGATTCTAGAATATATTTTTCACACTTTCTGAATTAAACAGTAAGTGATCAAGAGTTCTTAATATCATAACCACATCATTTTAAAACTCACCAACAATAAGATATATTGAAAGCAAAAGTAATATAGCTCAAAATCATTTTAAAAATCATCCAAAAATTTAAACAATTGAGATCATATCTAAATAGTGTAATAGCTCTTTCCTTCCTTGACAAATTTAATGTTAAACCAATTTAGAAACAAATTTCACTTTTTAATTTCGAATATTTCAGAATAACCAAGGAACCATAAAATGCAGAAACTGTGTGCAGTATTAGAGCAGTTACACTGCAGTGAGCTTGGATGCCGCTGAAATGACACATCACCTGGAAAAGGTGAGATGTCCCTGATATGGGGAGACTGTGTCTGGGAGTCCTTGGAACAGGGACCATCAGGATCCCTGGTCTAGCTCACATCACTAAGACTGCACCACCTAAGGCTGCAAACTGTGCTTTCTGGGCCCCTCAGCAACCCCATGTGCCCTTGTCCACAGTGAGTGTTGCCCCCTCTGTGTGTGTCTCCTATAACTGGCATTGAGGTGGTAGACCAGCTGTTTGGTTTCACTGTTGAATTGAAGGCTGTGTGCTGTGCTGTCTCACTGCTCTTGTTTCCAAAGCATGGATTGCTCTGTGATACCAAACCAACTCCACTCTGAACCTCCCAGAAGACATTCTATGGGCTGAAAAAATACCAAAAGAATCAGATGAGAACTCCAACTCTACCTGGCTAAACCTGATTGGACCAGCACCATTCCATAAGCACCAATGTAATAGGTTGCTGAGATTTCTAACTTCAGGGTTTCCCTGAAAGTTAAAACTAGAGTTAATGCCCTTTTAATGTTAATGTTTAAGTTAATGTTATTTAATCTACTTGAAACAAAGTTATAATTAATGGAATTAAGTTTTAATGCAAAAAATATTTTATGTCCCCTTGATATATGTTAATATGGGGTTGAATGTAAAACAAAATGTTTGCAATTGAATTGTTTATGGAATAGCTATGATATAACAAGAGGATAAGAAAGTTGTGTAGTACAATATTCATGTCTTTCTGGAATTCATCAATTTACAGATCCAAAACTTCCAAACATTCAATAGTTAAAATAAGCTTATATATTCTAAATTATTTTACATCTAATTTTCTTTTATATTAGCTTCAAAAAAGAAACTTTGAATTTGAACAATTTTAATTATATATATTAAAAATATGACTTTAATTAAAAAATAAAGTGATTAGATATGCTAGGTCAATACAAGAATATATGTTCAAGCTGTAAAATGTAAATAATTCAGGCTGTCTACTGACTCTATACCAGCAGGGTGTGCTCCTGAATATTATACAGGACTCAGACCTTTCTACTAAGTCTGCAATTCACATGATATTTTCAGTTAAGTACCAAGAATTTAGAGAAATTAATGATATATGACTTATTTATGTCTTTACTAAAATGTGATATTTAAAAATATGCACTTCAAAGCAAAATTCAAACCAAATAGTTTTAAGCTATTTAACCAGATAATCCAATGGGTAGAGCCAAAAGAAGGATAGAAGTAGAAACCATGTGTTCCAGTTCTATGTGAGGAATAGTTTTTAAAAACAATTATGGTGGTGAGATAAATATAATACATGTAAATATCTGATGATATCTGGTCTCATAATAATAATTGCGATTTGATTTAAGTAGTGTCCTTAACTGGCATTATTATGCCTAAGGCTATTTTCATATACCAATATCATCAAATTTTTCAGAACTCATGCTACGTCTCATAAATATAGGAATTAAAGACATACTCAACTAGGTCCCTTGACACATATATCATTTATATATATATATTATATATATATATATATATATATATATATATATATTTCCATAATCTCATTGAAAGCAGTAGTGGACAATTTATTTTCTAAGTATCACACACAAAAAAGAGAGTTTGTGTGAGCCGTACTTTCCACTGTTTTTATTTATTATGAATAATTAATCTTTAGTTTCAACAAAATATAAAATAATAGCATAATCTCTAATAGGCTTTTTTAAAGTGTTCATACTATTATGAAAATTGTGATATGCCACACTAGGGAGGTTTGTCCCCAAATTCCTCAGTCTCATCACAAGAAGTGATCAGTAATATAAAAAAGACTGTGATTAAGTCATTTTTGTTATTCCTTTTTTATTTGTAAAGTAATTTTATTGAGATATATTCGTATACCATTGACTCTATCCCAAGTGTACAATCAATGGCTTTCAATATAATCACACAGTTGTGCTTTCATCATCATAACCAATTTTAGCTCATTTTTCTCACTCCAAAAAAAAAAAAAACTCTATTCCTCAGTAGTCACCCTTCAATCCTTCTATCCTTCACCTGCCATATATAACCTCTAATCTAATTCCAGCTCTGTAAATATATTTATATTTACATTTTATATAAATGGAGTCAAACAACATGAAGTAGTTATTGTCTGGTTTTTTTCACTTAGTATGTTTTTTGTTTGATTTTTGTTTTACAATTGATGGAAGAGATTAATATATAACTATTCACTATAGTCCATATTTCACTTTAGGTGTATTTTCACCCATATGTCACCCTAATATTAACATCTTGTAATAGTAATACACGATTGTCCTAATTCATGGAAAAACATTCTGATGTATGTACTATTGAGCACACTCATCATCCACACCAGCGTTCACTATGTTATGCAGTCCTATGTTCTTTGCCTACCTTTCCTTCTAGTGTTATACACAGCCCTAAACTTTCTCTTTCAAGCACAATCACATTCTCATATCAAAACTTAATTACACTCACTATAATGCACTACCCTCTCCTCTAACCATTTCCAAACGTTAAATCATTTTTTTGTAGCTGATCTTGCTTGACCCCACCCCCCTGCCCCATGAAAAAAGCTTCCCCATGGTATGTGCATATTTGGATTTTGACACAAACCCATGTCAATCACCTGCTACAATCATTTTGGCTTAGGGCATCTTTCCTAAGATTACCCCCACATTCAGGTTTATTCTGAAACAAATCCATAGAATTTCTGTGTTTTCTTCCATGGGCTCCTTTTCTTTCCTTCCATTCCTTCAAAGGATGCTGCAACATTAGCTGTGGGACATTGATATAGTCATATATCCATTTCCTCATCTAAAGACCAGTATAAGGAAAATTATCTTTCAGTAACATTTGTAAAGAATATGGCACACTTTATGGACCTAAATTAAACTTTTCTCCAGGAAACAAGAAGGAAATGTCAACTTTATCATTTGAAAGAATAAAGCCCAATAGAATGAGTTTATTGTCATAATATATGCATTTGTTATTTGAAGGAGTAAACAGACATTTTGCCTTTGCAAAGGGGAACCCTTGTTGCACAGCAAAGAATATCAACATTGCATATAGCACTCTATTCTGCAGCCAAGAATATCATTGTATTATATTTCACCACAATACTTATGAATTCAAGAATATTTGTGTGGACCAAGGAAAATATTGTGCATAAAATAACACCTGCTTCACAGATACATGGAGCAGTTGATGAAAATTCCAATTCTATTTAAGACAATGCATCAGTAGAACAATGCAATAAAATACAGGAATTCACAAGAACAACCTAAACCTTCATCATTATTGGGATTTTAGGAAGGTAGGAAGAGAGGTTATTGTCACTTTGTCACTTTTCTTCACATTCTGGAAAATAAAGGAAAGAATGCTGGTCCAACAAAGAACTCAGATCCATTACAGATGTGAAGCTGACAATCAAGAAAAAGAAACATTACAAAAGATTGCTCAGATATTCCAGAAATCATTTCCTGTTGTACCATGTCCACAATTTTTGTCTACTCCTTCTGTGTTTTAATGACATTATATGTACTACAACACTTGAAAGAAGAAAAAGTCCTGAGTAACTGTTTCAGATAAAGCAAGGAAGAGAGAAACAGGTTGGAAAGCACACCACTCGGCAGGTCATCTGGATGGGAAGGACACACATATTTTTTAAAAATGGAACTTAGCATTATGTTTAGACAGGAGGGAAAATCAGAGCAGGTATCTTTACACAAGTAATAAAAATCAGGTTGGGACCACCCTGGGATTGAGGATGACTTTGAAATTCATTAAAGGGCCTGCATGGTTACAATGAAAGGTGAGGAAAGACATCAGTGTAAAATTTCTTCCCAAAGGACTTCAGAAAAAAGATAAAGAGATGCAAATGAAGAAGAAGAAGATGAGGAGGAGCAGAAGGAAGAACAAGACTGCAGCACCTTTGGCTGTACACTGTGCTCTTTGGGCACCTCAGCAGCCCCGTGGACACTTGTCCATAATGGGTGCTGTGCCCCTCTGCTTGTACTTCCCATAACTCTCCTTCAGGTGGTAGAACAGCTCTTTGGTTTTTCTGTTGAATGAAGGGATGAGTACCCTCTTATTTCATTGTCCTTGCTTCCAAAGCATGGGGTGTGCTGTGATACCAGACCACCTACACTCAATTTCCAGAAGACTTTTTTTTCTGGGCTAAAAAATGCCAGAGGAATAAGAATAGAACTCCTACTCTACCGGCCTAAACATGATTGACCAGGCACCATTTCTAACTTCATGTTTTCACTGAAAGTTAAATCTAGAGATAATGCCCTGTTAAGTTAATGTAATTTAATCTACATGAAGCAAAATTATAATGAATGGAATTAAGCTTTAATATAAAATATTTTATTTTCCCTTGACGTAGGTTAATATGGGGTTGAAGCAAAATTTTTCCAAGTGAATTGTTTATGGAGTAGCAATTATATAACAAGAGAATAAGAAAAACGTACATTACAATATTCATGTCTTTAGGAATGTATCAATTTACAGACCTAAAACTTCCAAGCATTCAATAGGTATAAAAAAGCTTATATATTCCAAATTATTTTATGTCTAATTTTCTTTTATATGAACTTCAGGAAAAAAGTGTTGAATTTGAGCAATTTTAGTTATAAATATTTTAAAATATGACTTTAATTTTAAAAATGAAGTGAATAAATTTCCTAGGTCAATACAAGCTTTTTTAGTTCAAAGCTGTAAAATAAAACTGCTTACTTTACAGAATTGAGCCAGGCTCTTTGTTGACTAATACACAACCAGGTTATGCTACTGGATATTATATAGGACTCAGATCACAAGATGTGTCCTAGTTCTGCCATTCACGTGGGATTTTGAACATAGGTGCCATATGTATGCCTTATTTTATGCCTTCATTAAAAAGTGAAAATATAAAATATACACTTTAGAGCAACATTCAAACTAAACAAGTTTTAGCTAAATCCATCTTTGTGGCAATACCATGCTGTTTTGACTACTATGGCTTTGTAATATGTTTTAAAGCCCAGAAATATTAGTCTTCCAACTTCTTTTTCAAGATGTTTTTGGCTATCTGGGATCCCTTATCCTTCCAAATAAATGTGATAATTGGCTTTTTCATTTCTGTAAATTAAGCTGTTTTGGAGTTTTGATTGGGATTGTTGGCATTCTCAGCTAAATAGCTTTCAGTTTTTCAACATTGACTACAATATCATCATTAGAGATAGCCCATGAATGAATATACAAATGCACCTCTTACCATTTCTCCTTCCCAGCAAAGGGAATAACCAGGTGCACTGCTCAAATATCTCCCTACTTGAAGAATTTCCCCTCACCACTGTCCTTCAGGGACATCCCAGAAAAGGGCTGCAGTGCTGCTGCCGTCCACTTTTGGGTGGTAACTATGTATCGTGTAGAGTTATCTGTAAACCAGGCCCAAGTTTAATCTTCCTCAGTCAATTGATTGTAAATAACTTCCCTAGAAACCATAGCTGTGGGCTGGGAATGAGAGAGTAATGTGGCAGTAGTGTTGGCCATCAGCATTTGGGACAATTCCCCACATAATTTGCTTGTTTTCAGAAACTGCTTGAGCCCTATCTTCCATTTTATGATGGAGTGCTGCTCTGCATGATCAACTTTATGGTTTTGTGAGTCAGACAACATCCCACTAATGATAGGCAATTCAGATCTCATGGTAATTTGGTGGCCCATGACTAACATTTGGTCCCTACTAAGGTCCAGTAGGTCAAGAAACACCAATAACTGTTTCTTGAAAGGAGAATTGTTATCTTCAGAGAATGGCAGGGCTTTGCTCCAAAATCATAAAGGTCTGAATTTCAATTCTCCTATTCAGGCCTGCCAAAGGATCCAGAAGACATCTCCACTTGGCACTGATACTTCCAACACCATTGGATTTGCTAGATCATATGACCCAAGTAGCAGTGTACCTTATAAAGGACCTGGACCTGTGTCAGACCTTCCTCTTTTTCTGGTCTCCACTCAAAACAAATACTTTGTCTGGTCACTCAGTAAATGGGCTGGAGTAGCACACCCAAATTATGAATATGTTGTCTCCAAAATCCAAAGAGGCCAACAAAGACTTGGGCCTCTTTTTTGCTCAATTTAAAAGGCCTGATGCAACAGCCCCACACAACTAGACACCTAAAAATTTCCTTGAGATGGAAAGTCTCTAGATATTTTTTGGATTTATCTCCCATACTCTGACATGCAAATGCCTCACCAGTAAGTCTAGAGTAGTTACTAATTCTTGCTCACTAGGTCCAACCAACATGATATCACCAATATTATGGACTAGTGTGATGTCTGTTGGGAGGGAGAGATGACCAAGTTCTCTGTGGACAATATTATCACTTAGAGCTACATAGTTGATATATCCCTGAAGTAAGTCTTGCCAGCTGAAAGCAAACTGTTTCTGGTGCTCCTTACAAATAGCAATTGAGAAAAAATAATTTTCCAGGTCAATAGCTGCAAACCAGGCACCAGAGGATGTGTTGATTTTCTTAAGCAAGATACCACATTTGGAACAGCAGCTCCATTGCTGTCACCCCTGGTTAAGTTTATGATAATCCACAGTCATCTTACAAGATCCATCTGTTTTCAGCACAGGCCAAATAGGAGAGTTGAATGGGGATGTGGTGGGAATCACCACCCCTGCATCCTTCAAGTCCTTGATGGATGCACAGATCTCTGCAATCCTTCCAGGAATCTGACATTGCTTTTGATTTACTATTTTGCTAGGTAGGGGCAGTTCTAGTGGCTTCCACTTGGCCTTTCCTACCATAATAGCTCTCATTCCACAAGTCAGAGAACCAATGTGGGGATTCTGCCAGTTGCTGAATATGTCTAATCCAGTTGTATATTCTAGAACTGGGGAAGTAAGCACAGAATGGGTCCAGTGATCCACTGTGAGATGGACCCAAGCTAAAGCTCCGTTGATCACCTGACCTCCATAAGCCCCTACTCTGACTGGTGGACCACAGTGACATTTTGGGTCTCCTGGAATTAATGTCATTCCTGAACCAATGTCTAATTGGTTCCTGAACCAATGTTTGATCATTTCCTTTCCCTCAATGCACAGTTACCAAGGTAAAAGGCCATAGGTCTTTTTGGGGAAGGCTATGAGGAAGATTAATAGTATAAATTTTTGGCAACATAACAGGGTCCTTCCCCAAGGGAGCCCATCCTTTCCCTCATTCAAGGGACTATTGGTCCATAAACTGTCTCAAGTCTGGGAATTGATTTAAGGCCCTTGACTCTCCGATTCTGTAATTCATGTTAGAGTTTTGCTCACGTGACCTAGAACTATTCTGATTATAGAGATCAAGTGAGAATTTAGTAGACTACCCAAATATTTTACTTCTATGTACTCCATTATCTATTGGCCAATGCCATAGTTCTCTGTGCCTCAGACAATTTGATTGCTGCTTTGAGTCTGCTGTTCATTGTGATAGCCACCCCACCTTGTTTTTGGGGATTAAGTGCTGCCATTTGGCTTCTGCCAACCTGGAACCCAATCATCCCCATAGTGTTTAAGGATTCTAATTCTGTGACAGCAGTTCCCAAAGTAATATCTCACCTACAAAGAATAGCAACCATGGAACTCTTCAGGGTAGATGGAGCTAGTCTCATAAATTTATTCCTTACAGCCCTGGTGAAAGGCATGTCCTCTGGTCATTCCTGGGGTGGGTGAGGAGGTCTTACACAATAAATATATTCTAACATTCCAATCACTCTAAGTCTTTGTAAACCTCATCTACAGTATACCAGGACAGATCTGGAATTTTGATATCAGGTAATGTCAGCCGTCTTTTTTTTTTTTTTTTTTTTAAGATTTATTTATTTATTTATTCATTTATCCCCCCCTTGCTGCTTGTGCTCGCTGGGTCAGCTAACCACGTCGTGCGGGCGGGCTTGCCTTCACCAGGAGGCCTCGGGAACCAAACCCGGGGCCTCCCATATGGTAAACGGGAGCCCCACTGATTGAGCCACAGCCGCTTCCATGAGCCGTCTTTTGATTCATGTTTCAGCCAACCACCTGAACATACCTTCCTAACTCTTCAAGCTCTAACATCGAAACCAGAATCTCTGCTTTGTGGGCCCATATCAATAAATTAAGCCTGATCCAACTTTATATTCCTTCTTCCATTATCCCACACCCTTATTATCCATTCTCATACAAATTTCCCTGATTTCTGTATATAAATTGGAAAACACATGTAGTCATTTTGGAGTATATCATACTTCCTCATGGTTCACACATTGTACCTTACCTTTCAGGCCTTGTTGGGGCTTTAGACTAGTTACAGGTCTGGGAAAAAGAAAAGAGGGATGGTGAATGATTAGAAGTGTCTTGTAGGGAGGCGGTTGTGGCTCAATCAGTGGGGCTCCCGTTTGCCATGTGGGAGGCCCCGGGTTTGGTTCCCGGGGCCTCCTGGTGGGGGCGGGCCCCCCGGGTGGGCCCGCCCGCACGGCATGGTTGGCTGACCCGGCGAGCGCAAGCAGCAGGGGGGGGATAAATGAATAAATAAATAAAATCTTAAAAAAAAAAAAAAGAAGTGTCTTGTAAGTCAATTACCTCAGGGTATTTGGTTGCAGTTTCATCTGGTGAAACAGAATCTCTTCAGGTGGAGGTTGGATGGAATATTCCTTAGGTAGTCTGGAGTTTGGGAGGCTGTTTCCTCAGGGCAGACAAGAGGTCAAGAAGGTGTTTCCTCAGGGAAGACCATTACAGATATATCTGGCAAAAACTCAGCAGAATTGAGGGTTTCAATGTCCCCACTTCATCATTATTAATCCATATGTCTCCATCCCAATTTTCAGGATTTCAATCCTTTCCAATCAATACCTTCACTTTAACAGCAGACACCATGTAAGGTTGAGATTTTGGTTTTCATTGTAACTCTGTTACTCACACAATGAGGCTCTGTCTCTGGTTTTCAGAGACCTCAAATCTGTGGCTGCATGAAACAAGATTTCTTTCAGAGCACACGTGCAAACTTTCACATCATTTTTGCATTGTTTAAGTTGCAGAATGTAAGCCTTCAGCTCATCCCTTTCTTTTATAACTGTATCCAGCATATTTAGGAACAAACTACCAACATCATTGTAGTTTTTAACTCCACAAACTCTGTTAAGGTGTCAAAAACACTCTCAGCTGGAGCCTTGCCTCATGTAAGCAAGGACATTGTCTTATCTAATGTTGAATTTTGCATATCTCTGTAGCCAATTCATTCCATAGACTACCAGTGGCCTCTTGATTATTGGAAACAGAGTCATTAGTGACTTTGAATTTGATCAGAGTTGAGAGCCAATTGCCAAAGCCCCAGAATCAATTCAGAAATCCCATTTTTAAGATTTTTAAATCAAGAACCACCCCTGGTACCGAGCTATAATAGTCAGGGTTCTCTAGGGAAACAGAACTGACAGGAGATATCTGTAAACATGATGAGATTTTATAAAATTGTCTCATGTGAACTTGGGGATGCATGAGTCCAAATTCCACAGGGCAGGCTGCAAGCCAGGAAGTCTGATGAAGGTCCTCAGTGAGTTTTCCAGGAGAAGCTGGCTGTCTGAAGAAGAGATGGGAGTTCTCTCTTCAGATGCTGAAATCACTTCTCTTTTAAGGCCTTCATTTGGCTGGATTTGATGACCCTAATTACTGCAGGCAATCTCCTCAGTTGATTGTGGATATATTCAGTCATTGATGCAATCAACTCTCTGAAGATTTAAGTCCAGGAAATATCCTCATAATACAATTTGGCCTGTGCTTGCTTGATCAAACAACTGGGCACCATTAGCTGGCCAACTTGACTCATAAACCTAACCACCACATAGAGCTTATATTATATTTTGAG
This sequence comes from Tolypeutes matacus, assembly GCA_026826555.1. Taxonomy (NCBI): domain Eukaryota; kingdom Metazoa; phylum Chordata; class Mammalia; order Cingulata; family Chlamyphoridae; genus Tolypeutes; species Tolypeutes matacus. The sequence goes on along the minus strand of JAKSZT010053851.1, from coordinate 403,081 downwards.
TATATCTCAATCATGGGAAAGATAGCAAAGAGGACATTTCTAAATTTTACCTAAAATTAAAATTTCAGAATGCTTACTTTGCTCTTATATATCATAAATTCAGTGCCCAAATGATGTCTTCCATTTATTTCTGTTTGGGGTTGCCACTCCTCCCAGCTCCCCCCCCAAAAAAAAGTCACCATAATTATGGTAACATAAGTCAAGGGGTCATATTTGGAGATATTCCTTATTTTGAACATTTTAATGATTATGATAATCTGATGCCTTCTTACTAACAAGGAAACCCTCTGTAAATAAGTACAGCTTCATGTCCCCTCCACACTATATATTAGTGGGTACTTAAATATATACATGCATATTTGTGTATTTATTTTAAACATACATATGAATATATATTAATTTGACTACTTGATTATCCTGAGACAGGTTAGTTGATTTGAAGCATAAAAGAGCAAATTTATTTTATAGAAAATATATATATTATATTGTCTAAAGTGAGTAAACACTATTTTCTATACAAACACATTTTGCCTCCCACAGCTTGCTTATGTCAGAAACCTCTTTCCAGGATCAAGCCTAAATGTGGATATACTAATTATGCAAGTTTTCCTTGCATCTAATGATTGGCCCTGATATAATTCTGACTGAAGAAAGATAAATGGAAATAATGTATTGTTTTCTGGAGAAAATTCACTTCATCATGTACAGGAAAAGACCTGTGAGGGTAATTCTTTTTTTTTTTTTTTTTTTTTTTTTTTTTACTGTCTTGCTTTCTTCTTCAGACATAGTTGTGTGAAGATGTGATTTATGGGGCTATGGGAATCATTTGGTGACCAGGAGGTGACACACCCAAGGACTTAGGCTAAGAGATTGAAGACAGTGGATTATAAGAGCCTGGTACTTTGGTGAGAAGGTTTAATTATTGATACAACCCTATGACTCTCCACCTCCAGGTTTACAGTTAGGTGAGAAAAATAAGCTCCTATGTTAATTAGGATCTTAATTTAGCATTCTGTAAATTGAAGCTAGAAACTTTCTGTATCATAATGTGGGTAAAGGATACTTTGCAGAGACACTAAATAAAAAATACCTTAATTTAACCCATCAAATGTTTTTGGAGAAATTCTTGCTCTATTTTGATAAACATTGTTGAGAAAAATTGCACTTTACTATTGAGAAGGATGGTTTGTACAGATTGAAACTTAAATTATAAATATAATCTGTTTCTCCTGACTAATGTTCACTGTTCATTATATATATGCTTCTCTGTAAAGTAACCATTCTCCAACATACTCTTTATATTTTTCCTGAGGAAGTTCAGATTTTGCACAATACTTATATGCTCAAAATAATTAAATCATTCAGAATATTTGTTTCATGGCTTCTCATCAAAATGAACTTCCTCTAAGGTCCTTCTTTATGTTTCATAAGGTTGGAATCATAGATTTGGGGGCTTATACTTTTATTACAAGTTCTAATATCCAGTGGGCAAGGAAACACTGAAAAGTCTTGAGCATTGGAGAGACAGAACTGTGTTTTCAGAGATTATTCTAGCAGCAGTAGGGATGCCTAAATTAGAGTATGTTCCTTCATAGACCTCTTTTAGTCTTGTTTTGACACCCAAAATGCTGGTCAACTACTTATTACAGAAAAATATTATCTTCTACCAGGGTTGCATGACTCAGCTCTACTACTTCTGATTTTTTTTGTCATCTCCGAGTGCTTTGTGCTGAGTTTAATGGCTTATGATCATTATGTGGCCATCTCTAATCCATTCTTTTATAACATTGCCATGTCCCATCAAGTGTGCTGCAACCTTAATTTTTAAAATAGTAAATTTTTAAAAAATTTTTAAATCAATTATATTGATACATATTAATAAAGCATAAAATTCATCCAAAGTGTACAATCAATGATATTTGGTATAATCACATAGTTGTGCATTCATCACTTCAATCATTGTTAGATCATTTTCATTATTCCAATAATAATAATAATAATAAATAAAAAGACAAACAAAAAAAAAAGCTCTACTCCTTAATCACCACTAATCTCACTATACTTCCTCTCTTCCTCTGTTGTACATAGGTGTTATTCTGTTTCCATCTTTCTAATATATTTGTATTTATATTTTGTATAGATGGAGTTAGACCATATGTAGTACCTTTTGTCTAGTTTCTTTCACTCAGCATATTTCCCTTTTTACCCTTAATTGTAGATTATTAATGTATTAGTATACACTACTGTCCATAGTTTGCTCATGAAGGATGTTGCTAATGTGGGAAAATGTGGGAAGGGGAAGGGGTGAGGCATATGGGAATCCCCTATGTTTTTTATGTAACATTTATGTAATCTAAAGCTTCTTTAAAAATAAAAATTAAAAAATATATATCAGGCACAGCCTTATTTTTGTTTCATACTCAATGGCATTTTTCTACAACCCACACGAGATGCCTGCTGAGACTGACATTCTGTGATGCCAACACCATCAACCAGTGTTTCTGCAACATCTCCCTGTGTTCCAGATCTCCTGCATGGGCACCTATGTTTATTGTGGTGGCATCAACATCATTGTGACCAGTGTCACTATCTTTATGTCCTGTGGTTTCATTCTCTGCAGCATCCTCCATGTGAATTCCACTGAGGGAAAGTCCAAAGCCTTCAGTACCTGCAGTTCCCACATAATGGCTGTTTCTCTTTTCTTTGGATAACTTCATTTCTATATTTCCAACCATCTTCCACTGGGCCTATGAATGAGAGAAAATCTTTTCAGTCTTTTAAACCAATGTGTTTCCCTTGATGAACCCCTTATTCTATAGCTTGAGGAACAAAATTGTTAAACTTGCCTTGAGAAAAACCTTGAGTAGGAAAATGTTTTATTTAGTAATGGGAACTCCTGTGTATGTTGTTTTAGGACAAGGAGGTTCAGTGTGTTTATTTACAGTATATTTTTGGCTGCCTTCTTCCCTCCCTCTTTCTTATCATGCTGAAAGATATTTGAGTTTTTGTTTAAAAATTTGTTTCCACTTTTGTTAGAGTAGGTTTTCTCATTTTCCTTTCTACTTGTACAATTTTTCTTCCTTCTCAATGTTTTCCTAGCTGAGAATTACATTAAGGAAGGATTTCATTATATCCTTCTTTTTCCGTTGTATATTTGAACTTTCTTGTTTTTTCACCTGGAAGAAGTGAATGTTTTGCAAAGTTTGAATAAAATAACAATAGGACATTTTCTCATTGGAGGGCTCTAACCTTGTTTGCCAGTTGTTATGTGCAACTGGAAGCATGAATCAAATGATATGTCTCCACTCCTGTCTTTCCATCCTCCACTAAGCAGGAGTGTCTCCTTAAAATGCCAGTGTCTCAAAGAGTGTGACGTTTCCATAAAGACTATTAAGAATAATCCCCATTGCAGTTGCCAACATTATGTGCTAGGCTTCTTTTACAAAGCATTTTTATTTTATTGACATCCAAAAAATCTGTAATTTATGGTGAATATATTTTGATTTCTGGATAGAAAAGTGAAACCAAGAGTCATTAATAATTAATGTATGGTCACCCAACTTCACAAAGAAAAAGCCTAAAGTTTAGGGTCCTGAAGACAAGTCCATATTTCTGTGTGATATACATTGCTGCTATTTTATTTTATTCTTTTCTTCCAATAGACATGAAATATAAGAAAATATTTCTATTTTGACATTTGTCTAAACTTTCTACCAGGAGACTATATGAATTTCTTTCAGAGGTTTTGCTATTTTGGTGTATGAAAAAAATTTGATGGTTCCTTTGTGGGAAAATGTACTTTGTAGGGTTAATATAGTTTAAAGATGATTAGCTCAAAAAGAAAACCAATTTTTTTGCATAATTAATAAACTGAATTTGAAATGTTTGCTGTTGCTGGTCTTTCAGACAATGTGAGCCATGGAAAGAAAGGAGATCAGTAATATGTCATTAGGCCAGGACCCAAAGAAACATACAGTCAATAATGAGGTCCCTGGGTGGGAATGGTCAATGAGGATTTAGAAACTGCATTTCAACTTGAATTTGCATCCTGTGCCATACCTTGTTTTCATTATCCTCCAATATCCATAAAGCTTTGATAAAACTTAGAGTTTACAATGACTATATGTTAGTAGTCTTTTGGGGAATGAAGTAGGAAAAGCCTGGGTCACATTTTTGGGGAATCAGGTATAAAAGGTTAACAACATCAAGAGATAAAATAGTGAGTGGTCAACAACACTAGAGTTAGAATTTAGAATATAAAGTGATGGGATAATGAAACCTCTAACCTACTCTTGCCGTCTCACTAATGGGATCCCGTAGAATATTTATGTACATCAAGGGATTTTGCTAGGTAGGATGATGATTTTGGTTATTTGTTCTTAAAGGAAGTTTAAAATCATAGGGATGGAGGAACCAGCCACAAGTAAATCATACCTGTTCTTGTTGGCTTTCATATGTTATCCCATATGGATTTTAAGGTATAAAATCTCAGAGGCAAATGGGAGAGCAATTATAATTTGAAAGAAACAATTTTGAGTAAAATTGTGGCAAGTCTTTTCTAGAAAAGGATGTTGGATTATTTTCCTTCTGAAACTATAGACAAAAGTTGCCTGGTGTAAATATCCTTACTCTGGTCTTTTGGTATTGAATCTTTCCCCCTTACAGAGATATTCAAGTCTTAATCCATGTTCCTGTAGGTGTGAACCCATTTGTAAATAGAGCCTTTGAAGATGCAATAATTAAAGTATGAAATCCTTTGAGTGTAGGATGTTCAAAGATAATATTTAGATGACACCATATTGAATCAAGGTGGGCCTCAATCCACATGGCTGGTGTCCTCAGAAGCAGAGAAAGCAGGATGCAGTCAGTAAAAGTAGCCAGAAGTCAGTATAAGACAGGAAGCAGAAGAAGCCAGGAAATAAGGGTACATGAGAGAGAGTCAGAGATACAATTTAAGAAATCCTAATCTCATGAGCAAAATAAAAGCAGAATGCTATGGACTCCAGGAGAAGACATGGCCTTCGACATCTTGATTTTGGACTTGTGGCATCCAAAACCATGAGGCAATAAATTATTGTTTGATAAAGCAATCCATTGCTTAGTTTTTGCCACAGTAACCCTGGCAGACCAAGATATGGGCTAGCAAGTGACAATTTAAACATTTTCTAAGGAAACTTTAGTAATGACTATTTTATTGTCTTTTTTTTTTTTTAATATCCCCTAAATATTTAGACATGGTGGATTTAATCCTTCTTGGCTTCCTTGTTTTCTAGATGATTAGCATTGCTACTACTGCCTTTTTGGATTTAAATGACCACTCATACACCATTCCCTGACCCCAAAATCCATCTGCTTGATTAAGTTCTATTTATAGAAAACAGTTCTAGGTTGGAAGTTTCTTTTTGTTATTTTTTTTTCTTTTATTTGCTGTCCCTTTTGAAAAAAAATGTTTACCTATTGAATAAAGAGTGTTTCTAAATAATTAAATATATACCTCAGCTATCTGATCTCCACTGTAGTTATTGCAGAGGCACCATGTTCCATTCTAAGTCTGGACAGATATGGTGAGTTCCCTATCCTTTGAAAGTTAACACGACAGCTTGCTCACCTTAACTCTTGAGTACAATATCGTATGGAAACAGTCTCATTCTTATCAATATCATTCCTGGTATTGACATCAGGATCCAATGAGATGCTTTCATTACAAACTAAGCTTGCAGCTTGATATAGAACCAAATCTGTGATCTTATCCTTTTGTTATATTTTTCTTACACCATTCCTTTTGTTATTCTGACTTTCCTGTTCCTGTTTGAGGATGGTTAAAGTGTAACTTATGACACTTTCCTTTGAGAGGGTTCTAACATACAAGTGCATTCAATATTGAAGAGTTTACTTGCTATTCAACCTTTTATTGAACACACTGCATTAACAGAGGATGAGTAGAAGAGTAAAAACATGTCTCTCAGGAAAACTAACACATATCTCAGGTTATAAGAAGTCCAGAGTATGATTGACATAAAAATTGCATTCATTATTACCTAAAATAACATCAAATATTTTTCAAAAGAGCGTATATTTCTTACTGTGAATTTTATCATTTGACACATAAGAAAAAATACTGCCCATTGTTACTTGGAATCTTTTAACCATTGCTTTATTTATCAATGAGGTTTATCATGAAAAAATAGCTGTATATTAATGATAATAAAGTATGTTTCTAGAAATGATACCAAGCAAAAGCAGGTTCTTTCTTCCTGATGCGAGGTACGGAAATAAAGACGAGTCACCTGCTGGGACCTGGCAGAACATGGCTGGCAGAGAACATGACTGTAAGACCCCACCCAGAACCCCCCTTCTACAAAGAATAAAGCTAGAAATACCCCACCTAGACCCTGGACATGAGGTCCCATTTGGAACTCCTACCATGATCAAGGGGAACCCCTGGATACCTCATCCTTTAGCACACCTGCAATCCATATCTTGGGTTGAGTATTTATCTCATTTCTAGTTTTCTTGTTTCTTAGTAAACTCTTTACTTCCTTGCCTGCCTTATGGAGTGTCCTCAAATTCTTTTATGCAACACAGCCAAGAGCCTATAAGCCCAGAACCCAGAGCATTCCCCTAATGTATTTGGCAAGCCAAGCCATGAGACAAAGACACAAGTAACACTCCCCAACCCCTGCCAAAGATTGGTGAGTTTTTAACTAAAGCCTGTCTGCACCCTCTTTTGTTTAATTATCAAGGCCCCTGAGACTCTCACCCTGGGCTGTGCCTGGAGGTTTGTTCCCTTACTCAGTTACCTCTGGGGTCCCCAAGGCTGTTTTCCTGTAAGCCTCAGGTCAGTCTCTATTCTTAATGTGCCTCTTAATGTCCAGTTTAACTGCAAACTTGGTCCTTGGCAGTGGCCATAAAGTGAGCTCTCTCTCATGGCCACTTTCTAAGGCCTCTGCAAAAGTAGGCCAAAAGAAAGGTCTCTAACTAGTCCCATTTCTGGGGAAAAAATTCAACTTGACAGCTTTGATCCAGAACCAAGTTTTGGACATTTTCCAAGTTCTAGGTTGTCCCAGGGACAATTGACATCATGGTATCTGTGATTTCTGGGATGCTGACAACCAAAGCAGCAACTCCAAACATCACCCCAGACTTCGTTGTGGGCATGCTACAGGAAGGGACCAGAAACCATACATGAACCATCAATCAGGAGGCCTTGGGTGACCCTTGACATGAGAGAAAGATTGTTAATTTTTTTAATTAACATGGGAGCCAATTATTTGGTCCTAGCCTGCATGCTTGACCTCTCCAGCCTTGGTTGTGTCTAATAAGGTGAGTGAATGGGGAGTCAAGACATAAGTCATTTACTAAACCTCTCCCCTGTAGAATAAGGAACATTCTTGTGTGCTATGAATTAAGATTAAAAAGTTCCTGGGGAATAGCTTCCATCAGATCTTTGCCTATGTTAAGTGTATACAATTCTCTCTTCTGTTCTAATATGTGCTTACCTTAACTTTGTCAGTCTGCTTGTGCCTAGGAACTCGTAAATCAGATTTGGGGTTCACCTGTTAGAAATTGGATAACAGTGAAAGGTAACCTAGAAATGAGTCTTTAAATGTCATACTATCTTGCAATTGGATTTAATGTGTACAAAAACACATGGAATTAGTTCAACTGCTGGAAAATTAGGAAACTTAGCAATGTTGTTACTAATAAAATTGCTTTAGTTGCTTAATTAATTAAAAAATGTCCAATTTGTTTTGAAGTAAAAACTTACTAGAAACTAAGAATTAAGATCATTATATGGTTGCCTTTATATTGCTATAACTGAAATTGCTATAACTAGGTGGATTTAGCCTAGACCTACTATTGTGATGGTGATCTTAGACTAACTTTCCTTTGTTTATGGTTCCTTCAGGTCTAGCCTCACCCTGGCCTGTGCTTGCTATAGCAATGGTAATTATAAACTAAACTTACCTTTGATTTTGTTATTTTAAGACTAGATTCTCCCCTAGACCTACTATTGTGATAGTAATTCTAAACTGAGTTTAAATGCTTATGGTCATTTCACCCTTGGATATACTTGCTCACCTTTGTAATGGTAACCACTCTATTCTCCCCTGCTTGAATCCATGGGAGCTTCTGCTCCCATGGATTGAGGAAAGGCAAATTTGAGACAACCCTGCCTCCTGTCCTTCCACTGGTGTTAATGGCCCTGTTTTCTCTTATGATTACCTAAGTGTGGACTCCAATTTACCTTCTCTGGGCAAGATCCCAGAGGGACCCCACAACCCTTGAGGCTGCATGGTGGGAATCCTTGGACCTCAGGGTTGGACATCCACTTTTCCAGTTTAGCAGATGCCAAAATCCTGATATCTCCAAGGACTGGGGACTGAGGGACCTCCTACCTTGAACATCAAGAATTCTGAAAGCAGCAGGTCATGAGAAAAACAACAACAACAACAGTTTTCCTTGAGACTTCAATGACTTCATTGAATATAAACTGGAATTAGCATTTCTCATTCAAGGTCTGTCAAAGTAAAAATGGGAAATAAGCAGAGCTCTAAACTAAAGGAAAATGTAGATTGTATTTTAAAGCATTGGGAACAATGTCATTATAAGCAAGTAACTATAAGGAGCGAAATTCTTGTGCAAAACTTCATGGTCACAATGCAGATTAGATTAATTAAAAATAGCCTGAAAGGATATCTTTAGAATAAAATTTTATTTTACAGTTAAACTTATTGTGTAAGTGAATGAAAATTATAAATAGCAGCCTTAAAATAGGGCTGGTTAATAATCCTATTACCAAATTTCAGTAAGTAAAGGAAAAGCTATGGAACGGACTTTCCTAAATTATAATTAAAATGAATTTTAAAAATTATAATATGTTCCGGAACCTAGAAGTCAGTATGCTTTTAAAGTTACTCACAATTTTAGAATTTTATTAAAGAAAAGAGGTTTTAGACTCCTGTGAAGGAAGGAAAAAAGAACATTCCTTGCATAAACTATAATTGCTTCAATTTCATTTCACTTCGATGTAATCTCTAGATTTATATGTATTAAATCTTTAAGATGATGAAAGTTGTAAGTCTGTGTTTAATGAAATTAAAGTTAAGGAAGGAAAGGTAGATCTGTCCTAAAGTGTAATGACTGGTTTTCACAGAACAGAATGAGGAATGTAAGACAAGATTTTTAAATGGATAAAGGTACATTTCATTGGTTGCTAACTGTAATTTAATAAGCTTGTTTAAATGTGAAATAACTAGTCTATGTGGTTATGGTTAATTGTAAGACATTGTAAAATTGTCTTTTAAACTGAAGTACTTAAATGGCTAATTCCAGGCAGCCATTATTAAATAGGAACCTAAAATTGGTACTGATAGCAAAAAGTAATTTCATAACAGGGAAACCTGTCAGAGGCAAACTCAATCTGCATATTAAAGTGGTGGCATGGGGAAGGTAATCTTGATTCCATTGGGAATTTCAGGTTTTCATAAAATAACAGAGAAAGTTCTTTTCTGTACTGCTAACATAAAATATCTGTTAACGTAATCATGGTAAAGGTCTAGAAGTAAAAAGTAAGTACTAAAAATAGTTAAGTTCATTTGATGTTATACATTGCATTGGATCTCAGTCCTTGAGACTGTTAGTCCCCTGTTCCCATCTTTTCTATATCTGTGTGTTTGTTTTCTTTTAAGGTCTGCAGTGCCTTCCTTTCTGACCTGTTCTTTGTTGAGCTGGTCTCAACAACACTCACTCTCATGGTCCTGTATGTCATGCTAGCCCCCTTTTTGGGCCAACTTACCACCAACTTCTTTATCCTTTTAGTAGAACCATGTATCTTAAATTCTAACTAAGTTTATTTCTTCCAGAATCAATGCCTTCCAGAATGAGATATTAGTCATGAGGGGATTTCATCTAGTACCAACCACAGTGCCAGACCTGTCTTCCCTTAACCTCAATAGAATAGCCAGAGGGTTTTATATTCTGTCAGTCATGGCCTACTCCCTTTAACCAGCAGGACACAGCTACAGAAGGATTACCATTGCCCTTCAGCTCCCTCTTAAGAATAAAGGTATAAACTCTCTGAGGGGGGAGTTGAGGCAGGTTAGTAGAAGGAAATGATGAGTCACATCTGGGACCTTTCAGAGAACATGGCCATGAGACCCTGCCTGGAAACCCTCTTCTACTAAGAACAAAGCTGGAAAGACCCTGCCTAGACCCTGGACATGAGGTCCCATTTAGAACTCTGTCCAGTGTCAAAGGGAAGCCCTGGACACCTCCACCTGAGAGTTAACAGGTGGGGCAACCAATCAGAACAGCAAACAGCTAGGGTGCCTCCAGCACTAGGACAGGGGAGAAGGAAAGGCTTTAAAAAGACCTACCTTGGGTCCCACGCGCATGTCTTAGGTTGTGTATTTATCTCATTTCAAGTTCTCTTGTTTCTTAATAAACTCTTTACTCTCTTGCCTACCCTATGGAGTGTCCTTAAATTCTTTTATGTGACATAGCTAAGAACCTAGAAGCCCAGAACCCAGAGCATTTGGCTAACAGATGCACCTCAAAGACCAATTCCTGAGAGACCAGGCTTTCAAAGAGAGAAAGAGTTTATTTGTTTATGCAAGCAAAGGAGATCAGTGGCCTCATGGCCCCTAAAACTTTTATTACTGAGTTGTTTGCCAAATGAAAAATTTTCCCATTATTCCTTAAACATTTGTTAATTGGAATTCTAGTGTAAGGAAGACTTGTCCTTCTCTCCTGTTTATAATCTATCTATCTGTTTGTCTTTCTATCTATATATCAATCATCTAGCTTTATATCTCTCATCTATCTGTACATATATCAACCTATCCATCTATCTATCCATTATCTTTCATTATCTATATCATCTATCTATCTAATCTATCTATCTATCTATCTATCTATCTATCTATCTATCATCTATCTATCTACCTATATCTATCTTTAAATTATAGTTAGGGACTCATGAATAATTATTTTATAATATGAATTATAAATCACTGGCATCACTATTTCTTTGACTGCTCAAATTTTTCACATTTAGCCATTAGGACCCCTTCAAACTGACTCATGTCCTTTCACCATGTCCTCTAGTTTCTTGAGTACTACATTACTTTATGGCAGCCCAAGCTATTCAAGTATCATCCTTACCCTGAATTCAGCCATTTCTTCCAGCTCTCCTGTTTTGTTTAACTGAAAATGGTTATTTAGAATTCAACATCTGAGCTCCAGGTATACCTATTGCATTTGGAGTGGTTTTACTTCTAGAATCTCTGCAAAAAGAGCTAGGAAGCATATGTATTTATATACCTATATAGCCTCTATCAATTTTTATAGTGATTCCTGTATATATATATATATGAAAATTATGAGTGTAGAATAATATCTTTGATTCCAAACCAAGACCACTGTCTTTATTCTACTGCCCCTTCCTTTCCTTACTTGGAAACCTGGTTTGCTTTTATTTTAATAATTTTTTTAAAAAAGATACTTAGATTACATAATTGTTACACAAGAAATATAGGGATTCACATGTGCCCCACTCCCAACACCTCCCACACCCTTCCACATAAACATCCTTCATTAGTGTGGCACATTCATTGCAATTGATAAATGCATCCTGGGGCTTTGCCATTAAGCATAGACCATAGTTCACATTGTAGTCTACACTCTCTCCCACACAGTTCTGCATGTTATGTAATAATATAAAATGGCCTAGATTTGTCACTGCAGTGTCATTCAGGATGATTCCCAAGTCCCAAAAAAGTCCCCATATTACAAAACTGTTTTTCCCTCTCCCTGCCTCCAGAGGCTCCAGTGGTCATTACTTCCACATCAATGTTGTAATTTCTTCCAATTCTAGAATCACAATATGTCTATAGTAGAATACCAGTAGGTCCACTCTAGTCCATAGTTCATTCAACAATTCTGAGGATTCTGGATGGTGATGTCTACTCCACCTCTAATTGAGAGGAGGCTTTGATTCCACACAGCTGATGGATGGGACTCTCTTGCTTGCAGTTGTTAGCTCTCTTGTTTCTTTAGTATAGTGGTTGTCAATCATCATCTCCTTGTTAGTTGTCCTGGGTGAGTCCAATGAACTGGAGAGTACGTGTTGCAACTCCGCTGAGGTTCTGTGCCCAGCTGGCACATGGACAGCCCAAAGACCCAGTCTCTTGGATGTACACCTAGAAACTCCAGCACCAAGTATAGGTTTAAATAGAAGAGACAGATGAGCCATTTGTAGAGAAGCCATAATTGAATCCAACTCTGTCACTCTCAGGAGCACTGGCAAGGCACCAAACTCTGGAGTTATCTGCCCTGACCATAGGACCAGGGTGTCTCCAGAGCCCTCAGAAGCCCCACTATTTTGGGTAGTATCCACTTTGGCAGTATATGAGATCCTGCTGAGATGTGCATAAGCATTATATTCTGGGATGCCCTCCCAACTCACTTTGAAGTCTCTTAGCTATATAAACTCATTTGTTTTTACCTTTTCCCCCTTATATTTGAGGTCTTTTTCCAATTGCATTGCTGGTGGTGCTTGGTAGTAACCACTCGGTGCCAGGGAGGCTCATCTCTTGGAGTCATGTCTCATGCTGGGAGGAAGGTAATGCACTTTTATGGTGAGTTTGGCTTAGAAAGCAGCTACATTTGAGCAACAAGGAAGCTCTCAGGAGGCAACTCATAGGCACCCCACAACACTAGGTAAAGTTTCAATTTCAAGAGCAATGGCTCATGACTGTAGTCATCAATATCAGGGGCCCATCAATAGATCATCCTCCTTCACCAGTCATTGCCTCTGCACTTGGAGGACTGTTGCTGCTCCATTAGAGAATGTGGCAGAGCTCTCCAGGATGGGAATTCAATATTCTTTAGGTTATTGTGTGAGTCTCCACCAATGTGACAATACCCTGTGAACATTTGAACATATGTATATACCTTATATGTATGCCCAGGTGAACTTCACCCCATCTATCCTCCATCACTGACACCCCACACCAATGATCCTCCACTGCTCCAGTTGTAACCCTTCTGTGATCCAAAGCTTCTTCAATAATGAAGCCATTAAAATAGCCAAATATAATTAACAGAAAAATGAAATAATAATGATAGGTTTAAAAATAAGAAATAAAATACATAAAATTTTTAAAAAACTAAAAATGAAATAAAATTAAAAGATTGGGATATTAAAATAATGAAAAATATTTAAAAATTTTTTCACATTTTGACTTTCATCACTCTTATATCTAATGTCCTGTATGTACAGTGACATTTTCTTCCATTTATTCCCCAATGTCTTACTTTTTTTCATCTTGTTTTCAAAGAAGTTTTAGGTCACAGTAACGTCATGTACAGAATACAAGGGACTCTCATATCCCATATACCCAATATCTTCCACTTTTCCCCCTTCCCATATTAATACCTTTTTATATGTGGATGGTACCTTTGTTACAACTGATATATAAATAATGAAACATAGCTACTAACCATGGTGAATGATTTACATTATCGTTTACATTTTAGACCGTACTAGGAATGGTTACTGGTTTAAGGTGTTGTATGGGGGGTGGGGCATTCAGGACAGAGCCCACCTGGAGCAGGCTTCTAGGGAGTTTGTGAATGATCATTTTGTCATAAGGTGTTGTATCAGTGGGTGGAGACCCACATAATTAGCAGGAAGGAGTTGGACTCCCACCCTGGGGAGGACCAATTTCTTCACAAAGAGAGGGGCAGGAGTTTGTAGAGAGCATGGGCAGTTCCTAATAGGGGAAGACAAAGCAGTGTGTCAAGACCTCAGTGTTGTTGCAAGTAACTATGAATCTTGTCATCCAAGAAGGGAAGCCAGGTGGTAGCTGTGGGCACCAAAGGAGGGGGAAGGAGAATACAATAGATCAAACAGGGGGTATTTAGTGGGCAATGGAAGTGTTCTACATGATCTTGCAATGATGGACACTGGCGTTTTATTATCAATACCAGGTTTATAATATAACTACTTACCTGCTCAATATATTTACAATATTATTACTTCTTTTCTCAATTCTAGTAAAGTAATTTCAAAATTGCTAACTCATACATAGAGTACAATATTTGTATATTCTTCACTTTGTCAATAGTCTCAGAATATATGTCAATATAATGTTTTCCTGGTTTTGTCCTTATTTTCCCTTTTTCCTTCAGCGTGGCTATATATTTTTAATACATATAAGATTATTGTTACTGTTGGTATTTGATTTTGTATTTTCCAACATCTTGATGGATTTTAATTATTTATATTTTTGAATATATGAAATTTTTAAATAGTTGTGAATGTAAGAATTAGGCAGAGAGTACTACTTAGACATATCTAGCTTAAATTCCATTTTTTTTCTCCCCATTTTCACCTATTTTCTGTTCTAAATATCTTCTTTAGTTTCTGATGTATCTTTTAGCAAAATTAAAAAATATATAAATATATTTAATTTTATTTTTTCATACATGAAATGCAGCATACCATAGATGCTATTTTTATTAACATAGAGTTCACATACCATAATCATAATTTCAAAGTACACAAATCAGTGCATATTAGTATATTCTAAAAGGTTGTGCAAACATCACTGCTATCTAATTATGGGCTCAGCAGTCATTCTCCATCACCCCTTTCCCCACCTCTTGGAAAACGATAATGCCTGTTCTGAACATTTCATATAATTAGAATCATACATTATATGGCTTTTTGTGCCTTATTTCTTCCACTTCTATCACAAATTCCCCATCTGTGTTGTAGCATGTATTAGTACTTCATTCTTTTTTATGGATGAATACATACATAATTTGTTTGTATGGTTATGCCGCATTTCGTTTTTTCATTCATTAGTTGATGGAAAGTTGGTTGTTTCCTCTATTTTGGCTATTATGAGTAATGGTGATATTAAAATTTGCATTCCATGTGTGAACACAGGTTGTTAATGCTTTTGAGTATAGAACTTAGAGTGAAATTGCTGTGTGGTTAGGAACATCTACACTTGACTTTTTATGGAACTGCCAAACTGTTTTCCAAGATGGCTGTGCCATTTGACATTCCCATTAGCAATGTATAATTGCTTCTTGTCTAATTGCATTGGTCAATACTTCCAGCACAATGAATAGTAATGAAGTTAGTGGGAAGGCTTCTCTTCTTCCTGACCTTATCAGAAATGCACCTAATAGTGTCCCATTTAAGAAGAGATTGGGTATAGATTGAATGTGTATTTTTTATTATATTAAGAAAGCATCCATCAATTACATCAATTTCTATTCCTGGGTGTTTTTTTTTTTTTAATCAAGAATGGGATTTCATTTGCCAAAAGTCTTTCAACATCTGTGAGGATAATCATAATTTTTCTTAGATCTATTACTATGACATACGATATTAAGAGATTTTCTAGCATGGAATCAACTTTTCATTCCTTGAGTGAATCCCATATGATCATGTGGTATTATATTCTTACTATGGTGTGAGATTCTGTTTGCTAATATAGTATTTAATAGTATGCATTGATAGTACTAAGGGATAGTGAACGATAATTACTTTATTTTTGGATTTTTAAAAATCAGATTTAGGTATCAATGCTGCCCTTGCTTTTAAAAACAATTGGAAAATTTTACTTCATTTTCAAACTGTGGAACAATTTATGGAGTTAGGACTACCTGGAAACTGAAGGTTTTGTAGAATTCCACAGAAAATTGGTCTAAGTTGTCTACTTCTAATGATAATTTCTAATGCCTTCAAAAAATGACTGATTCTTATTTTCCTAAGAAACTTTTCATCTCTGCTTTCAAATTAACTTGTGCAGTGTTCTGCAAAGAAGGCTATTATATTTTTACATAGTTTAATTTTTATTTTCCTCTTTATTATTGTATATTTTCAATGTCTCTGCTTTTTTTTCATCAATTTAACTGGTGGTTTAACATTTTTATATTAAATGTTAAATTATTAAATGGATCTAAATTTTGTACATTCCCTGAATTTTTTTCTGATTTTATCTTTAATATTTCTTTATTAATGCTCTTTGTGCTCATTTTTTCCCTTTTTTAGTTTTTTTTCTTTTGACATGGGCATTTAATTCCTATATTTCAATATTTCAGTTTTGCTAATTGTTTATTGATCTGATTTTTCCTTTGAAAACATTTCAATGTAACCCCAATATTTTGATATGTAATATTATATTAAAATTCTTATAATTTTTAGATCTGTAATTTCAGTTTAATTTTCTCTTTTATCCAAAGTTGTTTAATAGAAGATTGAAAAATCTTGTATAGAAGAGCATTTTCTATTTAGATCAATTAGAGAAATCAGAAAGCATTTTCATTCAAGTGAAATGGATAAGAGTAGTGATTTACAGTTTTAACTGTGGCTGTGATAACATCCTGTTTTCCATCTTGTGTTGGGCAGAAGAGATTCAATCCATCCAAGTGCCACCAATAATAATATTGATCTACTGTATTGATGTTATCTTTCTGATTACATTGTACAAGTAGAAGCTAGTATGTTGAAGGCAATGTTAAGGTACATCAGAGAATGGAATTTAACCTTACAAACATTCAGGAACCTGCCACTTCAGTTAACTTTTTAAAAGGTTCAGTGGTCTGTGGAATGCTGGGACATCCCATCCAAAGTAAAAGACAAATTGCTTGTGCTTGCATCCTTTAATGAAAAGACAGTTGCAACACTTGACAGACCTCTATGGTTATGGAGGCAACCTACTACAGTCTTAGGAAGCTTGCTATGAGGGGGCGCAAAGCAGGAAATGGCTCTACAGCAGGCAACTCTGCAGTCCTGTCCTTGGGCCACATGGTCTAGCAGACATTAAATTCTGAGGTTGTAAAGGATGGGAAAAGTTATAGTATGGATGTCATGGCAATCTCCATGAAAGCATCTCCCTACCAGGCCACTGGACTTCTGAAACAAGGCCATGCCATGCAGAGTGGAGAGTCATATGCCTTGTAAGAAACAGCTTCTTCAATGTTTTGTGGTCATGATAGATTTAGAATGTTTAACCATGAGACACTAACTGAACACAATTCTGGAAACTGCCCATTAAGAACTGGTTCATCAGACTTCCTATACATAAGTCATATGGGGCCAGTAGATGGAAATAGCATATTTAGATTCAGTCCTAATTGAACTAGAGGACATCAGTAGGCTGCATTGGGTTGGTGTCCCAGACCCCCATGACATCCAACACTCTTGTACTTGCTTCCCCCAGTTGTGCATATGGCCATAGCTGTGATTTTTAAGAATAGCTGAGGGAGAAGAAAATATCTTGAGCTAGAGTTATGGATGGGTCTGTTGTATGTGGGTATATGGTCAAAAGATGCTCAAGGGTGTCTATGAAATGAGATAGAAGGTGAAGTCTTCCTAACAGATAGTACTCTAAGTGTGGTAGCTGGTTATTCATTTTTTGTAGTAGAAGATATAGCCTTATAAAAGCACGTACAAATTCCTGACCCTGACCAATAGAACGGCTGGCTGGTCAGGGATTTGGAAGCAGAAATAGAAAAACATAAAATACAAGGTATTATCAGATAGATACATGTGGAATGTCATATTGTACTGTGAATGAAGTTCAAAGATTTTTTAACCAACTGTTAACACCCACCAGAAGGAAATCACCATAGAAGAGGCACTAAAACCAAAGTGGATAAAATGGATTAGCCAGTTTTCATCACCAGCCATAAAGAACTAATACAATGTGCACATAAATGATGTTTTCATGATGGTAGAGATGGAGGCAACCTATGGGTCCAGCAGCATGGCCTCTCACTTTATTAGGCTGATACAGGTACTGCTTCCAACAAATGTCCAAAGTACCAGCAATGGAGGCCAATTCTAAGGGCCTGATATGGCATTAATCCTCCAGGGTATATCCAACTACTTGGCATGAATTCTATGACCTAGACAAGAATTCTACCACAGGCCTGAATTCTACCCCAACATAAGCATGTATCCCAGACACTACTTCAGAGTGATGGAATTATGGGTATGAACCTGTGACCAGAGATCAACTGGTTATTTTAAATTTTACACCATCCAGAATCATTCCCTGCCAGTAGCTCTTTTGATCTTGGAAAAGTTAATTACTCCCTCCCAGCTCTTGGTTTCTTACAGGTGTGACAACTATGCTTTGTTCAGAGGATATTTATGAGGGTGAGATGAATAGAATATATAAAAAGTTTAACAGTATGATTATTAATCAATAGATATGAGTGGTGTCAGTCTCAGAGATCTTGATTATCTGCATAATTAGACTGATGAGTCCTACAGGCAGAGCCTTTATCTCATTCATGTTTGCTTCCACCATGGCTCACAGTCTAATGTTCAAAACTGTTCAAAACTGGTCATGGAATAAAATGAATCAGTAAATATGCTGAATTAAATAGAGTGACTACTTGAAGAGTTTTAGGCTTCCTGTTCATGCTATTCTGAGTAGAATAGAACTCTGCAGACTTGGAGTTTTCTGTAATCTCTAGACTCTAGTCTTAGTAAGCTCTCAATGTCATGAAAGTGCAGCCAAATGGCTAAAGATGGCAGACTTAACCCAATTTTCTTATCTCTATTTCTTCCTAAATTCAGTAATACTACAGAAAAGGGATTAAAAAGGACAAAGAAAATAGCAGATTCACAAGAAATATAATTTTATAAGATGGAAAGTAAATAAATGAGCTGTATGTAATTTAGGATATTCATGAAAGTGACATTTGGAAAGAATTGGAGAAAATCAAGATAACACCTAGTTTATGCAATACAATTTCTCATATGCTCAGATTTTGGTGGTCCAAAGATTCTTTGGAAGTATTGGTGAAGAAGGGGACAAAATAAGAGGAATGCTTTATAGTATTTTTAAGAAGTAATTAGACTTTCAGGTTTTCTTTTCCACTGCATGCAGCTTTGAAAATTCTGTAGGTTATTTATTTAAAGAAAGGAAAACCCAAAGGCTCAAAATTATGTTATTTGCATACTGAGGAAGAGTTTAACTCTTTCAAACAAGGAATTTAGGCTAAAGATTTGCATACTAAATTTTGACACTCTCAGCCAAAAGCCTCAAACACTCTGTTGAGACACTTAAAGAAACCTCTAACATAAAATAAACAATCCTCAACATGTAAATAAAACTTGGAGGA
The DNA here is from genome assembly GCA_026826555.1 of Tolypeutes matacus. NCBI lineage: Eukaryota > Metazoa > Chordata > Mammalia > Cingulata > Chlamyphoridae > Tolypeutes > Tolypeutes matacus. Next base: position 383,920 of record JAKSZT010053851.1, on the reverse strand, counting down.
AACAAACAATGCAAAGGGAAATAAACTTCAAAAAAAATAATAAAAGGACAAAATTGTACTTTGTTTTTAAAGGTTTATTTATTTATTTGTCTACCCTACCCCTTCTTTGTCTGCTCTCTGTGTCCATTTGCTGTGTGTTCTTCTGTGTCTGCTTGGCTTCTCTTTAGGCAGCATGGGGAACCAATCCTGGGACCTTCCAGAGTGGGAGAGAGGTGCTCAATCTCTTGTGTGACCTCAGCTCCCTGGTCTGCTGTGTCTCTCATTTTCTCTCCTCTGTGTCTCCCTTTTCATTGTTTCATTTTGCTGTGCCAGCTCTCCACATGGGCCAGCACTCCTACACAGGCCAGCTCTCTGGGTCAGCTTGCCTTTGCCAGGAGGCCTTGGGAATCAAACCCTGGACCTCCTATATGGTAGATGAGAGCCCAATCATTTCAGCCACATCTGCTTCCCCAAAAATGTACTCTAGAACATTAAAAATAATAGGAACAAAAGAATAAAAATCAATAAAATTCCTGGAAGACAAAGTTGAGATTATTTCCTGGAGAGGAGATTAATGAATAGAATATAGATGATAAAGAAATTCCAGCTTCTAATATGTGACAAATGGAAATTAAAGGAAGACAAAAGGGAATAGATATTCCAAGACTTGATGAGTTGATGAGAAGGCAAGCAAAAAGGAGGAGGATTTGATATCTTAATTTGTGGATTAGTTGCCCGGATGGTGATGTAAAGAATTTAGATAATGATGATCAAAGATGGGGTTACAATGGAAATCATAAGAAAATGCTCAAATTTCAGGTGGTCATTTCAGATTGAGGTATCTGTAAAATCTAAAATACAGCTGTCCAGGAGGTAGCACTGATAGCCCTGTTATACATATAGGCCAAAGTTTCTCAAACTTGGTCAATTTTGAGTCCCAGGATACAATAAAAAATGCCTGGCCCTAAGGTCCAGAAATTTTTATTTTCAGAATTGTGGAAAAGTGTGGGGGTGGGGTGGAGTACTGGTTTCTAATGGGTAGAGGCCAGAGATGCTGTGCATCATAAAATATATAGATAGTTCATTGCAACAAAGAATTTTCACACACACACATATATATGGCAGAAGAGAAAGGAGAGAGTTGCTAAGACTTAACAGGCTCTTCTCATTTATGAGACATGGTCCAAATACTTTATGTGAATTAACTCATTTAATAACCCAGTGAGATATCTCTTTTTTTTTAGCTTTATTTATTGATGGAGATAAAGGTTCAGATGAGTTCCACACCTCAACTAAAACTGCATAGTTAGGAAGTGGAAAAGTGTGCATTAAAATGATTCTGTTTAAAAACTTCATTACATCACTTAATTGAGATGAAATCCACAAACATATATTGTGTTAAAGTGATGTTCTACTAATTTATTCCTGATCCCAGAGGCTTGTAGGAAAGTAATAGAAATAGCATGGTACTATGCATCAGGACCTTCTTTAGAGCTGTGCTTAGGGTCCTGGGGATACTGAGGGGAGAGACCAAGGGGGCCATGAGTCCTTGGCACTGGGGATTAGGAATTCCTCATGTGAAGTATAAGATGAGAACACTGAGTCCCAAAGGACCTGGCTCTATGATACAGGATGTAAACACAGGCTCTGAAACTTCTATTCTAAGTGGCTCATTAATCTTTGGAGGAATTCATGTAGGAGAGGATAATTTTCTACACACTTGATCAATTTCACCAGAACTATATCACGTGAAGTTCATTTCTATTGGATGCAGCTGCTTGTTTGTGAGGTACATGTAAGGTGGTTGGTTTCCTCTTCACAGGTGAAGGGATTTTCTGGGCAAATTCTCAAGTAGAAATAACATGTTTGTCCCCAAAGTACCTTTCCTAGAATGTAAAAGACTGACTGTGCTGATGGACTAGTGCCTCCTTCACCATCAGAGGTTTTGTCCCCACAGGACAGTGGAGAAGAAGGGACTTTTAGGTCCCACATCAGTGAGGTCTCCAGGCAAAAGGAATAATCTCTGACTTACTAATTTCCTTCCAAATCCACAACTACGTAAGTCAAGGATTCTGTGGGAGGATGCCAGATCTTGACATGAGACTGGGAGAAGCCCATGTCAGAGGGAAGAAATACGGCAGCATTAGGATGCCTTGCTGTGTGAATTCAGACCTTTATCTTGTAAACTAGAAGAGCAAGAACTCCCTTTGCAGACAAAGCCTGAGGGTACATCACAAATGCCACCTTTACCCATGCTCCTATAACTCATGCCAGTGAATTGAATGGCTGTGGAAAATGATTCTGCAGTGACTCAGTTTATCCTCATTGGATTAACAATGAACCTGTGTTCCAGCTGCCCTTGTTTTTTCTGTTCTTGGTGAACTATGTGGTCACTATGGTGGGGAATTTAAGTTTAATTAATCTTATTTGCCTCAATTCTCACCTTCACACACCCATGTACTTTTTCCTCTTCAATCTGTACTTCATTGATCTCTGCTATTCATTTGACTTTACTCCTAAAATGCTGATGAGCATTAATTCAGAAAGGAACATCATCTCCTTTGCAGGATGCATGACTCAATTATATTTCTTCTGCTTCTTTGTCAGCTCTGAGTGCTACATGCTGACAGCCATGGTTTATGACCGCTATGTGGCCATCTGTAAGCTCTTGCTTTCAGGGTACACATGGTTGCCATGTCCCCTCTGGTGTGTTCTCTGCTGATCTCTGCTTCATACATGATGGCATTTGCTGGTGCAATGGCTCATACAGGGTGTATGATCAGGCTGACATTCTGTGATTCCAAAATCATCAATCAGTATATGTGTGACATCTTCCCCCTGCTCCAGCTCTCCTGCAGCAGTACCTATGCCAATGAGCTGGTGGCTTCCATTATTGTGGCCACAGTTATCACCTTTTCTAGCCTCATTATCTGTATCTCTTATGCTCTGATTCTTTTCAACATCCTTCACATATCATCAGCTAATGGCTGGTCCAAAGCCTTTAGCACCTGTGGCTCCCACTTAACAACTGTTGGTCTTTTCTATGGATTTGGGCTGCTCACTTATGTCAACCCATAATATTCTGGGTCTTTGGGACAGGAGAAGTTTTTCTCAGTGTTTTATACCAGTGTTGTGCCCATGCTGAACCTCTTTATCTATAGCTTGAGGAACAAGGATGTCAAACATGCTCTGAAGAAAACTGTGAAGAGAATAACAAATGGAACAAAACCAGTGATGCCACCTTAGTCCCTGCCTGCATGGCTGGGTCGTTTTCTGCTCTTGTTGCTGCTCCTCATCTTTTCCATGCTATTCTACTTTTGCATCTCTTCTTTCCTTCTAAAGTCTTCTTTGAAGAATTTTTAGTGTACCATCTTTTCTCACTTTACAATGTAACCATTTATTCTTTCAATATGTACATTTTGTTTCTCCATTTGGTTTCTTAAAGGACAAGGTTTGGAGACCCGTAAAGTGTGCCACATTCTTTACAAATAGTACTGAAAGATAAGTCTCATTCTATTCTGTAAATGAGGAAATGATTATGCATCTTGACCAAGGTCCCAACAGCTAATGTTGCAGAATCCAGTGAAGGAATGGAAGGAATCATGTAGATTGTGACAGAATGGAGAGAATTTGGAGCGCTGTTTCAGAATGAGACTGAAGGTGAGGTTGTCATGGGAATGTCGCCCTCAGCCAAAATGATTGTTGCAGAGAGGGGATTGATTTTGTGTCAAACTCCAAATAAGTAAATGTCCCCAGAAAGGTTGGATTCCGAGAGGATCCAACAGGATCAGCCTCAATGTAAGATTTAATCACAATCTTGTTTTTTTAAAGTGATCATTTCCCGTGATGCATACAATACAGCCCACAAAATTTCTTGTGTGAAATGCAGAAAAGAATCTGTACACCACTACTTTCATGAGATTAGGGAAAGATGCCCCAACCGGTATGTATCTGTTAGGGAACATAGTTAAGTATGTCTCTAATTCTAATAGTTATCATGAATTTTGAAAGGTTTAAATTTTAGGTAATCTAAGCACCTCTTAAAATATATGTATATATTTATATATATATATATAAATAACATTTTTGTAAGCAAATACACATATATGCATATATATTTATATATCATTTTGCAAATGTTTGTATGTATTGTGAGAATTTTGATTTTTACCCATAATAAAAAAAAAAATTGGTGTTTAAAAATAGCCTTAAAATATAACAATGCCTCTTAAAAATGTTACTTAAACCTGATTACATTTATTACTATGAGAAAAAGCATCAAATATTTACATGTAGTGTGACATTTTACCATAATAATTTTTTAAACTCTTATATCCCAAGCAGAATTTGAACACACAGTATCTACTTCTAGCTTTCTTTGCCTATATCTTCTAAATTGCCTGGTTAAATAACTTAAAATTATTTGGTTTTAATTTTTCTCTAAACTACATGTTTTTAAATTTCACAAACTGATAAAGACATGAGGAATATATCAAGTTCTATAGTCTTGGTACTTAGCTGAAAATATCATGTGAATCACAAATGTAGCATACTTGTGATTTGCACACTATATCATATTCTCTACCACTCCCTGGTGGTTTGTAATTCAGGAAACATCCTGGCTCACGCCTCTGAAGTCAACAGGTTTATTTCACAGGTTTAATTTATATTCTCATATTGACCTATCTAAACTAATTTAATAATTTTTAATCAAAATCACATCTTATAATATTTATAATTAATATTGTTTAAATTTGAAACTCATTTTCTGAAGTTAATATAAGGAAACTAGATATAATGTTCTACCAAACATTCCGGAAAGAGCTAACACCAATTTTACTTAAGCTCTTCCAAAAAATAGAAGTAGAAGGAATACTACCTAACTCATTCTATGATGCCAACATTACCCTAATACCAAAACCAAATAAAGATACCACAAGAAAGGAAAATTACAGACCAATTTCTCTAATGAACCTAGATGCTAAAATCCTTAACAAAATACTTGCTAATCGCATTCAACAACATATCAAAAGGATTATACACCATGACCAAGTGGGTTTCATCCCAGGTATGCAAGGATGGTTCAATATAAGAAAATCAATCAATGTAATACACCACATAAACAAACTGAAAGAAAAAAATCACATGATCATCTCTATAGATGCCGAAAAAGCATTCGACAAAATACAGCACTCTTTCCTCATAAAAACACTACAAAAGATAGGAATAGATGGAAACTTTCTGAAAATGATAAAGGGTATATATGAAAAACCCAAAGCTAACATCATTTTCAACGGTGAAATCCTAAAAGCCTTCCCTCTGAGATCGGGAACAAGACAAGGATGCCCACTATCACCGCTCCTATTTAACATTGTCTTAGAAGTACTTGCTCGAGCACTGAGACAAGAAAAGGACATAAAAGGCATCCAGATTGGAAAAGAAGAAGTAAAAATTTCATTATTTGCAGATGACATGATCCTATACATAGAAAGCCCTGA